>CP139506.1:175766865-176294293 GCA_021014915.2 Artemisia tridentata subsp. tridentata | reverse complement strand
GTTTACAAGCTTATCAACTTCAACACTGAAGCCAAAGCTGTTTGGGACAATGTCAAAATGCTTCTTGCTGGATCTGAACTAACCAAAGAAGATCGTGAGTCTCAGTTGTATGATAAGTTTGAACATTTTAAGATGAATCCGGGTGAGAACATTACTGACTATTATGTGAGATTTCACAAGCTTGTGAATGACATGAGGATCATCAGGATGACAATGCCAAATATCCAGCTCAATTCCAAGTTTGTGAACAACATGTCACCTGAGTGGGATAGATTCGTGACAGCCGTGAAGCTCAACAAAGGATTGAGAGAGACCAACTATGAGCAGCTGTATGCTTACTTACAACAACATGAAAAGCATGCTGTTTATGATCGTCTACTGAGGGAAAAACTCAATCCAACAACACCTAATGATTCTCTTGCATTTGTCTCGAATGTTCAACCGCTCAATCAATCCTCACTTGATCAAGTTCATCACCATACCTTTTCTCCACTGAATCAGACATCATTTGCTCAATCATCATTACACCCACCATCTCAGTGAACTCCCAACTGGATTCAAGATATTCTCATACAGACAAAATGATTGATAATCTCTCCAACCAAGTCTCGTTACTTGTCCAACAGTTCAGAGCAACACTCCCTCAAACCAACAACCAACTTCGAACTTCGTCAAACCCACGTAATCAAGCAACTATGGAGGATGGAAGGGTTGTAGTTCAAAATGTTCAGGGAAGGCAGAATGTGAATCAAAGGAATGTTGGTCGGGGTAATCTGCAGAACAGAGTTATGATTGTGAATCAGGGACAGGGAAGGCAAACCAAGTGCTACAACTGTGGTGGACTAGGACACATAGCAAGGAACTGCACTCAACCAAAGCATCCACCGAACTCTTACTACTTCAAAGATAAGATGCTGTTAATGCAAGCTCAAGAGAATGAAGCAGTCTTGGACGAATAAGAGTTATTGTTTCTTGCTGGTGATGGGGGGTATACGTTCGATGCTGATGTGGATGACCAACCTGTTCAGGACTTGGCACTAAATGATCCCAACATCTTCCAAGCTGACGACTGTGATGCTTTTGACTCAGATGTTGATGATGAACCCACTACTCAAACCATCTTCATGGCTAATCTGTCTTCTGTAGTCTCATCACCACAACAAGTTGGTCCTTCCAATGCATCGATCATATCTGATGTACCAATGCTGTATGACACATATAACATGGTAAATGAACAGAAGATTCCCAATGAAGTACAACAAACAGACGTTGTTGAGTCAGATACTGCTGATATGGGAAATAGTAATATTATTCCATATGAACAATATGTGAATCACAACAACGGGTCTGTTGTACCAAGTGGTGCATCTTCTGTAGCTAATAATGCTTGTGAATTACATGAAAACACTGTGTTTATCCCTGATGATTCACTGACCACTAGACTAAATATCTATAAAGATCAGGTGGCCATATATGAACAACGTGCAAAATTTGAGCTAACTGAACGTGAACAGAAAATGGATAGTCAAATGCGTACATTCATAACAGAATGTAATTTAAGGGAAGAAACATTGAAAAAGGAGTTGTATTCTTTACAAAAACAACTGGATCAGACTGTTAAACAAAAACAGGAGGTTCAGGAAAGTGTGAATACACTAAAACAAGATGTCAAAGAAAAAGAAACACAACTCTTAAATTATTTTTCCAGACTTAAAACGTTAAAGAATAAGATTGAAAACAAATTGTACACACAAGACCAGACCAGAAAAACTGCTCAAATGATTCAAAAGCATAAAAAGTTGTGTGATAAACATAGTGAAAATAATGTAGGTGAATCTAAATTAGCTTTCCTTAGGAGTGCTAAAGTTGCCCAACCTGCGTTATATGATGGAAATTTAATACTTAAGCCTGATCATGCCCCTCCCGATGTGTCATCATTTGAAGAGAGTAATGAGATAGAAGTAATTAATAAAGAAATATTAGCTGAAAAAATGAAGGATCCCAGATGTATAGCAAATCGAGTTATAATCAAACCCCATAATTACTCTGAAGAGAACCGATTGGCTATTTTTGTACCTCAAACTAAGTTGACACCAGAACAAATATTTTGGTCCCTAGACTTAGAAAAAAGGAAAGCCGATGAACTTAAAGCCAAAACTCCTCCCCTTAGAAAGATTGCAGCAGCAACGGTGTATCCACTCAATACACCCAGGCACTTAGTTCCTTTAACTCTTCCCACTGCACGTAAAACTCTAATTAGTATATATGTTCTTTGTCAACTATTTACTAATTTCGATAAAACACGTAAGAAGAGAATTACACCAACTGGAATTACAGAAGGGGAAAGGGGTTTTGAACAAACGAAACAGTGTTACTTAACTGAGGTCATCCCATTCTTTAAACTCCTCAAGGAACATTTTGAGGGCATGCAAAATACCCTTAGAACTGATGTAAAAGAGATGAGAGAAGTGTTTAAAGATATGGAAAATGAGGTGTCCCAAAATGCGATAGAACTTAAGAGTTGTGAGATTGAGAGAAAGAATATTCTCATCACCAATGAGAATTTGATTGCTAGATGTATTGCACAGGATGTATTTTATACTGTTACTAATTTTGCATTAACTGCCTGTCAATTTCATGAGTTGTCTATTGCATTAAATGTTGCCCAGAATCGTGTCGTTGAGCTTGAGGGGGAGAATTTGAAATTGCATGAGAAAATTCAAAATGATGACCATGATAACATGGTTAGACGTTTTTCGAAACTAGAAGTTAATAATCTTAACTTGCAATTAAAGTATCAACATTTAGAAGAAAGATGTAAAATCTCAAATGCCAAGACATCTTTGGATGCTCCTGAATTTGATACATATTTTGAATTAAACAAATGTAATGAAAAAATTCAAGCTCACACTAACACGATTCGACAATTGAGCGCTCAAATTGCTCAATTAAAGTCAAATAAGAGTGAAGTAATTGGCACCAATAAACCATCGTCTTTAGATTCTCAGAATTTTTAATATCAAGACACCATCAATAAATTACACTATGAAAATGAGTGTTTTCGAGCTGAAAATTCAAAAGTCAAACATCATTACAAAGAGTTATATGACTCAATTAAAGTCACACGAAATAATCACAATGAAAAGATAACTTCTTTGTTAAATGAGATCGAGAATCTAAAGACTCGTGTGAAAGGGAATATGCCAATTATCACTAGTGATAATGTTGTTCCAAAGGTTTCTGCTTGTAGTAAGTATGTTGTTGATGTTGTGCCTATTCCATTTCCCATTAGGAACAATAGGTCTGCCCATCAAGTATATCTCAATCACCTTAACGATAGCCTTGATACCCTTCGTGAGATCGTAGAAGAGGATAGAATAAATAAACCACTTGATAGTGTTGTTGTAGATGCATGCTTCCTCACTAAACGGTCTCAGGAACTTTTAGAATACGTCATTGGCATAAGTCCTAAGTTTGATAACAAAAGAGATAGATTTGCTGTATCATCCTCTACGACTAAGAACAAGCATGTAACCTTTGATGCACCACTGAGAACATCTGAACCCAGCACATCAAAACCGGAAAAACAAATGACAGTGAAACACACTAATGTTCCCATCATTGCTTCTACAGGAGTAAACTGTGACACCAAAGCTAGCGGGTCAAAGCCTAGTCGCAATGCAAGGAAAGATAGGACTGCGCCGGCTAAGAGTGTTCAGGAGAAGAAAGTAGAAGTCCACCCTAGGAACAATAAATTTGCTTTGAATAGAATGAATCGTGTTGATTCTAGTATTATCTTTAAGCGTACTGTAATTAATTCGAATTCTAATGTTGTCTGTAAAACATGTAATGAATGTTTAATTTCTAGTAATCATGATGATTGTGTTGTGTCATTTTTGATGTCCCCTAAACAATCCCAAAGTAAGAATGTTAGGAAAACTGAACTAAGTAAGAAAATTTGGAAAGCAACAGGAAAGGTGTTTGCTAATGTCGGTTATCAATGGAGACCCACTGGAAGGAAATTCACGTTAGGAGGACAGTGCCCCTTAACAAGAATGACTAAACATAAAGTAGTAATTGTTAAGGAATGGAAGCCAACTAGTCGAATTTTGCCTTTAGTGACACAATGCCCTGTAACTAGGTCAATTGCCACTACTAGTGATGTTTCCACTATTAAGAACATGACATCTATTAATCCTGTTGTTCCAGAGTTTGTGTGTGCTAACCAAACGGACCCCGGTTGCACGTGGGGATCCACTTTTTTCAGTTATCCATCGTTGTCTATTTTCAAATGCAGGTCGTACAAATTGTCCTTTGGTATTTAGACTCAGGCTGCTCAAAACATATGACCGGGGATCGCTCACGGCTCAAGAATTTCGTGAAGAAATTTATCGGGACAGTTAGATTCGAGAACGACCAATTTGGGGCAATCATGGGTTATGGAGATTACGTTTTTGGTGACAGTGTAATTTCCCGAGTATACTACGTGGAAGGACTAAGGCATAATCTGTTTTCTGTTGGTCAATTTTGTGACTCCGATCTTGAAGTTGCATTCAGAAAACACACATGCTTCGTCAGAGAGTTGGATGGTATTGATCTTTTTAAAGGCAGTCGTGGCACCAATCTATACACCATCTCTATTGAAGAAATGATGAGGTCCTCTCCTATTTGCTTGCTTTCAAAGGCCTCAAAGGCCAAATCTTGGCTTTGGCACCGTCGTTTAAATCACTTAAACTTCGGCACCATAAATGACCTTTCTCGCAAGGATCTTGTACGAGGCATGCCCAGATTAAAGTTTGAGAAAGACCATCTTTGTTCTGCATGTCAACTGGGCAAAAGCAAGAAACATACTCACAAACCCAAAACTGTCAACACCATTATGGAAGCTCTTCACACCCTTCACATGGATCTGTGCGGACCAATGAGAGTTCAGAGTATAAATGGGAAGAAATGTATTATTGTAGTGGTCGACGACTACTCTCGGTTTACATGGGTGAAGTTTTTGAGAACAAAGGACGAAACTCCATAGGTATATCACATCAAACAGCTGCAAGTGAGACTCAACAAAATTGTCAGAATCATCCGTACAGACAATGAAACTGAGTTTGTTAACCAACAACTCAGTCAATTTTATGAAAGTATTGGCATAAATCACCAGAAAAGTGTTCCACGCACTCCTCAGCAGAACGGTGTTGTTGAAAGAAGAAACCGTACTCTTGTGGAAGCTGCACGAACCATGCTAATATTTTCCAAGGCACAGATGTTTCTTTGGGCAGAAGCAATTGCTACAGCATGTTACACCCAAAACCGATCCCTGATTCATACTATTCATAACAAAACTCCCTATGAGCTGATTCATGGCAAGAAACCAGATCTTTCTTTTCTGCGAGTGTTCGGTGCTCTGTGCTACCCTACAAATGACAGTCAGGATTTGGGAAAGCTAAGACCTAAAGCAGACATAGGTTTCTTCGTTGGGTATGCACCAGATCGCAAGGGATACCGAATCTACAACAAACGAACCCGACAAATCATGGAAACTATTTACGTGACATTCGATGAGCTGACTGAGCAAACGGCTCCTGGACAAACTAGTTCTGGACCCGCTCCTAACCTTTTGTCACCTGGACCAATCAGTTCAGGTCTTGTACATAATCCCACTCCTGTAGTTCCTTATGTACCTCCTACCAATGAAGAATTGAAGAAATTGTTTGATCCGATGTTTGATGAATACTTTGAGCCACCAACTGGTGATACTACCATTGAAGCTCCACCTCCAGTTGCTGATGCTCCAATTCCACACAACTCAGAGGGTCCATCTGTATCTGTCTCAATCAGTCAAGATGCACCATCTGCCAGTCATACCCCATCATCATCAAATATTCAATCTCCTTCGGTACAACAAGGGTCTGCAGTAGACAATTCTTTTGAAGTAAATCCTTTTGCTCCTGTTGATGATGTTCCATTCGAGAATATCTTCGCTCCTGAATCTTCTACAGATACATCTTCTTCAGGGGATCTTAACACGGCAACATCAGTTCACTACCCTCAACCAAATGACTATCTCAGAAAATGGACCAATGATCATCCGATTGACAACATCATTGAAAATCCTTCTCGTCCGGTATCCACACGAAAGCAACTTGCCACTGATGCATTGTGGTGTTTCTTTAATTCCGTACTATCCAATGTCGAACCCAAGGACTTCAAAGATGCTTTTTCCAAAGACTGCTGGTTTACTGCAATGCAAGAAGAAATTCATGAGTTTGATCGACTTGAAGTATGGGAATTAGTGCCTCCTCCAGATTGTGCAATGATTATCGCTCTAAAGTGGATCTTCAAAGTGAAACTCGATGAGCATGGTGATGTTCTGAAGAATAAGGCACGACTTGTTGCAAAGGGGTATCGACAAGAAGAGGGCATAGACTTCGAAGAATCATTTGCGCCGGTTGCTCGAATTGAGGCCATCAGAATCTTCCTCGCTAATGCTGCCAGTCAGAATATGACAGTCTATCAAATAGATGTCAAGACAGCATTCTTAAATGGTGATTTGAAAGAGGAAGTCTATGTCAGTCAACCTGAAGGATTTGTGGACCCTGATTGTCCTACTCATGTCTATCGCTTGAAGAAGGCCCTCTATGGCTTAAAGCAGGCACCTAGGGTATGGTATGACACATTGTCTAAGTTTCTTTTGGCAAACGGATTCTCTAAAGGTGTTGTTGATCCTACACTATTCAATAGGAAAACGGGCAATCATCTACTTCATGTTCAGATCTACGTAGATGACATTATCTTTGCCTCCTCTGATCCTATGGAATGTAATCGGTTTTCTAAAGAGATGAGTTCTAAGTTCCAAATGTCAATGATGGGATAAATGTCATTCTTCTTAGGTTTGCAAATCTCTCAAAGTCCCGGAGGCATCTTCATTAATCAATCCAAATACGCAAATGAAATATAGAAAAAATTTGGATTTGATTCAAGTGACCCTCTTGATACTCCTATGGTTGAGAGATCGAAGTTGGATGAAGACCTCTCTGGGATCCCGGTTGATCAAACTAAGTTTCGAAGCATGATTGGATCCCTAATGTATCTCACCGCTAGTAGGCCAGATCTCTTATTCGCAGTATACATGTGTGCTCAGTACCAGTCCAAGCCCACCAAAAAGCATCTGGAAGCGGTAAAACGGATCTTCAGATATCTTCAAGGAACTATTCACATGGGTCTCTGGTATTCTAAAGACACCGCCATGGCACCCACGGCCTATGCAGATGCAGACCATGCGGGGTTTCAAGATACTCGTCGAAGTACGTCGGGAGATGCTCAGTTTCTGGGGGAAAAGTTAGCAAGTTGGTCTTCTAAAAGGCAAATGAGTACGTCTATATCTTCCACAAAGGCTGAATACATTGACATGTCTGCATGTTGTGCTCAAATCCTGTGGATGAGATCTCAACTGTCGGACTATGGCTTTGCATACAACAAGACCCCTTTGTATTGTGATAACAAAAGTGCTATAGCTCTTTGCTGAAACAACGTCTAACACTACCGATCAAAGCACATCGATATCCGGAATCAATTCATAAGGGAACAGGTTGAAAAAAGGGTGGTTGAACTTTACTTCGTAAGGACAGAGTTTTAGTTGGCTGATATCTTCACTAAGGCACTCCTGAGAGAGCGGTTTTAATTTATTCTTCCGCGAATTGGCATGAAGAGTTTGACGCCAGAAATCCTCAAGTGTCTTCAAGAAGAAAATGAGGAGTAAGGGATTGGCTTTATGTATCCTTGTGTATATTTTAAACCAAAAAGAAAATAGAAAAATATAAAACCTATAAAAACCATAAAAATCATAAAAACACAAGAATACCAAAAATAGTTCCCCTAGGCATGTCTTCTATTTATCGATAACATTTACGGTCCTAGAAATGTCATTCAATAATGACACGGGTCTTTAAATGAAGCTCGAGCATAAGTTAAACTAAAAGGTTAAAACATGTCATATTGGCTTGCAGTTACTTCAGACTGCAACCCATGCTTTATTATGGGGAAAGCATGTCACAAAAAAAAAGGTTGTTCCTCCAACCGGGTGAAGTTCACCTGGGCATGGATTACTTTATATCCATGTTTCTTCGATCTGATGTACGATTCAGTGCATCATTTCTTGTATTAGAAGAGAAGTCTTCTTTACACCACAAACTCTTTCTCGTCTATGATTCTTCAGGAGAGTTTTGGTGTTTCACAAGGTGGTAACTGGACTTAAATTTTCACAAATTCTTGACGCTCAATTGAATGACTACAGCTCTTTAAATAGAAAACGGGTCATTAATTGAGGGGGAGAGTATTTGTTCAAATTTCCGACACCTTTTTAAACTTTGTGCAACATCAGCAGTGACACTCTCTCTTGGTTTAAGGGGGAGCATAGTATGCTCCATAATCGTAATATATTAAACCTGACCACATTTTCTCCCATAATTTCTAACTTTTTTAAATCAATTGGGATCACAAATCTCAAATGGTTTGAAATTTTTGATCGGGGGAGAGAATGTGATTTAAATATGAAATTCTGATAAAAATGTGATCTTTTGGACTCAAGTGTAGGCTCTCCCATATGTGCTAAACTCTTTCGTATACCGATGCACATATTGAGGGGGAGCGAATGATTTATGATGGCAATTGTGGAAGAACACCAAAGACCGACCATTTTATTTAATCTAATGGAGTTATAAGGATGGTAAGGTTAGGTACAAGTTCCCACAATCCCGCCAAAGCCAGAGGGATCTACCTAGGGACATTCCACTAGTTAGTGTAGAAGTCCTTAGGTATGATTAAAAAAGGAGACAAGTGAGTATAAGGGAAGAGTGCCGACTGAGATGGAGCTAGTACTGGAACAAACCCAACAAGGTGCTAGTAATGAAGTCTCGGTAAGCGCTGGAGGGGTTAAAGAATGAAAAAGAAATGTAAAGATAAAGGGTGAGAAGAAAGAAGCCCTCCTTACACTATTAGGCAGAAACCGGGTCAATACATATGCTTTCAGAATCACTAAGTTGATTGCTGACAATGAAGACAAAGTATCATAGACCCAGTGATACGCTGCACAACCCTCCCTAGCCACTCAAGGTCCCTCAAAGGACTCTTGTTTCATTTGTCACGGAGATCAATACATGGCTATCGTCTCTCTCACTCCGAGTTAGACGATATTGAAAAGGTGGCAGTCCTCTCCAGCCTCCGATCACTAAAACAAAACGCACTATTGAGTCTAGAGCCAAGAGATCATCCATAAATCTCATTAGGACACACTTCCAATAGGCTTGTTGTTTCATACACCGTGAAAAGTAAGAAAATATGTATAAAGAGTCCTACGCATTATCCTTGTGGTATTGCCAGAACATCCGAGTGAGACGTAAAGTATTCACAATGAAGATGGAAATCCTTCTAGAGCCAACATCAAACAAGCTCTTGGTAGGTGACATGTGAGATTCTTCATGGATCAAACTTGTGACAACTGGAAAGAAACAATGGGGCGATTCACTTTTGAATCAATCTTGTTCCAGGAAAGGAATTGACGGTCTCATTAATCAGTAAATTTTAATTCACTGATTCACTCTACCGTGTTGTCTGCTTTGAGACGTTCTGGTATGAGAACATGCTTGTATGAAGATTCCAATGTTAATTCGTTGAATGAGTCTTTACAACAAGCTGGAAATTACTGTCAAGGAGAATCTTCATTAAAGGGGATTCTACCTAATCACAGGTCGGTCCTCACGGAACCGAAGGTTAATCCAACCACACCGAGCGAATGACAAGCCATATTCGTTCTCCAACTTTATTGCTAACTGTTTTATTTCAGATTCATATAAAGATGGTGATGATGGTTCCTGATTCCAGTAGAGACGTGTCAATCCACACTCCATGCTCACACTTACAAATCATTATCAAATACATCATGATAGTTGAAAGACCTACAACACAGTTTCCGCAACTCTGATGATAGTTATCATGATCCAGAAAAGTGTGAGCATGCAGTCCAAAGGTCACAATAAATCACATGGAAGGTGATACTACAACGGATGAGCTTGGAGATTTACGGTGGCTGATGATCTCAAACAATGCTCAAAGATCACAACGTCACATGGAGACGATACCGTAAAATGATGACTTGAAGACGTATGTTGGATGATGACCTCATAGAATCCTCAAAGATCATCCGAGACAAATGAACAGTCATCAAAGGTCCACTGCTGAAAGTACAAAGTGTGCTAAACTTGAAGAATCAAAAGACTACGAGCTAGGAATTTACAGTCATGTGATAGAATGCTAGAATTCAAAGTGTATTTTCCGGGGTGACCTCCCTTAGGGGGAGATTGTTAGGAATATAAATATTCATATGAAAGACTCGGTCACCCCGAGTATCTATTTAGCATTTATGTAGCTCGTAGGATTATTAGTATTATTAGTATTAGTTTAGTTATATTAGTATTTGTGGAGTTGGGTCGGGTCTTTACCCACTGTCAGCTCACTCCACAGCCCACTCGAGGCACTTAAGCTAGTAGTATATAAACCCCTTCCCACACATGGGAAGGGTTGGAACTTCTACACATTTCAACCTAATATATTTCACTTTCTCTCTCTAGTTCCCAATTCTCTCTTTTTCTCTCTAAAAGAATCGGCCAGATCCACACCTTATGTGTGTTATGTGTTATTGAATATGCTACAGAATTTCCTACAATGCTTTAAAAGTGGAGTTTGATTCGCTTAACCGATCAAAGGGAAAAGCTCAAGTTTCGAATGGTACAACTCCTAAAGTGAGTGTTTCGGAGAAGGTTTACACCGATGAATCTTCAAAATCATTTTCGAAAAAAGTTTCTCAATTTACTACCTATTCTTTGCAAAAAGGAAGGAAGTTTTCAAAAAGACCTAGTTTTTATGAAACATTTACTCCTCAAAAGGTTTCAATGTCAAATGCTTCAAACTTTTCTAAACCAAAAGGAAGTGTTTCGGAGAAGGTTTACACAGGTGAATGTTCAAAATCCTTTTCGAAAAAGGTTTCTCATTTTACAACCTATTCTTTGCAAAAAAGGAGGAAGTTTTTAAAGAAGCCTAGTTTTTCTGAAACATTAACTCCTCAAAAGGTTTCAAATGCAACTTCTTCAAAAGAAAAGACTAAAGTTTTTCAAACTCCACACTCTCGTTTTACACCGATAAAACAAGTGTGGAGACCAAAACAAAGTTATTCAAAACCCCCAAATGATTCAAGTAAAATGATACATGTTTTTCAAACTCCACACTCTCATTTTACACCAGTAAAGCAAGTGTGGAGACCAAAGCAAAGTCGTTCAAAACCTTTCAAATATTCAATATCAGAATTACTTTCGCTGCAACATAAGAATGACTCTGCTTTGAACATTCCAAATACCGAAAGGTTTCCATTTATCACAGAAACAAATCTTCAAAGAGAACCCATGAGGTTCAAATCCAAATGGAAATCTTCTTCTTCAGATTTTAAAACTCCAAGAGAGACACCGGGTTTCTCAAAAAAATTTCAACAGAAAAAGAGTTTTAAATCTCCATTGATTCCACGAGTGTTATTTAAAAATGAAGCACCAGTTTTCAGTCCTCGTTGGAATTCAACATCTTTAAATCAGATTGACATAACTTACAAATGGATTTCAAAATTTGGTAAACCCGTTAGTGTCGTGCTTAAATGGGTTCCCAAGGTTGTTGTCTAATCTAAACTTAATGACTTCTTAGTATTTCAGCTAAGGACTTGGACTTAAACATTATGGCTTATGCACACATAACAGTGCATAACCCGATTTTCAAATAAAGGACCCTGTGTGCATTTCAGTGCGACAATCCTTACAGATAAGAAGTTCTCATGCAAAGCTTATCAAAAACTTCTTAATCTTGAGCAAAATTTATTCAAAAAATTTCAAAAGGTTTTTCAAAACTTTTAAAATTTTGTTCAAGTTTTTTAAAAAACTTTACTCCCCAATTCGCTCCAAAGTTTAAAAATGTCAAAACATATGCTAGTTTTGAGGGGGAGTATTTCAAAATATAACATTTTAGTTACCTTGAAGCAAAATTTATTCAAGAATTTTTCTAAACCGAAATTTCTAAATCTTTCAGAATTTTGCTTCAAGAAGACTCCTTCCCTCGAACTTTGAAAAAGTTTAAAATTCTCAAAACAAATGCAAGTTTTGAGGGGGAGTATTTCCAAAACAAAGATGTTTCGTCAAAATCATGCTTAATGGCTTGTGCACACATAACAGTGCACAACCCGTTCTTTGTAAAGAAAGGACCCTGGGGTACGCTTCAGTGCCTCAATCATGATATAAGGAGCAAAGGCTTCTTACTTTTGAGTAGAATTGATCAAATTTTTAAGTTTTTCATAATTCTGCTTAAAAGAACAAGTATTCCCTCTCGTAATCAAAATCTCAAAAAGTTTCACTTATTGAGGGGGAGTACTTGAAACAATCTTTGTTCAAAATGATAAGTTCTTGTTGGTTTCTTCCCACAAACCTCAAAAAGTATATTTTAATCAAAATGTTCTTCAAAAACAACATACATATGCTATTTTTGAGGGAGAGAAAAACAAAAGTGATTAAAATATGGTAACAAATGTGGAATCTCGTATGAGCTCGACTCAGATATAACCGATGAATTAACGAAACTTAACTGTCATTAATCGAAAGGACTTGTCCTTGATGGGTAATAATTTCAAGCTGGTCTAACTAGTGATGTAAATCTCTCGAAACGGTACACTCTACTTAGACAAGTCCTATTCGAGACACGCTTACATCACTAGTTAGACCAGCTTGAAATTATTACCCATCAAGGAAAACTCTCAAAGTGTTAACAAAATAGGACTTGTCTAAGTAGAGTGTACCGTTTCGAAAGATTCTCTTTGAATGTGACCAGGACGGGTAATAATTTCAAGCTAGTCAACTAGTGATGTAAGCGTGTCTCGAATAGGTCATGTTCACTAAGATTCAATCAATTCAAAAGTGCGAACTCCACCCAACATGTGTGAATTTATTTTTTTTAAACTTATGAGCACATGTGAAGGGGGAATATTTAAAAAAAAAATAGGAAAACTTTCAAAGTGTTAACAAAATATGTTTTATATTCATAAACACTTTGAAAGATTTTTCACAAAAAGTTTTATGGCAATACGATCGACGTTGAGCCAACCTAGGATAATCATGGAGTAATAAGGTGATTAAGGTTAGGTTTTATGTCCAATGATTCGCCAGAGCCGGTGGGATCTACCCAGGGATAACACCAGTAGTTTAGAACTAAAAGTCCTTAGGTGTGATTGAAAAAAGGAGTAAATGTGAAGAAAGGAGAAAGAAGGGGTTGAAGAATTAAAAAGAAAAGTTAGTGAAAGGGTGAAAATAAATAGCCCACCATGAAACTTAGGGCAGAAACCGGGTCAATACATCTGCTACTGGTTGTCACAAAGATGACACCGGTATTGAAGACAAGACGTCATGGACCCAGTGACGCATCGCACAATCCCTCCTAGCTACTCAAGTATCTCTTAAAAGGTACTTGTTTCATTTCTCACGGAGAACCTTGCATAATCTATCGACCTCTTACTCCGAGATGTGTTGGTATTGAAAAGGAGACACTCTGCTCCATGCCTCCGACTACTAAAACCAAAACGCACTTAATCGAGTCTAGAGCCATGAGATTCATCAAAAGATCTCTTAGGATACACTTTCCTATTCATACACTTGTGTTCGCCAAAAAGAGCACAAGTTGTAAGATTCTTTTTATGAGATCTTTGGATCTTGCCACTTACATCATGGTGGTTGTCACTTTGTACCAAACGGTCTACAGTCGTGGAGTGATACTTCGGTATACTTCAGCGGCTCACCTGAATTGTTGATATACTTCGGTATATCATCGTAAGCCTTCTTGAGAGTATCGAATTCAGGAACAGACTTTGTAAGGATTAGAGAGGGTTTTCACACTATGCTGTTAATTCTCTCGAAGTCCGAGCCTGTAATTGCTAGAAATCCCGCAAAGGAGATTCCTTTCACAAATAGAGTCCTGACAATCTGGGTCTATACTTGGAATCTACCCAAAGTATCAATAACTATCCTTAATAGGATTTTGACGGCTGATGTGCCCGACCAAGGTGAATGGAATCAAGACATTCATCAGTAAAACAATCGTAGTGGTCAGATCTCTAAGAAAAGTCCATCACGATCGATTGGTGATTATTACTAACCTTTACCATGCAGCTAATGATGATTGTTCCTTGGAGGAGAGACCGTTACCATCACCATGATCATCAACTCACTTCAAGGTCCACATGCTCATACCAACAACGTTACGAAAGATGATGTTGTGTAAAAGTCAAAAGAAAGTTCTCATCAAAGATCAAAGCAAAGCAATGTTCAGAATGATTCTGCGTCAAAGTCAAAGAATCTGCAAAGTAAAGAGACAAAGATCAATGTCAAAGAATGGGAACTGCAAATGTATGAAACTCAAAGTTAACAAGAAGTATGAGCATGTTGGAAAAGACGTAAAGACACCATTAATGAAGACGTTGATGAAAGGCAAGCGAATACCACAAATGATCACAAGAACAAGAACGAAGAACGAAGATCACGAAGCATGATTGGAACAAAGAATCTAGGAAAGCTATTACACAAAGACTCAAAGTTCAAGACAACAAGCTTCAAATAAGTTAAAAGATCTTCCATTTCTATTGGTGGACCTATAACCCACAGGTCACAAAAGAGATCTCAATGATCACCCCTTTAGGGGGAGATTGTTGGAAACGCAAAAGTGATGATCATAAATATAATCAAAGAGAGATCTCAATGATCGTCCCTTAGGGGCAGATTGTTGGGAACGCTTGAAGTGACGATCATTGTTGAGTAAAAGTGTCTTGTAATATGGTCATGTAATGGCTTGTTAGAATCGTAAAAATATAGTCTACGTAATAGTAGAAGCGTGCCGTCTAGTTTAGTCTTAGTATTTACGTTAATGTCAAATTAGTGAGATAGGTAAACACGGTACACTTCCTTATTCTTCCTTATGTAATGACTATATAATGATGTATCTTCTCATTTGAGAGGGTGTTGGTTGAAATGAAATAGAGAAATTCTCTCTATCTTCTCTCTAGTTCTCTCTCTCTCTCTCTAAACATATCATTGTTTCTCTCTCTAATACATAACATGTGTGTGAAATGATTTAGAAGGGATCCCAACAACCAAAATTTTTGATAAACCACAGTTATGTTATAGGCAACTTTCTGAAACAAAAAACGTGACAACTTTTAGCTTTAAATTTGGTTTAAACCTGTTTGAAATGATGTCTTTAGCAAACTGATATCACTACAATCTTAATCTATCATATCCAAGCTCTTATACCAATTGTAGGATCATATAATCAAGCTTAATCTAATGATAATCAGAGAGCGACAATGATAAATTAGAGAGAAAAAGTAGAGAGAAATAACTTTAATTATAATGAGAGAACCTTGAGACAAACTAATGAGACCCCCTCAACATGTGAGGTCAAGAGGAGTATTTATACCTACATAGATCAAGTCTCGTAACTCTTATAGAGCCATACGAGAGTCTCACGACTTTATATATTAGTCACGATACATTAACCTAATGTGTACAATATGATATAAACCTACATTCAAACCTTTAACTATTACAATTATTACAGATAAGACCATAGACTATGATCTACACCTTTTCTATCCTAACAGGTTCAACCTTCACTCATTTTTAGAAGTATTCAATTCTAACCTTGATCTCACTTAATTTCTTGTCGTGAATCCTACACCCTGTTAACACATAATTGCACCAAAATTCCGCCCGGGCCAGGTCTTTTATCATTTCGTCAATGGTCGTAAAACGCAATTTATAATCATCCAAGTGTGTATTCGCCTCTTTCTTGTGCCTGTTGACTTGTACTATAAACTGGTTAATTAAAGAATTTGTCTCATCGGTCATGTGAAGGGGTCTAATGTTGTGTGGTATACGTGGAGACGGAGATCTGAGAGGAAAAGGGGATCTTGAACCGAATGTCCTTACCACATCCAAACGTTTTTTTTTTTTTTTGCCATGAGATAGCGTTTTTTTTTTTTTTTTACCACATCCAAACGTTTTTTTTTTTTTTTGCCATGAGATAGCGTCTTTGAAGACATGCTAACTTAGATAACTATGATGTTTGATATTGGAACGATGATGTTTGATTTAGAAAATAATGAGACGTATTTATACAAGAAATCAAAGATCAGGACGAAAGAATGTCAACTGGCATAGATATTCATACATGTCGTTCTAATGAAATAGATTGGAAAATCATGAAAAACAGATAAACCAAATAAAAAATTCTCAATACATTCGCAACACATTCGTAATACATTCGCAACATGTTCATAATTCATCTGTTATACATTCAATTTAGAATCCAGATACTAAGCACTACAAAGTAAACCCATCTCAACACATAAAAACCTCACAACCTATCCACATGCCTTGAGTACGTTAAGATGCTTCTTATGGATAACTTTAGAGGGTGCATGAAAGGAAGAAAGGCGGTATTTATCACAGATTGTTGGTCGGTTATTTGTCTTCACTAAGATATGGCGATAAATCAAAAAGATGCCATATGGTGTTGAAACATGATCAACTTCAAAGTCAAACCATGAGGAACGGCTCCAACGAAGTAGATCATGATTATTGTAAATGATTCGATGGCAGTAGGGATCCTTCTATATTTATACCAACCAGATTCAAAATTATAATAGCATGATCTTATTCATGACAATCATTACGAAATGAAAAAACATGTTGAATGTTCAAATGACCATACTAACTTAGTGACCTGGTGTTGGGTCAAAATTTGACCCAATTGTCCATAACAAGTATTTGAACATAAAATAGCCAAGTCACTAACTCATAAAGAAACAGAGAGCTGTTTACTCTCTGATAAGTCAGAGAGTAAGTCACTCTCTGATTTTTATCAAGGAGTATTATATGTGGCTCAACATACAGTAAGCTTCAGGGACGTCGAAGACCAACTAAAGAAACATTTTATAAGCTGATGCGGTGTTAGTGAGTAAAGTACCTATGCAACACGAGAGTTACCGAGATCTAACAAATGTCTCACTGACTTTGAAGACTTATCTCTGAAAACAAATACGAAATATGGGCGGAAACTTTCTTGAGAAGATAAAGCTGAAAGCATGTACAAGAAAGTCAAGCAAGTAAAAGAGTTAGTATAAAAGTGGGAATAGTTGACACTATTCCTAAAGCATGGTTGTTGCTTTTCCAAAAAAGGAAGCATTTATTGGAAGATGTACTTCACCACTAAATGCATGACACCTCTCCACCAATCATCACATGTTACCATTTACTTATCACCTATATATATGTATGCTTATAATAGAGACTAGGCGAGTACCCGTGCATAGCAACGGAGGTTCCTAGCGGCAGACAATTAACGATGTGTGATATTGTAGTAAGTGTTTGTCGTGCAAGAGCACGTAGAGTTTGTTGGCTTTCTTATCCATCCAAACGAAGTAGACACGCAATTTGTCCATTTTGTACCACGCGTGTTGGCTTTTCAGGGATTTGAAAGATTCGACGGTAAAGTACCTAGCGGCAGCCGTGTCTAGTTTTCGACAATAGTTTGGCGGCGAATAGTTTTTGTCGACAAAGTGTATTATTAGCGTTAGTATTCTTTACGAAAAAAATAAGAACAAAATTCTATAGTTTGCGTCATATGTTGGTTGCAACAATATTTGAGCGTGTGTGCTTTTGTTCTCAAGATAAACCATTATGGTGGTGCATTATTTTTATATGTTGGGAATTATATTTTCATAGATTTGATGATACAAAAACAAGAAGAATGAAACATAAAGAATGCTGAAATGATAAGCAAAATACGCTAACAAGGTACTGCTAGTTCAGTAAAAAGGGACTGCTAGTTCATTTACAAAGGGACTGCTAGTTCATTCAAAGGTACTGCTATTTGATAAAAGGGACTGCTAGTGTATTTCAAGGTACTGTTGGTTCAAGATCAATGAAGGTACTGCTTGTTGAATTCAAAGTGATATGAACATTATATGATAAGTGATATGAACACCACAAAAAGTGATGTGAACACTATAATATTTCATCAGTAATGCATATATAATAAGATCATATATGCACAGTTGTAGTGTGCATATCGACCCATTTTTTTATTTGTGTGTTGTCACTTGTATTTCCATGTTTGTTACGTGTGTTTGTGTTGTGTAAACTTAGTTACTTTCACATGCTCAGTAACTCTCACATGTCTATCCGTGTTTGTTGTGTTTAAACTTACTTTTACAACAAATATTATATGATTTTGCAAACTGTTAATTTTAAAAGTCTGTTAAAATCTCAAGTTGGCCTCAAAACATACACGACTATTTTCTGCTCTTTTTGTACGCTCGGGCCATAACATCACATTTTGTTATTTTCGACAATGTTACGTGTCCACATTTTCATCCTTATCAACTTTTTTTGTGATTGTTTTCATTTTTATCAGTTTTTATTGTGTTTGCTCTTCACTTCAGTTCGATATCTCATCTTCGCTTTCCTAAAATCCTCAAAATTCATAAAGTTCAAATTTACAAGTCTTTTTAAGCATATTGGAACTTTCAACATTATATTAAAAAAAATAATGTTAACGTGTTATTTTTGTTGTTGTTTAATTAAATAGAAGACAATAAAAAAAACACTAAAAAAAAAGAAAGAAAAAAAAGACGAAAAAGACGAAAAAAAGAGAAAAAAATAAATTTAACATTTTTTTAAAGCAATTTAAAATTTTATATTATTTTGAATAAAAAAAAAAGTAAATGAATGATTTAAGGAATACAGACAAAGCAAAAGAAATGTGAAATTAGATCCAAAAGGGTACTTCTTTTTATGCACCGTATATAGAATGATTTGAATCTCAAGAGCATATTTTAACGTGGGGTCATCATCTAGTTTTTCATCATTACTACATGACTTTGGTATGTTTTAATAAAAAAATTTGGTATGAATAAAAACAATGCATTGGTAGAACCCCCTATAAAATAAGGAACCAAAGCATTGGTAGTTGCAATGTTTATTGATGACAGTAATGCTTTATTGTCAAAAAATAAGGAACCAAATCATTGATAGTTGCAAGAGCACTAATCTCTAGCCATAACTCAATTTTTGGTCAAACCTATCTTTTATTTTTTGTACGATTTCGAATTTTTAATTTTTTTAAAAGTTTAAAAATTTTCAAATTTTCAAAATAAACTTTATAACTAAGTTAACATTCTAAGCTTACAAGAAAATTTACAAAATAAACTTTGTGACAAACTTACACAATACACTTAATAACAAAATTTACACTATAAGCTTCATATCAAAATTTACACTATAAAATTAATAACAAATCTTTTTTTTTGAGATAAAGGGGAGTAATCTTGCACCCTTATAAGTATATTACACCAAAACATTTAAGTACAAAAGATATGAATGAAGTCCCATTTTTTAGCCCGTTACATAAGCACTTACAAGCAAAGGTCATTAGACCAAACCACTGTATAAGAATCACTATGACATTCTTATAACTTACATCTTATAATTACAACCTATAATGACTATACAACTGAATATGAAAATAAGAATTAAAAGTTCATCCATAGTCATTATAGAACTTCCAACAAGCATGCATCCTTGGTACGAATACAACACATATTATAATAATGGACACCTTTAATTATGATAGGGTGACCCACGTTGAGCATGGAGCCATGATACTTTTAACCATAATATATTGTCAATCAATATACGAGTAATATATTGGACAGTTGGACACCGACCCACTTCCTGCGAATAATTAACCAATATTTTTTCTCGAGCCTACCACTACCACTCTCAAAAGTTTAGTCAAAAGAAACTGACAATGACACTACCACTTTCTTTTTTTTAATTCCGAAATGTTTTAAAAAAAAAAAAAAAAAAATTAAATTTTAAATTTTCAAAAAAATACTTCGAATTTTTTTAAAAAAATTCAAAATATTTCGAACTTTTAAAAAATTTCAAAATATTTAACTTTTTAAATTATTTTTTCGATAGATAATTTCGACCAAGTTTTACGGGTTTTTTTTCGAAAAATGATCGCCTTTAGAGAATCATTTTCAATAGATAATTTCGACCAAGTTTTAACCGCGAATAATTGTTTGTACAATGAAGTATTCAAAAATAAAACTTGAAATATAACAAGCACATATAACATCATTAAAAGTTACATCCATTTAACATCTTATCATTTATACAAATTTACAAAGAAATCACATATATATTTTAAGTACCATAATGCACGCCCAAATTAAATATAACATCACATGCCCATTTCCTTATTGTTATTCACGTTTTATTCTACCAATACACAAACAAATAGTCCGTAACACTTTTCATTTCTTTTTCTTCTTTATATTCGGATGACACAAGGATCTTTGCACCTTCTTTATTCTTATAATTCAACACAACAAAGCAATAACAAAAGAAATCACTATGCCTTAAACTAACAGGTAAACACAACAACTACACGACACAAAACTTATAACACATTTCTTTTCTCTCCTTGTCTTGAATCCACACGACACAGTCACACAACACGATATATTCCCACTAAGTACTTATCTTGAGCTAATTAAATATCACGACAACAATAGTTTTTTGGTCCCGGTCACAGCAGCAGATCTGAAAAACACCAAAAAGAAACTCACGTTAAGAAAAATCACAAGAAAAGCAGATTCATATAAAATAAATAAAAAAACTGATTTATAAAAAAAACACTAAAAATCGTATTTGTAAAAACACAAATACATAAAAAAATTATCGAAACCATATGCATAAAAAACCATAAAATAATCAGATTTTTATAAAAATTAAATTTACAAAAAAACCAGAACAAAAAGTTTCATTTTTTTAATCAGATTTATAAAATCACTTAAAAAGTCGGATTAAAAATATGCATTTTACTTTTTGTTTTCTTAAAAACAAAGATTGTCCGGCAAAAAATAAAAACAAACCTCAAAATATGATTCCGGCCACAACATCAGCGACGACAGCTGCAGCAACGGAAATACCGGCGGCGGCAATAAATAATCTACAAAAAAACTTTTGTAAAAAATGTTATTAAACTTAGATCTGAAAATAAAAATAGATATATCTACAAATTCCGGGGCGGCAGAAGTGTTTCCGGCGCAAAAATTTTTCCGGCTAAAAAAATATGTATACATCGATCTAAAAAAAATATATGGATCTATAAAATAAAATCAATAAAAACATAAAAAATATAAAAAATATAGATCGAAAAAAACATAAAACATGAAAAAAAAAACATATGGATCTATAAATAAAATCAATAAAAACATAAAAAATATAGATCGATCTAAAAAAATATGTATACATCGATCTAAAAAAATACGTATAAAATAAAGTATATAAAATACCTCAAAGCTTGAGTGGTGGTGCTGTCGGATGGAGGTGGCGTCGGATGGTGGTGGAGTCGAGTGGTGGTTCTGTCGGATGGAGGCGGCCTCGGTTGGTGTGGTGGTTATTGGATTTGGTTTGTGTTTTGTTATAGAGAGAAAGAAAAGAGAGAGAGAGAGAGAGAGAGAGAGAGAGCGCTAGTGAGATAAAAAAAAAAAATGGTAGTGTGCGTTTGATTTGGTTTGTGTGGGTAGGTTTTATATTTGAGGTAGAAGGGCAATTTTGGTATTATTGAAAGTTCAGTTTTCACCCATTGACTAAGTTGACCATACACCCTTTATAATTAGTTATAATAGAGATAAGTGAGAGATTCTAAACACATAGAAATAATAATATTATATAGTGATAGTGTCATCCTCTCCTTAGAACATAAGCTTAGCTTATGCATTATGTAAAAGGAGAGTTTTATTTCTCACTCAACCGGATAGTGTTCCGCAACTACCTTTGTAAATATTTGATTCATTTCTAATAAGATTTATAAACGTTGAAAAGTACAAATGGTGTTATTAGTTGTCAAAGTGGGTATTGAGTAAATTTGTTCTCATTGTTCAACACATTCATGGTTTACTTAAATCTTTTGGACCAACAACTGGAATTACCGTCCGGGTAACCATCAAGAAATTCAAGGGCATAGATGAACTCTGCTGTTGAGCTTTGTGGTTCCTTTGAACACTAACATTTACCTTTGAAACTTTTGGGTTTCTGTTAATAGATAATATTGAGTAACGTTTATGAATGTCTTTGAAAAACATGATCTAGTAATGTGGGTAAATTTGAAGTGAAATAAACTTGTATGTAAATGAAGATGATTCTTAGGTTTTCTGTCAAATAAACAAGTATTTATCGGAACAAAATCATGAATTCAAATTTTCACTAGATGTTTTTATGGGAATGTAAGTCCAAGCCTTTTAAATGTCGTGGGGCCCACGTCGTTCTGTTGAACCATTCGTAATAGATGCGCATGTTGTCGCAGTGTAGAAACCAGTGAGTGAGAACGACAGCCGTTTGTTTGTCACGTGACCCTCACTTCGCAACTGAATCGTAGCCTTTTCGAGTTCGTTCTGATCGAAATCCGGTGTGCAGGAAAAAGTACTAGACGGGGGTCATCATGATCGGAATGAGACGGCGGTGAAGACGGTGTAATTTTCGGAAAGAATGGATGTGCGTACGAGGAGGTATGGCCGATTATGTGACTTTGAGGGAGTAGTAGACTATTATATGAAATAATAAATATGTGAGAAATATGTGTGTTGTGGGTATAGAAGGGCAAACTCAACAAAACGTGACTTAGTGTCCTAATTTTAGCAATATGCTACAAAGTGAAGTTAAATTGAAAATAATTGTCATCTTGTGTCAAGAAAATGCAAATTTCCCTAATATTATTAACACTATAACAGTATAACGAAAGAGAAGACTTTCAACTAGTGAATAATTTTTATGAGTAAATTACATTTTTGGTCCTCGTGGTTTACCGGGTTTAACACTGTTGGTCCAAATCGTTATTTTGTAACGGATCCAGTCCAAAATCCGATGACCCATAACACTTTTGGTCCACTTTTTTAGAAAAAACGTGCTATGACTAAAATACCCTCGAAGTTAACCCCAGAAATTGCACCATTAGTCCCTGACCTAACGAGCGTTACTTCCGTTAGTTATTATTTGACAACGTTAGTCCATTTAGCCAACGATTATTTGCAACGTTAGTCCTTTATACATTTTTGTCCGTTTTTCTTACGTTTCATACGGTTTTCGTCCGTTTTTCTTACGTTTCATACGGTTTTGTCTGTTTTTTTTTACGTTTTCGTCCGTTTTTCTTACGTTTCATACGGTTTTGTCCGTTTTTTTTACGTTTTCGTCCGTTTTTCTTACGTTTTATACGTTTTCGTCCATTTTTAGTCGTTTTCATCCGTTTTTCTTACGTTTTCATACGGTTTTGTCCGTTTTTTTTACGTTTTCGTCCATTTTTTTTACGTTTCATACGGTTTTGTCCATTTTTTTTACGTTTTCGTCCGTTTTTCTTACGTTTCATACGGTTTTGTCCGTTTTTTTTACGTTTCATACGGTTTTGTCCGTTTTTTTTACGTTTTCGTCCGTTTTTCTTACGTTTCATACGGTTTCGTCCGTTTTTTTTACGTTTTCGTCCGTTTTTCTTACGTTTCATGCGGTTTCGTCCGTTTTTTTACGTTTTCGTCCGTTTTTCTTACGTTTTATACGTTTTCGTCCGTTTTTAGTCATTTTCTCATCCGTTTTTCTTACGTTTTCATACGGTTTTGTCCCTTTTTTTTTACGTTTTCGTCCGTTTTTCTTACGTTTCATAAGGTTTTTGTCCCTTTTTTTTACGTTTTCGTCCGTTTTTCTTCCGTTTCATGCGGTTTTGTCCCTTTTTTTTACGTTTTCGTCCGTTTTTCTTACGTTTTATACGTTTTCGTCCGTTTTTAGTCGTTTTCATCCGTTTTTCTTACGTTTCATACGGTTTTTGCCCCTTTTTTTTTACGTTTTCGTCCGTTTTTCTTACGTTTTATACGTTTTCGTCCGTTTTTAGTCGTTTTCATCCGTTTTTCTTACGTTTTCATACGGTTTTTGTCCGTTTTCGTCCGTTTTTCTTACGTTTCATACGGTTTAGTCCCTTTTTTTTACGTTTCATACGGTTTTGTCCGTTTTTTTTACGTTTTCGTCCGTTTTTTTTACGTTTCATACGGTTTTGTCCGTTTTTTTTACGTTTTCGTCCGTTTTTTTTACGTTTCATACGGTTTTGTCCGTTTTTCTTACGTTTTATACGTTTTCGTCCGTTTTTAGTCGTTTTCATCCGTTTTTCTTACGTTTCATACGGTTTTGCACGTTTTTTTTACGTTTTCGTCCGTTTTTCTTACGTTTCATACGGTTTTGTCCGTTTTTTTACGTTTTCGTCCGTTTTTCTTACGTTTCATGCGGTTTTGTCCCTTTTTTTTACGTTTTCGTCCGTTTTTTTTACGTTTTCGTCCGTTTTTCTTACGTTTCATACGGTTTTGTCCCTTTTTCGGAAAAATTAAAAAAAGTTAAAAAAAAAAAAATTTTCGAAAAATAATTTTTTTTGTTCGGAAAAATTAAAAAAACAAATTCAGAAAATATTTTTTTTCGGAAATTAAAAATTAAAAAAACAAATTCAGAAAATATTTTTTTTCGCAAAAATTAAAAAAAGTTAAAAATTTTTTTTTTCCCAAAATATTTTTTTCCGAAAATAATTTTTTTTTTCGGAAAAAAATGATTTTGGAAAAAAAATAATTTCGGAAAAAAAAATTTTAAAAAATTTTGTTTTTTAAACGAAAATATTTGGAAATAAAAAAAATTGGACAAAAACGATAAAAAACGGAAGTGAAAACGGACAAAACCGTATGAAAACGTAAAAAAACGGACGAAAACGTATAAAAAAAAAAACGTGCAAAACCGTATGAAACGTAAGAAAAACGGATGAAACGACTAAAAACGGACGAAAACGTATAAAACGTAAAAAAAACGGACAAAACCGTATGAAAACGTAAAAAAAACGTAAAAAAAAAGACAAAACCGTATGAAACGTAAAAAAAAACGGACGAAAACGTAAAAAAAAACAGACAAAACGTATGAAACGTAAAAAAAGATGAAAGACTAAAACGATGAAACGTAAGAGAAAAACGGACGAAAACGTAAAAAAAACGGACAAAACCGTATGAAAACGTAAGAAAAACGGATGAAAACGACTAAAAACGGACGAAAACGTTTAAAACGTAAGAAAAACGGACGAAAACGTAAAAATAACGGGCAAAACCGTATGAAACGTAAGAAAAACGGATGAAAACGAAAAAAACAGGACGAAAACTGTAAAACGTAAGAAAAACGGACGAAAACGTAAAAAAAAAGGACAAAACCGCATGAAAACGTAAGAAAAACGGACGAAAACGTAAAAAAAAAGGGACAAAAACCTATGAAAACGTAAGAAAAACGGACGAAAACGTAAAAAAAATGGACAAAACCGTATGAAAACGTAAGAAAAACGGATGAAAACGACTAAAAACGACGAAAACGTATAAAACGTAAGAAAAACGGACGAAAACGTAAAAAAAACGGACGAAACCGATGAAACGTAAGAAAAACGGACGAAAACGTAAAAAAAAACGTACGAAAACCGTATGAAAACGGACGAAAACGTAAAAAAAAACGGACAAAACCGTATGAAACGTAAGAAAAACGGACGAAAACGTAAAAAAAAACGGACAAAACCGTATGAAACGTAAAAAAAATGGACGAAAACGTAAAAAAAACGGACAAAACCGTATGAAAACGTAAGAAAAACGGATGAAAACGACTAAAAATGGACGAAAACGTATAAAACGTAAGAAAAACGGACGAAAACGTAAAAAAAAAGGACAAAACCGTATGAAACGTAAGAAAAACGGACGAAAACGTAAAAAAAAACAGACAAAACCGTATGAAATGTAAGAAAAACGGACGAAAACCGTATGAAACGTAAGAAAAACGGACAAAAATGTATAAAGGACTAACGTTGCAAATAATCGTTGGCTAAATGGACTAACGTTGTCAAATAATAACTAACGGAAGTAACGCCCGTTAGGTCAGGGACTAATGGTGCAATTTCTGGGGTTAACTTCGAGGGTATTTTAGTCATAGCACGTTTTTTCTAAAAAAGTGGACCAAAAGTGTTACGGGTCATCGGATCTTGGACTGGATCCGTTACAAAATAACGATTTGGACCAACAGTGTTAAACCCGGTAAACCACGAGGACCAAAAATGTAATTTACTCGTGAATAATTTTTATGAAACTTTCTAATGTTTTGTGCAAAAAAGTAAGTTTGAATATGTTGTTATTGGTGTCTTGCAAGATTTGGTGAAAATCCACTTTAAGAGTTTGATTTTCGACTTACCTACTTCACAATTTCATTATTGCCTTCACTTTCTTTTTCTTTCTACTAAGTGGGTAAAGTTATGAGCAATTTCAATTCATTGATTAACAAGATCATTTGACTCTTTATGCAACTACAAAAATCCAACAAATTATTGAAATCAACTATACTACCTATAAAGAGTGAATCATTATTTTTGAAATCTTAAATCTTGAAAACTTAAATTAATAGAGTTTTTTTAAATTACCTTTAAGTATCCCTTAATACAACTTAAGTTTAATCAATTTTAAATTTGACAACTTTTCAAAAACACACGTTATATTAATTTTAAAAAACATAAGCTTTGTATTTCAAAAAACACGTTCTTTGCATCAAAGGTCGGACCATAATCATGATTTCACAAATTTAATTATTTGCCGTATACAACATCGCTTTGCACGGTTATACATCTAGTTTGATAAATTTAATATCTGATAGTCTATTTTTAACCAAATTTATTTAAAAAATATATATATATGTATATATATATATATATATATATATATATATATATATATATATATATATATATATATATATATATATATATATATTTTTGGAAGGCGACTTTCAATTTAAGGGTCGGAGTCGCACCTGCCTCATTGGCAGGCCCTCATCCACCACTAACCCAGACTATGTTGTCTGAACCGGGTTCACGCTGGTGTTGTGGGGACTATTAGCGGCTTCCTCCCGGAAACCGTACCGTCTCCACACGAGTTTCCTCGCTGGAGTAACGACCGGATGAAAACCGGGGGCGGCTCGGATTGGAACCTGCGCAACATTGGCTTACAGGCTCTTCCTCTTCATTGTCTGATACCAACAGAGCAAAGTGGCCCTTGCACATTGCGAGGACTTCCCAGTGGGTCACCCACACTGGTACTACTCCCGCATGAAATATATATATATATATATATATATATATATATATATATATATATATATATATATATATATATATATATATATATATATGTCTAAAGAAAACTTTAAAAAAAAATGCCATCTCTAACAACATACTATAAACTTAAACTTCAAAACCCTTTCATACCGAATTGGTTTACTTTTGCCCAATAAAAAAATTAATTCACATTGCTTTATACATATACGGAGTAATACATTATTATATATCTGAAAAGTTAATCCTCAAAATATGGTGGATTTGAAACAAATTATCAAGCATGGTTGGAAATAGGGTCGTGCACAATAGACCGCGGGCTGAATCGAACCAAGAAACCTGATCGACATATTTCGATTTGGTCTTCGGTCCACCCTTTTTCTCATATTTGATCTTTGGTTCAGTCCGGTTCGGTCTTGCGCATAACGGGGCACTATGCTTTGTTGGACCGTACCTAAGATCTAGACCGGATCGACCCAGATATGTGCCGAACATTTCGGCCCGATCCTTTATCCCGTGTTTCGGCCAAATAGTTTTTCGGACCGGTCCAGTTTGGTTGGTCGGGCCTGGAAACCGTGATCAGCCCTACTTGAAGATTTTTTATGCACTATTCTTTAAATATAGAGAAAAACGTTATTTGAAAACCATCGTTGAAGATAGCTTTACTACAACAACAAACATACAGGTAGAGAAAAGGTTAAGGAAAAAAAGTCATATGTTAGACTGCATTTTATACAAATCTTGCCAAATTTACAAAGAAAATTGGGATAATTTCATTTCTTATTTAATTTTAGGCGAAAATTACTGGTGTATATGTCTAGCAGTACCCAAGTTTTTCTCAGATTGCAAATCTAAACATACATTTTGTGTAAAAAAGTTTCCTGGCATTATGTTATTGGTCGAAATAAATAAAAAAAAAAAAAAAAAAAAGAGAGAGAGAGAGAGATATCTCGCGTAATTTTTTGTCCGGGTATACCCGGGATTTGAATGAAAAAAAAAAAAAAAAAAAAAAAAAAAAAAAAAACCCTTAAAATAACATCTCGCGTATAAAAGTGCTTTGGGTTTACACGAGATGTACAAAAAAAAAAAACAATTCTAAAGTCCATTCTAAAGTCCATGTATTAAAAATCACATACCATTGAAATGAGGTTACTACTAAGAAAAAAATCACAGTCCATGCATTGAAATGTAGGCCTAAAGCATAAAAAAAATGTATGCTTTAAAACGAGGTTACTACTAATAAATAGGATTAACATACCATAAAACTTTTATTCAACTACAAAGAAAAAAAAGACGAAGTTGACGTAAATAAAAATTACATAGACAATATTAAACCTAAACGTAGGAAATAAATATGTAAAGGTTCAGCCAATAAAAACGGTATCCTTGTCGAAAACCTCAACAATGTTCCTCAATGTAATGTTAAGACCAAGGGGTGTTGATTTTGGGGTAAACACCGAAACATTACGAAGTACCAACACAGCTCCGACTTTGATAGAGTTTTTGTAACACAATTCTTCTGTAAGGACTTTGTGATGAATTGTACCAGAGAATGTCCCCGTTGGATCTTTTAGTGTCACTGTTAGCTCACCAAGCGTGGTAGGCGTACAAGTCTTGATTACAGCTACAACAAGTTCAAGTTTTCCTTTTACGCAATAGTTTTTTATATTGCCAAGACAACCAGTTACGATGATACCTTCGCTATTACGCAGCTTATTAATAGCGCTTAGCCAAGGCCCACGTGTAAAATGATCATCTTCAACGACATCCTCATTTATTTTCCTTACATACTCTTGTGTTGGCACTACACAATATTCAGGGCCACCTTCCCTAATGTCTGCATTTTTGCGGAGAATAGCCGCTTGAAGAATACCAGCCGGACCGAGTATTAACCTATCCGGGGTATTTGAAAAGGTTGAAGAAGCCCCAACATTATGTTGGTATCGTTTCGTGTATCCGGTTTTGTTTTGTTGGGACATTTTCTGAATTGTAATATTTTTGTAGAGAGTAGCTATGTCGATAATGCGGATATGTGTTTAGAGAAATCGAACTATGAATGAGTTTTTATACTTAAATATGTGTCATATCTCGTGTAAAAAATTACACATACACGCAATTATCATTGAGTAGTCAAATCATTGTCATAGAATTGTCAAATTGTTGTCATAGAGTTGTCAAATCTGTGTCATATTTCGTGTAAAAAATTACACATACACGTAACTGTCATAGAGTTGTCACATCATTGCCATAGAGTTGTCAAATTTGTGTCATATTTCGTGTAAAAAATTACACATACACGCAACTGTCATAGAGTTGTCACATCATTGTCATAGAGTTGTCTAATCTGTGTCATATTTCGTATAAAAAATTACACATACACGCAATTGTCATGGAGTTGTCACATCATTGTATGTATATATAAGGAAAGATGTATATCCAAACATAGCAAATACTTTTAATCTAATACACAAAAAATCAGATATACATAGCAATGACTTCGGATATACATAAATTCAAATGTATATTACATTTTGATGATACTGAACGAGGTGTGGTTATGTATACTAATATCATGTACTCATGGTTAGTTGATTATGTGCGTTCTAAATTCAAGTTGGATCCCAATATTCGACTTAATTTTAAATTTTCGCACCCTTCATTTGACGTTCGAATGGATATTACTGACGACGATGAGGTAACTTTTTTTGCTGATTACGCTTATTCGAATGCAGGAATGCCACATCTGTATGTGGTTAAAGCGAAAGAATTTGAAGAAACTACATGTTTTAGGTCCACCCAATAAAACCAAACGTTTTACAATTTTTTTGAAACAACAACTAACCAAAACATCGCGTCCTCTGCTTTTCAAGAAAACTCATCTAATTTCAATAATAAAGACCATAATAAGTCTTTTTTTGATGATGACCCATCTAAAATTTTTGAATCAAATGATTATGAAAATAATGGGTCCGGATATAAAGATGAGGCGTATTTCACAAAACCAGGATCATCGTTTGCATTCGGGGCAGATGATGATGTAAAAGATGAAGAAAATGATGGTTTTGTTGGAGTTGGTGATAACCCAAAACCAATTCACCATGAATGGAAGAACATTTTTTCAGTAACGCCTGGCGTTCCAGAAACACCTCTTTACCAGTCCAAACCAATACAATAGCGATTCTGATTTTTATGTCGGAAAGTTTTTTGACTCAAGAGAAAAAATAGACGTTGCAGTTAGGTTGAAATGTTTAGAAGAAGGTTACCAGTTTTTAGTACGAAAGTCGGATCCAGACAGGTTTGATTGTAAATGCTTTCATTATAAAGAATGCAAATGGAGAATTAACTCTAAACGCATGCAAGGTACAGATGTGTTTGTAGTTACAGGTGTGAAAGATATTCACACGTGTCCCAAAACTCAAACATATCCTAACCATCGAAATGCAAATAAAAAAGTTATTGGTCACATTTTTAGTGAAAAGTTAAAAGATAGTAGACGAGATTTAAAACCAAAAGATATGCAAAAAGACATGTTGGCGCAATATAAAATAAGTATATCTTACCAACAAGCATGGAGAGGAAAGGATTATGGGTTACAAATTATAAGGGGTTCACCGACAGAATCGTTTGAAATGTTACCGTATTATTGTCACAATCTACAAAAAAAAAAAAAAAAAAAAAAAAAACCCCAGGCACAATCACACGTATCAAGACAAACGAAGAAGGAGTTTTCGAGATGTTATTCGTTGCCATTGGTGTTTCAGTAACCTATACTCATTTTTTTGAAATAAATAAATGTGATATGTTATTGTACTTTTAGTTATTAAAAGGTGTTTACAATTTTTTTTTTTTCAGATTCGAACTTTCATACAAAATCTTCGCCCTCTGCTTGTAGTCGACGAGGCACATTTGAAGGGTGTATACAAAGGTACAAACTTGTTAGCTGTAGGCATGGATGGAAACAACCAAATTGTGCCCATTGCTTACGGTATATGCAGAGGGGAGACTGGTGATTGTTGGTCATGGTGGTTTTCAGTACTTAAAGAATTCATAGCCGATAGTGAGGATTCGGTTATCATATCTGATAGGCATCCTGCTATCGCGTTAGCAGTACGCAATGAATACCCATTGGCGTTTCATGGTATATGTTGTCGTCATCTAATGATGAACCTTTCTTTGAAAAATAAAAAAACCAAGGGGCTATATTGGAGCATATGCAAAGCGTATACACCTGAAGAATTTGATAGTAAGATGCAAATACTGCAGGCTATTCAGCCTGAGGCGTACAACAAGCTAGTTGAAGCGGATGTGCAAAGATGGTCCAGAGCATATTCCCCACGCACTCGTTACAATTATTGTACATCTAACAACGTTGAGCTTGTTAATGCTTGTACTGTCAAATCAAGGAAGCTGCTAATCACAATGTTGACCGAGCAATATCGAAAAATGGTGTAAGATTGGTATTTTAAACGGCGAGAAGTTGCTGGTATTTATCTTCCAAAAGAAAATATATATTTTTAAATGATTTTGTGTAATATAAAGTCACTGTTTTATGTCTATGTGTTTATGTGCGAAAATGAAGTATGAAATAACATATTGGGCTGCCCATAAGGTGGAAAAGAGAAAAATCAAAAGCGCAACTTGGAGTGTATACGGGATTAACCAAGATCGGTTCCAGGTTTATGATGGCCGATACAATCGTGAAGTCAACTTAGCGACCATGTCATGCGACTGCCGCAAATGGCAGCTTTCCGGGATACCTTGTGGTCACGTTATTGCTGTTACTAGGTTCTTAGGTCTAACAGATTGTGTGCAATTCGTACAAGATTGGTTTAAAAAACCGAAATACCAAGCGATATACGCAGAGTCGGTTAATTTTGTTGGAGAGTTTCACGAATGGGAGTATCCAACGCATATACAACCCATCACTCCTCCGCGAATGGACAACCCACAACCCGGTCGGCCAAAAAATACTGACCGTATACCATCTCAGGGTGAGGAACCACGAGTAAAACATTGTAGTAGGTGTGGTCAAACGGGTCATAAATCTTATCAATGCAATAACCCGGTCATCCCTGATCCACTGTTAAACAAATGAAAAAAAAAAAAAAAAAAAAAAAAAAAAAAAAAAAAAAAAAAAAAAAAACAGTTAACAAGCAACATGAAACTCCACCTACGTTCGACTCATACCCGACTCAAACACATCATCACAACTTTCCTACTTATGACACACACCCATCGCAAGTATTTGAACATAACACATACACACCGCAACCGTATGACCAAGGTGAAACAAGTGATGAACAAATTGCTCATTATAACCCGTCTCAATGCTATGAACAATACGACTCCCAACGATACGCCCCTCAACATTTAAATGATGAAAACACTCAGCAATCTAATAATAGTTGGTTTAATTTCTTTGGTTTGTAACAAGTTAGTTCTTTTTTGTTATGTATTTTCCTGTAATTGTAGTTAATTTGTAACATACGTGATGTATCTTATAATAAATTATATTTGTAATGCTAGTATGTTTGTCCACAACAACCGTGTTTAAATGGTAGAAACGAATTCCATTTGTAAAGCATACATTTTTTTATGCTTTAAACCTGCATTTCAATGCATGGACTGTGATTTTTTTCTTAGTAGTAACCTCATTTCAATGGTCTGTAATTTTTAATGCATGGACTTTAGAATGAACTTTAATGCATGGACTTTAGAATTGTTTTTTTTTTGTACATCTCGTGTAAACCCAAAGCACTTTTATACGCGAGATGTTATTTTAATTTTTTTTTTTTTTTTTTTTTCGAATCCCAGGTATACCCGGACAAAAAATTACGCAATATCTCATTTTTTTTTTTTTTTTATTTCGACCAATAACATAATGCCACGTAATCACGGGCACCCCCGGAAACTTTTTTACACGAGATGTATGTCTAGATTTGCAATCTGAGAAAAACTTGCGTACTGCTAGACATATACACGCACAGTAATTTTTGCTAATTTTAGAGTAAATTGCAGAAATGGTCCTTGTGGTTTGCTCAGATTGCATGTTTAGTCCCTGGTCTTTCGAAATTGCAGGCGGCATCCCTGTGGGGAAATGTTGGTTCCGTTTTGGTCCCTGGTTTTAACCGACGTTAAGTAGATTCCGTTAGCAGTTACACATTAGCCATTTTGGCCAACGACCGTTGCAACGTTCATCCTTTAAACTAACGGCCGTTTATAATTTAAAATTTTCGGTTTAATTAAAGTTTTTTTATTTTTATATACATTGTTATAAAAACATATACGTTTTTATACACTTTTATATACGTTTTTATATACGTTTCTATATACGTTTTTATACACGTTTTTGTGTACATTCTTATATATTTTTTTACGTATTTATAAAAACATATACGTTATTATATACCTTTTTTATATACATTTTTTATACGCTTTTATATAGGTTTTTATATATGTTTTATATACGTTTTTATATACGTTCTTATATACGTTTTTGTATACACTCTTATATTTTTTTTTTTACTTCTTATATATGTCCTTATATACTTTTTAGACATTTTTTTATACGTTTTCGTATATACTTTTTATATATGTTTTTATATACGTTTTTATACGCTTTTATATACGTTTTTATACGCTATATATACGTATTTATAAAAACATATATGTGTTTATATATGTTTTGATACACGTTCTTATATACTTTATATATCACTACTACACAAAAGTCCATATAGATCAGTTTTGTTAATAACCGATCGATGAAAGGAAAAAGAGGGGGAAATTCCATATATAGATCGGTTTTTTTGTTAATAACCGATCTAATTAGTTTCAAAATTTAATAGATCGGTTATTAACAAAATAACCGATCTATATGTCCCTCGCATATTCCCCATTTCCTCGCATGTTCCCCATATTCCAGTTGTTCCCCATATTCCAGCATAATCCTACTTATATAGATCGGTTTTTAGTAAACAACCGATCTATATGATCTTAAAAAAAACCTTAACCAGTAGCCTCTACACATGCCCGTTTTTTTCATAACCTAACACATATTTACCAACAAAAACACCATCAATGCTCCAACAAAAAACACCATCAATGCTCCAACAAATCACAATAAATGTTTCAAAAAAATCTTAAATTCAAGTTCTATGTTTTGTCAATTGAAAAGGTATGTAATGTTTTAATTATGCTTACTATTTATCCATTAGATTTTTCATCTATGAGTAAATTTGTGTTTATTTGAAGCTTTGTTTGTTGATTTTGATTGTGTGTTTATATGTAGGCTCGTTTGAAGAATTTTCTACGCGTCCCGTTGATACCTAACTACTATTGACCCGTTGATGTAAGTTACTTAACTATACTTTTAAGCTAATCGCGTATTAATAGCATATTTTATTGTTACATTCAAGCATTTAGTATAGACTAAGTTAAAATCATAACCCTTTAGTTAAATACCCGTTCGAAATTAACCTAATAGAGGTTAGTTTCGGATTGTCCCCATTTGGGACTGCTTTTTGAATATTTTATCTCATTTAGGATGTGATTACGTATTATGAGATCGAGTATTATTTGAGAAAATCGACATCATTTTTCCTTACTCCTATGAGTTTGCGTTTTATGCGCATACTTGAGGAGTTAAGGGGAAATGCTGCCGATTTTTCTTCAATAATACTCGGAGCATAATGATGAACTCGATATGGAGAAATTACAAAAAATGTTTGTCGAATCAGAAAAACCATTGTATACCGGTTGTACGAATTTTACCAAACTATCAGCCGTGTTGCAGTTGTTGACCTTAAAAGCAGAATATGGTTTGAGTGATGTCGGTTTCAATAAAATATTAGAGTTGTTAAATAAAATGTTACCTAAAGACAATGAGTTGCCCACTTCTACGTATCAAGCAAAAAAATTGATGTGTCCGTTGGGATTGGAAGTCACAAGAATAGATACATGTCCGAGAGATTGTATATTGTATAGAAACAGGTATAAAGACCTACACAAATGTCCTGTATGTAAGGTTTCAAGGTATAAGGATACAAATCTGACGGAACTTGATGATGACGTGACAAAGAATGGTCCCGCTGCTAAAGTATTGTGGTATTTACCAATCAAACCAAGACTCAAACAATTATTTTCAAATCCTAAGAATGCAAAATTGTTGAGGTGGCATGCAGAAGATCGCAAAATCGACGGAAAAAATGAGACATGTGGCTGATTCCCCTCAATGGAAGCATATCGATAATCTTTATGAAGAATTTGGAGCTGAGATTAGGAATATACGGTTTGGGCTTAGTTCAGATGGAATTAATCCATTTGGAAATATGAGCAGTCGTCACAGCACTTGGCCGGTTCTTTTATGTATATACAATCTTCCACCTTGGCTTTGCATGAAACGTAAATACATCATGATGTCATTGTTAATTCAGGGTCCAAAACAACCCGGAAATGATATTGATGTGTATTTGGAGCCGTTAATTGATGACATGGAAAAACTTTGGTCTGAAGGCGTCAGAGTGTATGATGCGTACAAGAAAGAGAGTTTCACATTATTTGCCATGATTTTTTGTACCATAAGTGATTTCCCGGCGTATGGTAACTAGTCAGGATATGGAACGAAAGGGGAGAAGGCGTGTCCTGTTTGTGAAAATGACACTCACTCGCGGTGGTTGACTAACTGTAAGAAAACTGTGTATATGGGACATCGAAGATCACTTCCAGACGAACACCGGTACCGTAAAAAAAGGAAATTGTTTGACGGTAAAATAGAGCGTAAAAGGATGGCGAGAGTATTGAATGGACGTGATATACTCTCTCGTGTTAAGGATATAAAAACTGTTTTTGGAAAAAAGGATAAAGCTCTGCCAAGTAATAAGAATATTTGGAAGAAAAAGTCTATATTTTGGAAGTTAGAGTATTGGGAGAATTTACAAGTCCGGCATTGTCTTGATGTAATGCATTTCGAGAAAAATGTTTGCGAAAGTTTGATTGGCTTATTGTTAAACATCAAAGGAAAAACAAAAGACGGGGTTAATGTTCGAAAGGACATAGTAGAGATGGGGATTAGAGATGAGCTTGCTCCACAAGAGATTGGTAATAAAAGAACGTATTTGCCGCCCGCTTGTTATACGTTGTCGAAGGCTGAAAAAATTAAATTTTGTCAATGCTTGCATGATGTTAAAGTTCCATCCGGTTATTCTGCTAACATTAAGAAGTTGGTGTCAATGAAAGATCTAAAGTTGATTGGTATGAAGTCCCACGATTGTCATGTTTTAATAACACAAATGATTCCAATCGCAATTCGTGGAATATTGCCAACTCGAGTCCGACACACAATCACAAAGCTCTGTTTGTTTTTTAACATGATTCATTCGAAAGTTATTGACCCTCAGAAGTTGGATGAATGGCAACGTGATATTATTTTTACTCTTTGCCAACTAGAGATGTACTTTCCACCTTCCTTTTTTGATGTCATGGTTCATCTAGTATCTCATATTGTAGGAGAAATAAAGGCTTGTGGTCCCGTATTTCTACGTTACATGTATCCATTTGAGAGATATATGGGTTTCTTAAAAGGGTATGTAAGGAACCGATATCGGCCGGAAGGAAGTATTGTTGAAGGATATGTTTCGGAGGAGGTTGTTAGTTTTTGTACAAGTTATATCAATGGCATCCCAGATATCGGCGTTCCTGAATCTCGACACGAGGGTAGACTTGAAGGGAAAGGGACGATTGGGCGCAACGATGTCACACCGAACAACCATGATTTGGAGCAAGCACACTTTACAGTTTTGCAGAATATGACATCTATTGCACCTTATATACACGAGCACATGTCATTATTAAAAAGCAACAATAGTCATCAAGGCCTACAATGGTTAGAAATTGAGCACAAACGAACATTTTCAAACTGGTTGAGAGATACTGTAAAAACGAGATACCCAGATGTTGAAGCTGAAGTAATGCAATTGGCGTACCGTCCGCGACGTGTTTTCCATTATCAAGGATACGAAATTAACGGATATACGTTTTACACCAAAGAACAAGATGAAAAGAGTACCGTTCAAAATAGTGGAGTGACGTTAGTTGCAACAACAACAGATAATTCCAGATTGTCGGTCGCCAAAGAGTCGTATTATGGTGTCATTGAAGAAATTTGGGAATTTGATTACAATACGTTCTTCATGCCTCTCTTCAAGTGTAAATGGGTCTATAACTTAAGAGGTGTTAAAGTTGACAAGGATGGTATCACATGTGTCAATCTTTCTACAAATAGCTATTCGTTCGATCCATTTATTCTAGCCAAACAAGCTACCCAAATATTCTATGTTGAGGACCCAAATGATAGGAGATGGAACATTGTCATGCATGGAAAACGGCGTATAGTTGGTGTTGAGAATGTTGTGGACGAGGACGAGTATAATCAGTTTGACGAGCTACCTCCATTCTCTATTGGTATTCAATCTTTGGATGAAGTTTTAGATGATACCACTTACCTAAGATCCGACCACCAAGAAGGATTTGAGGTTGAGGATTGACAAACTTCACACATCCCGTAGGTAACACAACATTATTCGTAACATTAATTTATACAATTTATAATTTATTTAAATAATTTATTTATAAACATTATTTTTGTTTAATTTTGCAGGAATAACATGCAAATTTCAACAAAAGCCGAAGACATATGCGACTTTATTTAGTCATTTTGTATTAGTTATTTGATTTGTTCGGTTCAAAGTGTTGTAAAACTTTTGTCGCACGGATCATTATATTTATTATGCGACTTTATTTAGTCATTTTGTATTAGTTATTATTTACTCGTAACAATTATATATAATAAAAATTGACACATTTGATAAAATAAAACTAAATAGATCGGTAGAAATAAATAAACGATCTATGTACTAAAAATTATATCAAAACTTTTCCCAAAATTTTAGCGGGATACCTAAAAAAATTTGCCGCTTCACCAAAAATTTCACACACCCTAGCCATTTTCCCAAAATTTCCCCAAAATCATATTCTCTCACCCAAAAAAAAAACCGTAGCCATTTTCCCAAACTTACACAATCTAAGTTTCCAAAATTCCATAAAACCCCAAATCAACGAATTATTGTGTTCACCTGGTCGAATTGAGCGGCAATCTAAGTTCTTGTGTTTGTGATTATTTTATCAACTCGGCAGGTATATCCCAAAAAAAAAACCCTAGCCATTAATTAATTACATTATTGTGTTATTGAGCTGTAGAATGAGTTTAATTTTACATTATTGTGTTCTTGTGTTTGTGATTAAATTAGGTTTATCTAAATTTTACATTATTGTGTTCTTGTGTTCTTGTGTTATTGAGCTGTGATTAAATTGTGTTACAAACTTTTAATTGGTTGTTCAATGTATATATGCAAATTAATAATGGTTCTAAGGATCTTGTTTGGTGGTTCTCTGCTTCTGAATGTGCAGGAGTTGTGTGAGTTTGTTTTAATTTCCCTTTCATGGTTGTGGATGCAAAAGGCTTAAGAGTTAAGAAAATATGCTAAGCTATTCTTGTTTTTCGGATATTTTTGTGATTTTGGATGTCGTGTTCAATGAGATATACTTTAGCAAAGAATTTAGGAAGGTCCTTAGAAATGATTGTAATAATGGTTCTCTTCTGTGGGTAGCTTATCTGTTTTATTAAATTACTTGTTAACTGTTAGTATTATGTTTGAAAACTTATATATGTTGGTGTTTAATCTTGACAGCTCATTAACGGTGTTGAACACGATAAACACCGATCGATCTCCATCATGGAAAAACCACGGAAAAAGAGAGGGATAAACAAAGTAGAAGATCTTCCCATAGGTGAATCTGTAAGGTTCAATAGCAATGGCGCAGCTGTAGGTGAACACCGGCGTAAATTTGTAAAGTACGTTGGAAATGCTACTAGGAAGAATATATATATCCTCGTAAAGGATTGGCATAAAGTAGACCCCAAAGAAAAGGAGCTGTTATGGTCGGATATCAAGGTATACTATCTAAGACTCTTAGCTGCGTTTTCTTTTGATTAGTATACATATTCACCTTTAACAAGGTTCATGTCAACTTAAATAGGGAAAAATGAGAGTTGAAGAGGATGAAAAAATTAAAGATTATACGCTTAAGTCGTGCGGTGTAAAGTGGAGGAAGTTCAAGACAACATTAAGGTCTGATTACATGCTTAAGAATATTTGTCCACGTGGGACATATACATTCCTCGACCCCAAAGTATGGCAAGAGTTCTGTCGCATTGAACGTTATACAGATGAGAAACTGGTTCATTTCACTTCCTCCTGTACTTTTATAATATATTATTATCTTATTAAAAATTTTATAATTTGTTCGTGACTCCCATGTGTAGAGATTACGCGAAGAAGCGAAAGCACGAGCAAGTAATCAAACTAATCGACCTCAGGTAGGAGCAAAAGGGTTTGCTGGTTTTGAGGAGCAGTGGGAAGAGGAGAGGAATGACCCAAATAGAGCAACAGATCTTCACAAGATACCAGGTCGTGGGAGTAATTTTTGTTTGGGGAGGAGACGTCCTGATAAAGATGGAAACTTAGTTGCGACTCCAGAGACGGCCGAGCTATCAAAAAAATTGGTAATTTTATTACATGTTCTGCAATAATAGTGTTATAATTTCTCATTTTTATAGATTGGGGTTTATGAGTAAGTTGTTAATTTACAACTTGCATTCAACAGGTAGAAGCGAGCGAGCAGTTGTCTCAAGGGACGATTGAATCTCAACCTGGAGCAGATCCTTTGACAGTTGTGTGTGGACCTGACCATGGGGGTCGCACTAGGGGAGTTAGCTCTATTGTTGGATTTAAAAAAGGCATAAAAGGATATGTGAGGAAAAAAAGGACCTACAAAGAGTCACTAGATTTTGAAGAGTTGGCGCAACAAATGGGAGAAAAGTTAATGAATGGTAAGATATGGGATCAATTGAAGGATAAACTTTTGGAAGAAATAAGGAAGCAGCCTGGCTTTGGAACGAGTAGTGTTGGCTCGACAACTAGCAAGATCAAGATAGATTGCATAAAGGTGAATGTATATCTGTTATGTTAGTATACTATTGATATGTAACATACTTTATATACACGCACCTAATATACCATATACTATACGTGGTTTGTTTTCTAGGAACCCACCACATTCTCTTTGTTCAGTCCTCAATCCATTTTGACCGGGGAGAAGATCTTGTGCGCCCACGCGACGGTATATCCAGTTGGGAACGACTTGATACATGGAAGCAAGTTACGAAAGGGTCACATGAGGGTCTCCATTCTCAAAGTACTTAATCAGCAAGAAGATTTGGAGCTTCCTGTGCCGGATGAAGATATTTTTAATTTGGGAGGCACATGCGGGGCCTTTATTCAATGGCCAATTGGTGCCATTGCTTGCTTTTCGGTATTACTTCCATTCTCTTTCACTTCATATTTATCAGCATGTATTACTTCCATTCTGTTGGGTATCTGTTATGGTTAGTTGCATAGAAAGTTGCCATCTTAAGTTAGAATTGCTGTTCTGGATTCTCTTTCTCTTTTTTTTTTCTTTTTTTTTGTTTTTTTTTTTTTTTTTTTTTTTTTTGTATTGGAGTTTGCGATTGGAGTATGCTGAACGAAACCCGAATCACTAACTTAACAAATATAAGATCATAACTTTCTATGATTCTATTCAACTAATCATGATGACAGATACTCAACAGGTTGTGATCATAAACATTGCTTGCTACTTGTTACATTAATTTCAGATATATCAATCCAGAAACTAAATTAGATGCATTTTATGCGTATTAATCTTGTGACAGATGTGAGTGGATAAAAATATGTGAGATCAATCAAATCGGCAATATCAAAAGTTACGAATTCCAATTAACAAAACCTAGATTTACCATTTAAGCCTTTTAAGGTTGTTTCTACAACGTTAGAAAGTGTATCAATTCCTGTATGATCCCAGAATTTGGAGATTGTGCAAGTGTCGATTTTTTCAGTTGAGAGTTAATTTTGTGTACTTATGTGTGGAAGTTGTGAAATGAAGCAAATACAATGTAACTTTTCGTTTGTCAAGATTATCATGCAGGTTTGTTGTAATTTATATCATCTTGCTAGGTTTTTTGTTATCTATATAATCGATTGCCTTTCAAAAAGAAGAAACAAAGTTTGCACTAGTCCAGAAACATGAATCGTAACACGCACAACATATTAAGCCTGAAACCTGTTGTGTATGACAGTATCTCGACATTTGATTTACAGTTTTGTGGCATGCACAAAAAACAGAAAGTGGTTATGCAACTCTGTGTGTTTTCAAGTTGAATGTAATCTGTTTCTGTGACTACTGTGAAACTAGTTACAAGTATCCGACTGGTTTGTGGTTAAATAATTAATTTCCAACAAGTGTAGGAGTAGTTGTGAGTTGTGACATTGGCTATCCAAATACTTAAGAGGGTCAAAGCTTAGTCACTTGCATTTGTTTCAAATATGATTTAGGTTTTGATGGTTCATATGTATTTAAGTAAAGTTTATTGATAATTTTTGTAGGAACTTACATAAGAAATATTAGCTTTAGGATCTGCATGCTACTGCTACGTACAATATATGATTTCCATCTATTACTATTTCCTACTTGTCGTATTAGAAACAAGAGATAAGTGTTTGATCTTAAATTGTTTATGACATCCAAAACCATGGTTTTCAGTCAGTTTTCCAATTTGAAATCAAGAGTGATGAGATTATCTGTTGTGTATTTGTAGGGTTCTGCTGGATGTTGAGAGAAAGGCTGGTCATTGGTTTAACTGGCGTTTGGATGGGTACATTTGATCTTGTTTGATTATCAGCCACTTTAGATATTGTATTTTTGTGTCGCCTTGGAGGGATACGTAATACATTGATCTGTTTGTTTTTTGTTAAGTGGTAAACTGCAGTAGAACTATAGGTTTGTTGAAATTTTGCTGTGTTTGGATCGGGCAGCGTTTTCTTTTTCGATAGTAGTTAGTAGGACTTGTGAACTCTTATTTTGAGGGTGTTGTATTATGAATTGTAATTCTGGAAATGAATTGTAAATCTGGTTCTGAAAAAACTTGCATATCTGTATTATTTTTTTTAAAATCATAGACATTAACCAGATCGGTTGTAAGTTACTAACCGATCTTTATGTAAGAATTAACTAGATCGGTTATGAGTTAAGAACCGATCTTTATGTAATATTAGAAAGATCGTTTATTAGAGATAGTTAACCGATCTTTATGTAACTTATAAAGATCGGTTACGAACCGATCTATATAGATCGGTACTCATAAAGATCACCTCTAGATAGATCGGTTGAGTACCGATCTATATAGACCATTCTAACCGATCTATATGGGCTTTTGTGTAGTAGTGTATGTTTTTATATATGTTTTTGTATACGTTTTTATATACATTTTTGTATACGTATATATACGTTTTTGTATACGTCTATATACGTATGCAAAAATGTATATATACATATACAAAAAAGTATATAAAAACATATACAAAAAAATATATAAAAACGTATACAAAAACGTATATAAAAGCGTATACAAAAACGTATATAAACACGTATTGGGGTGTCGGGTGTGAAAATATTATTTGGATATTAACCTAGATTCAAATTTAACTTCAACTTAACCTAGATTACGTCCATTTCCACACCCGACACCCCAAGTCGGTTTGTCCATGTGTGCAGCCGTGCAGGTACTATAACGCTCGAGCAATTTAGTGGCAAGCATATTAATAAAGACTACTTACTAATCAACTACTTTCTCTTTCGAAAAAATGTTAATCAGGATTATTTGTATAAGCACAGAAAATATGAAAATGACAAGGACGATCAAAGAAGTTGTAGTAAACAAATTATGGAAATGTTTATCACAAAAAAGAAGCGATCAAACTTAGCACGGGCTTGCTATTTCAAATTCTTTGTGTTAACTTTTCATGTATGTTTTCATCTACAAAAACAATTATTTACAAAAAACAAACACTGCATGTCGGTTACAATTTCCATTATAATAATGATTCGTACGTTGGACTATTGGATACAGCCTACCACATCGTGACTGTCATGTGAATGAATCAAAACAATGTGGAAATTTGTTGGTAAAGAGTAAAGACTTGTTCAAAGTGTTCCATAGTCAGCTCAACGACTTCGGACGGAGTCACATGTTGTAACTTGTCACTCAATTTCCACTTGGCTATATATAGTTCATGCTCAGGAATAAGTCTACATTTCGATATAAAGACAAGAAATTTGGTGTACATGAGACCAAGAGTTGATTTCTTTTTGACCTTTTTATAAAAAAATTTGTGGTTCATGAGTAAATTAGTAATCACTAGCTAAAATTCGTAGTATTTGGTATATAAACGTAAATTCTAGGCGTAAAATATTTTTGGATTAATATTTTACACTTACATGCACTTTTCCCATTTATGTTGAGCATTTTGAACGTTTGATATTTTCCTCATAAAATGGCACATGACCAACGACTATATCAATGAAAATGATAACTTCGTAGAGTTTTAAATTATAAAATAACAAGATACGAGGTATTTGCTTAAGCAATGTACGTTATTAAACGTAAAACGGTAACACGTTTTATTTTTGTTTGTTTCTGGAACTTTTTTTTTTTTTTCTGTTTTTGTTAAAAAGTTTCTGTGAAAGACAAAATAACATACTACGGAGTACATAATATGATATTCATTGTAAAACAATAAAAATTTTGTAAGATAGCCGTGCTATTTTATAATGCTAACTATAGTGTCGACATTGTTTGTATCTAAAAATAATTTTAGTGTTGAAAATTTGCTTTCTAATTTTAAAAATTACTATTATTTTTACAAATAATTTAATCTTTAATCTTAAAAAACCAAGCATTGTTAATTTTTTATTTTATTTTATTTTATTTTTTTCTCACTACTACAGAAAGTGTTATTTGACACGGTCATTAGACACGGTTTAACAAAAAACCGTATCAAAAAACAAAAAATAAGTCTTTTGGCACGGTTTTAAAAAAAACCATGTTAAATAAAGCCCATTTGGTACGGTTGTTTTATTTTCTTTGTCATCTGCTACGATTTTTTTGTAAACCGTACAAAATAATTGTTGTTTGCTACGGTTATTAAATAACCGTGTTAAATGATATATTGTTTGCTACGGTTTTTAAAAAACAGTGTTAAATGATCTATTTTCTGCTACGGTTTTTAGAACCGCAGCAAAAAACAATTTCAACACACAGATCTACTTTCCTTAACGGAAACCTGCTACTTCATTCTCATTTTAAATAATACATTTACTCTTTCTCAAACCAAATCTTTCAAAACCATAATATTAAACACTCCAATCAACAACCATAATAAATTTACCTTAAACCTCACAAAACTACATACAAGGTAATAGTTATATTTTGTGGATATTTTTAATTATTTTTACTCATTGTAACTCTTTTATAGTTAACTAATATATTTTTTTAATTTGTATAGGTATAAATTTTTTCATCATGTATCCATATTAGAGCTTTTCCACTCAATTTAAAAAAAAAAAAAATGGACCATAAGGTGAGTTTATAAACTTTTTGTTATTTGTAACATTATTTATAATTTTTATTATTAGTTCTAAATACTTGTATATACTTATATTATTGATACGCTTATTTGTGTATATATAGCATGTGCATCTAGAAGTTATTAGTAGATCATGATATGAAATTAGTTAGTACCCGTCCGAAACTAATCTAATAGAGATTAATTTCGGGCAGTCCCCGTTTGGGACTGCCTTTTGAATATTTTGTCTCATTTAGGATGCGTACACGTTTTAGCGGGTTGAAATTTTAAGAATAAATCGGTATACATTTCTCCTTACTCCTACGAGTTTGCGTTTTATACGCTTACTTGGGGAGTTGAGGGGAAATGCTGCCAATTTTTTCTTAAATAGTCAACCCGCTAGAACGTATACACATATGAGATAAAATATTCAAAAGGTGGGTTAGGATTTGCCACATGTGACCACCTATGTTTCATTCTTACGTGCATATGATTTATTATGTTGTTTTAAAATTTCAGATGGAACGACAATGGATGTATGGGATGAACGTTAATGACCCATAATTTTTGAAAGGAGTGCAAAGTTTTCGTATAGTTGCTGAGTCTAACCGAGTGGCTAAGGGAGAAATTGAGATTTTTTGTCCTTGTTCGAAATGTAAAAATTTTGTACCCTATACTGATATCAAAGCGGTTGAGTTTCATTTGCACAAATTCGGTTTTGTCCGTAAATATACTTGTTGGTCAGAGCATGGGGAATCACTATTTGATAATAGCACATCAAGTCATGTATCAAATACTAATGAAAACAATGATTCTTGCATTAATGATAAACATGATAATTTAAAAGAGATGTTGCATGATTTAGAGGCCAATGATGGTGATATTGATCAAGAAGATTTACAACAATTGTTTGAAGACGCAGAGAAACCAATGTACGATGGTTGCAAGAATTTTTATGTACTTTCTGCTGTTTTGGAGTTGTTAAAGTTAAAAGCAAATAGTAGTTGGAGTGATAGTAGCTTCACAAAGCTATTAGAGTTTTTACACAGACTGCTTCCCGCTAATAATGAGTTACCCATTTCTACATACCAAGCTAAAAAAATATTGTGTCCAATGGGACTAGAAATTGAAAGAATACACGCATGTCCGAATGACTGTATGTTGTATAGGGGTGATAAGTACGAAAACTTGCATGCTTGTGTTATTTGCGGAACATCAAGGTATAAGAAAGAACCGGATGAAATTGATGATGAAGTGACAAAAAATGGACCCCCGGCTAAGCTATTGTGGTATTTTCCCATCATACCAAGACTGAAACGGTTATTTGAAAACAAGAAAGAGGCCAAATTGTTGCGTTGGCATTCTGAGCAGCGTAAAGATGACGGGAAATTAATATAAACAAAAATATTTAAGGTCAAAGTTGAATAATAAAGACCGCAAAAAATCCAGGTGGATATTTATTTAGGGACGGAGGGAGTAAAACATTTAGTCCTTCTCAAACCAAATCTTTCAACACCATAACATTAAACACTCCAATCAACAACCATAATAAATTTACCTTAAACCTCACAAAACTACATACAAGCTAAAAAAATATTGTGTCCAATGGGGCTAGAAATTGAAAGAATACACGCATGTGGCGTAAAGATGACGGGAAATTAAGGCATGTGGCGGACTCCCCTCAATGGAGAAAAATTAATAACAAATTTTCAGAATTCAGTAAAGATATTAGAAATATTCGATTTGGACTAAGCTCAGATGGAATCAACGCATTCGGAAACATGAGCAGTCGTTACAGTACTTGGCCGGTTCTTTTATGTCAAAAAGATATTATCATTACTTTATGTCAATTTTTTGATGTCATGGTTCACCTGGTATCTCACATCGTCAGTGAAATTAAGGCTTGCGGTCCTGTATTTTTATGTTACATGTACCCTTTATGTTATTTGCTAAAAGATGACTTGAGTTATACAAGGCTACAAGCCTGATTCACATGTGCAACAACTGTTTAATGATGAGAGTAAAGGATGATTCTGCATGTCTTGCGCTACACGGTTGAGGCATGTGCCGAAAGTTGCAGCCTGCCAAAATGAACTAGGGTACGCGTTTGCTGTTCTTTTAACCTTTTTTTATAGCGGGAATTTGGTAAATTTGTTAAGCATGATTTTTATTCCTCGAAGTCAAAACAATGTGTAGGTGATCGAAACTTATCTGCAATTTCAAATTGTATACCGTTAAGGGATTACTAAGTGATCGAAACCGTCGGAGATGCACGCCATTTAAAACCATCGGAGATCGACCAAGTGGCTCTTATGACGTTGAGAGAGTTTTATAAGTGTGTAGTTGAGCCTTTAGATGCAACGGCTCTTCAATAGTTAAGGTTTTAAAATTTCGTGATGATGACTTGTAAACAATTGAAATGGATAACACTTTTGTCTAACTCATCTTTGTTGAATATTCGTGTATGCGGCAATGTTACATGTTTTGGAACAGGAACATGAAATTGAATATTATGGTAGTGTTTGGTTACAGGACCCCGAATATTATGGTAGTGTTTGGTTAAAGGTTCTGGAACAGGAAATTGAATATTTTTTTTATGAAACAAATAGATTTAAGCACGGTTATTTGAAAACCGTAGCAGAAAAAAGTGAAGAAAACTGCCACGGTTATAAAAAAAACCGTAGCAGATAGTCCATTTTTTGCCACGGTTCAAAACCGTGTCAAAAAAGATTTTATTTTTTGGAACGGCATTATGTAGCACGGTTTAGAAACCGTAGCAAAAAGCCTTAAAAACCCGTGTCTAATGACATTTTTGTGTGGTATGAATACCACATCTTCAACTCATACAATTCTTGCACCAACTACAAATGTATTATATGCATTATCCACTCATATATTAACAGATGTAAAAATCCTAGTCAAACCAAACACATATTACTTATATGCATTCATTTATGTGGTTTACAAGAGTACGAGTTTAGGTGTAAGCAATGACCAAACTAGTTAAGAGTTTAGATTGTTTACCTATTCTGGCCATTTCTAAGTTGGTAGATAGAATGGATATGTTATAATATTAGTATAGAATACAGTTATTTTGGATATCATTAAAATTGAAAAACATAAAGGTTGAAAGATTAATTTTAGCTACACATTTTTTACAAAAATAAAACATTCACTTTCATCCCCTCCCACCACTCTCATTCTTTCTTTTTTGAAAATAATACTCCGTATATCTCAAAACCGTTAATAGTTAGACGAAATAAATTCACGATTACGAAAAGCATTTAATTATTTTTCGATAGACAGACACTTTCTTATACTTTCGACAAATATATTTTTTTAGGTTTTCTTGATACAGGAATTTGCATGATATATCACATATTCACATGTGATATAACATTAATTTGTAACTCGAACACTCAACATGTTGTCGTAGAATATACATAAATATTTGTATAGAACTTCAAATGATTCACTGTTTTTTAAATTTAAAAATACAATTATTAACTTTTCAACCATACATTACACATAATTTTTGAACTTTTAAATACAGTTTATTTTAAAAGTTGGAAAAAATATATTAAATTTTGTTATTCAACTCGCCTGATAAATCACATGAGATATAAAACTAATTTATAAATTCAATTATTGAATATGATGTCATAAAATGAACATAAGTGTCATCTTTTGGTGCAAAAAGCAATGAATTTTTTGGATTTTTATACAAAGACTTATGTTCATATACAACATGTTAAGTGTTCGACTTACACATTAGTGTTATATCGCATGTGATATATTATTTTTTATTTTTTCTATTTTTTCCAACTTTTTGAATAAACAATATTGATTTAGAGGTTCAAATATTATGTGTGATATATGGTGGAATGCTAAGGATGTGTATTTTTTAGTGCAAAAAAATGGTAAGTCTTTTGGAGTTCTATACAAATACTTATACTCATTTTACGACAGCATGTTAAGTGTTTGAACTTACTGATTAATGTTATATCGCATGTGATATATCAAGCGAGTTTGATTATAAAAAAAGTTCTTCTATTTTCTATAACTTCTATGTATAAACTGTGTTGATTTGGAGGTTTAAATATTATGTGTAATATATGGTTGAAAAGATAAGGATGTGTATCTTTCAATGAAAAAAACGATGAATCATTTGAGTTTTACACAAATACTTATGCATATTTTACGACTTCATGTTGAGTGTTCGAACTTACAGATTAATGTTATATCACACTTGATATATCGAGCAAAATACTGTATAAAAAACAAGAAAAAGAAAAAGAGTTTTTCGAAAGTATATCAAATTGTCCCACTATTAAAAGATAACTAAATGCGATAGTTTATATAGGTTAACGATTTTGTGTTTTATGATATGTAATTTAAAAAATGAAAATGGTTTATAATTAAAACTATCAATTAATCTTTTTATTATTAATATTTTATTTTTTTTTATTTTATAAAATAATACGGAGATTTGTCTCTAATTATGCAAGAATATATTACTCCTTAAATAAACTTTTTTTCTGTTACTAGTATAACATGATTATATAAAAGATTTACGACTTTTTTATAATGCAATTGTACAGGCTATAGCACTCGTTTTTATTGTCTACCAAAATGAAATGGATGCAAGGAATGGAGTCTATAGTCGGAGGCATCCTCATCCACTTTATTTTTAGATGTACATTGACAACTCAATTCTCATCCCCTTTTATTATCTTCGAATTTATTTAACATTGCTGCTCTTTTCTTTTTTCTTTTGTTATATTTTCTCATCACACTATCTTTCTTACTATATGATAGGTCGATTATAACTAGGTTTGGAAATATTATAAGACTAGTTCTTCAAATAAATAGAAGTTGGTGGAAAGCTTTTCGTGTTGCCCATCTACCCACCAAGTGTTACAAAAGAATAAGATTATGGTTCAATAAGTCTAAAATTAATGGGTGATGATACGCTGACACCCCCTGTAGGGGGTGTTTTGACTTTTGTGTGTTATCGTCGCTTGTACTGTCTGCTTTATAGTTTGTACTATTTGACCAAAATAGGGGCCCCCACCCACTAGGGGGTGTTACCCTAGTAGATCCCAAAATTAATACATACAATAATTAAAGGGCTCTACTATACAAACACCACCTATGATGTCAAATCAGGAGGTGTTTTGTCATTTATTCCCTTTGTCTCCTCTTTTGTTTACAGTATATCACAGTTTTTGTCAGTTTCTGTTTCGTATTTCTGACAGTTTTAAGCGTTTGACTTATTAAACTTTATATTTTCTGTACCGCACTTTCAGGTTTATAGTTTTTTTATATAAACAAAATTATAAAAATAAAGAAAAAATAAAAAATAAAAAAATGCAAAAATTAGGGGGTGTGCGGTTGATGTTTTTTGAGGTGCCGGGATAACCTATCCCTAATTAAATTCGCACATATGTTACGGAGTACTTGCTACTCTGTATTATGTAAGGCTGAACAGTTAAAACAGGTACGTTACTACTTTGATTGAATAATTTAGGGTAAAAATCATACAATAGCCACGTACTTTTCAAAATTGTCCGTTTATAACCACTTACTTTTTTATTACCTTACTTCACCAACGAACTATCAAATTCTGTTCCGACTTCACCAATACTTCACCACTTACTTGCATCGTTAGTCTTTTATACAAACGGACGTTAGTCCTTTTGCACCTAAATTACATAAATAGTCCCTGTCGTTACGCTAAATTGCGTCCAACGTCCAAAATATTTTTTTTTTCTAAATTAATTTTTTTACAGAAATTAAATTTTTTTTCGAAATTAATTTTTTAGAAAAATTAATTTTTTATTTTCCGAAATTTTTTTTAGAAAAAATTAATTTTTTTTAGAAAAAATTAATTTTTTTTCCCGAAATTAATTTTTCCGAAAATAATTTTTTTCTTAGAAAAGATAATTTTTTTTCTAAATTAATTTTTTTTAAAAATAAATTTATTCGAAAATAATTTTTTTAGAAAAATATATTTTTTTTCTAAATTAATTTTTTTAGAAAAATTAATTTTTTTTTAAAAATTAAATTTTTTTCGAAATTAATATTTTTAGAAAAATTAAAAATTTTTTTAAATTAATTTTTTGAAATTAAGTTTTTTAGAAAAAATAATTTTTCTAAAAAATTAATTTCGAAAAAAAAATTAATTTATATAAAAATATTAATATCGAAAAAAAAATTATTTTTTCTAAAAAATTAATTTCGAAAAAAAATTTAATTTTTGTAAAATCATTAATTACGAAAAAAAAATTATTTGGACGTTGGACGCAATTTAGCGTAACGACAGGGACTATTTATGTAATTTAGGTGCAAAAAGACTAACGTTCGTTAGTATAAAGGACTAACGATGCAAGTAAGTGTTGAAGTATTGGTGAAGTCGGAACAGAATTTGATAGTTCGTTGGTGAAGTAAGGTAATAAAAAAGTAAGTGGTTCTAGACGGACAATTTTGAAAAGTACGTGGCTATTGTATGGTTTTTACCCAATAATTTATTGGCAAATAGGATAATATTTCGTTAAAAAAAAAAGGATAATATTTAGGACATCTCTGATATCTTTGTTCGTTGAAGTAGCTCGCACAGATGTCACGAATAATACTACCTCCGTCTCAAAATAAGTGTTCAGTTTGATTTTTTAGAGTCTTTTTGTTTAACTTTGACAATAAATATTTTTATTTGTGTTATATAATATTTGATGCAAAATATACGAATGAATTGAGTTTTAAATTTATTTTCATCTGTATAATTTTCGTCTAATATTATATAACACAAATAAAAATCTTTTATATAATAAAACAAAACCCCTAGTGGGGACTTTTACATTTAAAAAAATCAAATCATACCTTATTAAGTAATAATCAAATTATTATTATTATTATTTTCTTAAATATTAAATAAGAAAAGCCTAAATACTTCTAAATTTATCCATATTCTACAAAAAAAAGAATGTGATTTGTAATCATTCAATAAAAACTTACAAAAATATATGTGTCAAAATATAAAAAATTAAAACTTGAAAACGGTGGAGCAAGTTTTTCAAAGATTTGGGCTGAAACTTAAAATTCAGTATCATTCCCACTAAATATTTGAAGTCCCAACATTCCCAAATTCCTCCTCCATCAATCAAACTCGATCTCTTATCATTCATTCACGCACAATCATTGACGCAAGAACATCTCCTCCAAATCTAATTAATATTAAAACCCACTACATTCGTAAATAACCATAATTCAATACCTCAATCAAAGTACAATGGTTTTGAAGGTCCTGTTATAATAATTAAAACCCAAAATTAAAAATAATAATTTATTTAAATGATTAGAAAAAACCCCGCGCGTGCGCGGGCATTATATCTAGTATTTAAAGTCAAAGTTGAACAAAAAATATTTCAAAAAATCAAACTGAACAATTATTTTGAGACAGAGAATTATCGTTTCTCTTGATTGCTACAGTATTATCTCTTAATCTTAGAAACAGATCTGTAAAGCCGTGGTCGGTGGTCTAGCTTATGACTAGCGATATCAAGCTTAATTTAGACATTACCCGACACAGTAAAGAGCAACCACACAATTGTTTCACTTTTTGTTGAAAACTTTAAATTACTCTAAAAAAAATAGATATAAAATATCATTAAAGAAACAAAAATGAAGGTGATAGCTAGATTTGTAACAATTCACTCTCAAGTTACGACATTTGGTCTTTCTTACTTTTAAGGTCAAATGGTCTAAAAAAACAGCCAACTTTTTACCTTTTTCTTTTGTAAGCATCATATTTTTTTTTCTTTCTATTGTAGCATCCAACTTTCTTTTATAGGCCTGTAGCGAAAAAAAGTGACGCTACAATAAGAAAATTAAGGATGTTGGATGCTTACGAATATAAAAATTAAGGAAGTTGGATGCATACAATAGGATGATTAAGGAAAGTTGGATGCTACAATAGGGGGGGAAAAAAGTTTGTAGCTTACGAAAGAAAAAAGTGAAAAGTTGGATGACTTTTTAGACCATTTTCCATACTTTTAAACATGAAAGAATGTTAGACTTTGGTTTTATACTTTGAAGCCTTCTTTTTGGTTTGACGCCACACACGACTTAACCGTCGTGAAAAGATCTAGGGTTCATTTGGTAGGATGAAATGAAATGTCAAATGAATGAAATAAATGATGTAATGCAATGATTTATTACCGTTATTAATCATGTTTGGTTGATATGATAGGACGAATTTGAATCGATAAGAAAAAGACTAAATTGCCCTTGATGATATGAGCCTTATTTAATGTAGTTAGTTAATAATAGACTTTTATGTAATTTTAATTTCATTAGAAGATGGAATGAAAAAGAAGGAGTGAACCTCTAAGGAATGAAAATGATGGAATTTGTCATTCCTTGTAATAATTCATTACATTGTAAAATTATAAACAAACAAAATATTTTAATTTCATCGTAATAGTCCTTTCCATTCCGACTTTGATTACAACATACCAAACGCTACATACTCATCAATAACAATTAAGACAATTAACAACTTTTCCTTTATTAATTTGTTTCATCTCTTACCCTTGTTCCAAGCTAAATATATTGTGGGAAATGCTAACAATAGCATTTAAGTTGTTGTTAACAAGTTTTTTCATAAAATATTATATCTCTATATTAATACTCGCGTACTATTCACCATAGCTTTGCCATTAGGTCTTTAGGGGACCAATAGGCCCAACAGGGTAAAAATACCCCGAACTTCATTCGGATCTAAGGTTGGTCTCTCTCACATCTCTCTCGAACCTTTGTTTATCTCCAAGGTCCGGCCCCGAAAAAAAATACCCAGGGAGCAAATCCGTCCGATCCGCCTCCGAAGAGTCTATAGTGATTTATGTGTATTAGGCTACAGTGAAATGAACAGGAAACTAATTTTATAATGGAGAACAGTGCGTTAGTGGGACGACCCGGGTTTTCTTTGTTGATGTGTGGTTTTTTTTTTTTTTTTTTCCAGGTACACTGACTCTTATTTCAACCACATCTTACTTCTTTCTTCTCATCATCCGGATCTGGTGTTTTTGAGCAATTAATCGTTGTTAGTTGCTCTTTAATCGTTGTTGCTGGTTCTAGAATACTTATGCTTTCGTTTGATTATGGTTTCTGATGTTTTAATTGCATGAGGTATGAAACTAGGGTTTTCATAATTTTTTTACTTCACTAATTTGGACCATATGGATTGGTTTTTTTTGGGGGAGGAAATGATTGTTGTCGTTGGGTCTAGAATACTTATGTTTTCGTTTGATTATGGTTTCTGATGTTTTAATTGCATGTCTAGGGTTTTCTCCTTAGTGATTATGATGGTTACGTTTTGTATCAGCTTCTTTGGTTATGATTATCCAATAACTGTTAATTGGGCTGACATTAAAGTTGCTTTATCTTTTGAGTAGACTATAGTTATTCTATGGCCGTTGGGATTTGATGGAGATTTTAGTGGTCCGTTAAAGGATTGTTTTTCAAATAGGCTGTGTATTCAAGGGTGGTGGTGGGTTGGTTGAAAGTAGTGCTAATGCTGGAAACAGTTATAAGCAGTTTCTAACTTTTTATGTATTTGATTTGCAGGCTTATGGCTGCTGTTGGTTCTTTGTGGCTGTATTTGCAGGCCCGTATGTTACAGGCTGTATGGTCGTGTGATGCTAGGCTATGATGAGTCTGAATAGGATCGAATAAAGCTGAGGATGCTTACCTGTTGCCATGGTAACCATGGCCAGTGCGCCTGGTTTTTTGAATCATCTCTATGAGCCTCGGTCGTGCGAAATGGAAACAGACTTCGTTTGATTATGGTTTCTGATGTTTTAATTGCATGAGGTATGAAACTAGGGTTTTCATAATTTTGTTACTTCACTAATTTGGACCATCTGGATTGGTTTTTTTTGGGACGAAATGATTATTGTTGTTGGGTCTGGAATACTTATGCTTTCATTTGATTATGGTTTCTGATGTATTAATTGCATGTCTAGGGTTTTCTCCTTAGGGATTTAATGTATGTGACTATGATGGTTACGTTTTGTATCAGATCCTTTGGTTATGATTATCGAATAACTGTTGATTGGGCTGACATTAAAGTTGCTTTATCTTTTGAGTAAACTATAGTTATTCTATGACCGTTGGGATTTGATGGTGATTTTAGTGGTCCGTTGAAGGATTGTTTTTCAAATACGCTGTGTATTCAAGGGTGGTGGTGGGTTGGTTGAAAGTAGTGCTGATGCTGGAAACAGTTATAAGCAGTTTCTAACTTTTTATGTATTTGATTTGCAGGCTTATGGCTGTTGTTGGTTCTTTGTGGCTGTGTTTGCAGGCCCATATGTTACAGGCTGTATGGTCGTGTGATGCTAGGCTATGATGAGTCTGAATAGGATCTAATAAAGCTGAGGATGCTTGCCTGTTGCCATGGTAACCATGGCGAAAGCGCTCGGTTTTTCGAATTATCTCTCTGAGCCTCGGTCATGCGAAATGGAAACAGTCGGGTCTGTGTTGCCCCTGCTGTTCTATAATTATATAACATACATTTAGCGTGGGCTATTATTGGAAACTATGTTGGTCCATTTTCTATTTATCCACCCCACACTTGGTATATGTCATTTGGTGCCCGTTTTGATCCTACAAAGTTTCTCTCACGTTCCTCTCTCATTACTTACTTGCGTGCTTTTTTGGTGGCATGTTTCGCTCCAACATAGTAATGGCCTATGATGATTAATTTTTGTTTTGCTGAGTCAAATGATATTGGTCATTGGAGGTTTGAACCGTGACTTGGCAGGGCAAGGACCGGATGGTGTGATAGCTTACTTGCTATTATGCAACCGAGTTTCTTTGCAGCCATGGCGGAATTCGGACCTTTTTGACCATTTTCCATTCATAATCTGAGGCTAATGATATATTGCATCAGTTTTATGGTTTCTAACTTTTAGAAACCATAAGTAATTTTGTTACTTCACTAATTTGGACCATTTGGATTGGCTTTTTTTTTTTTGGAGGAAATGCTTGTTGTTGTTGGGTCTGTAATACTTATGCTTTCGTTTGATTATGGTTTCTTATGTTTTAATTGCATGTCTAGGGTTTTCTCCTTCGGGATTTAATGTATGTGATTATTATCGTTACGCTTTGTATCAGCTCCTTTGATTATGATTACCGAATAACTGTTGATTGGGCTAACATTAAAGTTGCTTTATCTTTTGAGTAGACTATAGTTATTCTATGGCCGTTGGAATTTGATGGTGATTTTAGTGGCCCGTTAAAGGATTGTTTTTCAAATAGGCTGTGTATTCAAGGGTGGTGGTGGGTTGGTTGAAAGTAGTGCTGATGCTGGAAACAGTTATAAGCAGTTTCTACCTTTTTATGTATTTGATTTGCATGCTTATGGCTGCTGTTGGTTCTTTGTGGCTGTGCTTGCAGCCCCGTATGTTACATGTTGTACGGTCGTGTGATGCTAGGCTATGATGAGTCTGAATACGATCGAATAAAGCTGAGGATGCTTTCCTGTTGCCATGGTAACCATGGCGAGTGCGCCCGATTTTTCGAATCATCTCTCTGACCCTTGGTCTTGCGAAATGGAAACAGTCGGGTCTGTGTTGCCCCTGTTCTTCTATAATTATATAAGATACATTTAGCGTGGGCTATTGTTGGAAACTATGTTGGTCCATTTTATGTTTACCCACCCCACACTTGGTATACGTCATTTGGTGCCTGTTTTGATCTTACAAAGTTTCTCTCACGTTCCTCTCTCATTACTTATTTCCGTGCTTTTTTGGTGGCCTGTTTCGCTCCAACATAGTAATGGCCTATGATGATTAATTGTTGTTTGCTGTGTCAAATGATATTGGTCATTGGCAGGGCAAGGACCGGATGGCGTGATAGCTTACTTGCTATTATGCAACCGAGTTCCTTTGCAGCCATGGCGGAAGTCCGACCTTTTTGACCATTTTGCATTCACAAATCTGAGGCTAATGCTATATTGTATCAGTTTTATGGTTTCTAACTTTTAGAAACCATAAGTTTATATACCGTACCCGAGTGGTGGTTGCAGCCATGGCTGGTGTTCGATTTTGCTGCTATCTTTGCAGATCTTAGTTATTTCACCATTACTAATTTGGTGACGTCATCATCCTGGCGGGGCAGCCTTATCCACGTGGTGGTTGCAGCCATGGGTGCCGTTCGCCTTTCTGAGCCAGTGCGTGATGATCATCCGGTTTTCGTACAGATGTGAACGTATGTATGTATGTGTAACGGGTTTTCAACGATCTGTGGGATTCAAAGTACCTTTCGAGGTACAAAACAAACGCACCCTAATGTTTCATATTGTATGCTACTTTATATGTCAATTCTATTATTAGTTCATCTGTCTATAAGTTTATATAACAAATTTTATCATGAAAACTTCTGATCATGTTTTAAACAGGCTTTTAAATATAAGGGGCAAAATAATACGAGTTTTAGATCCTAGACACAAACGAGATTGTCATAATGGACTTGCATGGAAAGGATCAACGGTGATTGTGAGCTATTGGACTCAAATTTATATACGTCCGCACATGAGCTTCAAATTGAGCTATCTTAGAAGCATAAGCATGCATAGGGAACAAGGATAGCAGTGGTAAATATAGCATAGGTTTTTTTTAGTTGTTCCGATTTGCAGTATGCAATTTTTGTATTGTGTTTTAGTCAGCTGGACGTTAGATGTGATCTAAGGTATTTTACAAGCTTCTTTTTTCCGCTATTGGATAAGATGTGGTTTTTGGCTGATCAGAGGTATCTTGGATTTGTGTGTTTCAGGTTTAAATGTAGATATACATCACGCTGGACTGGGGACAATGCTGCAACATGGGATGACTCGCCATATTCTATTCCCATTATTTTGAATTCTGGGTTATTTGGGATTACGATGGCGGGGCCAATATATGTGGCTTTTCTCATATCACAACTAAAGAACTTTGCCAACGTTGGATACAGATTGTGACAGGTTGCATTATCTTGGTTAACGGGTGAAAATGCGTTGGCAAAGTTCTTTAGTTGACATCATCTAGCGTATGAGGTCTCACGTTGGCTGCTAGATGATAACAGGTGCACAGAAAAGGTTCCACCTAGTAAGTGTTATTCATTATATCTTTTTCAGATTTCGTCTATTGAACGCCCAACACATACATACAGGCAATGATGATAATTATTGGTGCTTATAAATTTTATGACTGTGAGTTAGCAACACCAGTATGTTGGCAGGGCAACCGTACCCGAGTGGTGGTTGCAGCCATGGCTGGTGTTCGATTTTGCTGCTATCTTTGCAGACCTTAGTTATTTCCCTATGACTAATTTGGTGACGGCATCATCCTGGCGGGGCAGCCTTATCCACGTGGTGGTTGCAGCCATGGGTGTCATTCGCCTTTCTGAGCTAGTGCTTGATGATCATCCGGTTTTCGTACAGATGTGAACGTATGTATGTATGTGTAACAGGTTTTCATCGATCAGTGGGATTCAAAGTACCTTTCGAGGTACAAAACAAACGCACCCTAATGTTTCATATTGTATGCTACTTTTTATGTCAATTCTATTATTAGTTCATATGTCTATAAGTTTTTATAACAAATTTTATCATGAAAACTTCTGATCATGTTTTAAACAGGCTTTTAAATATAAGGGACAAAATAATACGAGTTCTAGATCCTAGACACAAACGAGATTGTCATAATGGACTTGCATAGAAAGGATCAACGGTAATTGTGAGCTATTGGACGCAAATTTATATACGTCCACACATGGGCTTGAAATTGAGCTATCTTAGGAGCATAAACATGCATAGGGAACAAGGATAGCAGTGGTAAATATAACACAAGTTTTTTTTAGTTGTTCTGATATGCAGTATGTAATTTTTGTATTGTGTTTTAGTCAGCTGGACGTAACCTGTGATCTAAGGTATTTTACGAGCTTTTTTTTCCGCTATTAGATAAGATGTGGTTTTCGGCTGATCAGAGGTATCTTGGATTTGTGTGTTTCAGGTTTAAATGTAGATATACATCACACTGGACTGGGGACAATGCTGCAACAGGGGATGAGTCGCCGTATTCTATTCCCATTATTTTGAATTCTGGGTTATTTGGGATTACGATGGCGGGGCCAATATATGTGGCTTTTCTCATATAATAACTAAAGAACTTTGCGAACGTTGGATACAGATTGTCACAGGTTGCATTATCTTGGTTAACGGGTGAAAATGGGTTGGCAAAGTTCTTTAGTTGACATCATCTAGCATATGAGGTCTCACGTTGGCTGCTAGATGATAACAGCTGCACAGAAAAGGTTCCACCCAGTAAGTGTTATTCATTATATCTTTTTCAGATTTCTCATTATATCCAGTTACAAGTGGTCATGAACCTTTTTAAATGTCACATTATATTCAGTTATAAGTTTGTAAAGGTCCAAAGAGTGAGATTTTCGCCTTTGCTAAATCCAAAAAGCCCATAAGCATGCTAAATAAACCGATCCAAACCCCCCCCCCCCTTGTATAAGCTAATGAGTTTAAAAATAAGCCGGAAAAAAATGCCCTTTTTTTATATAACTATAAATAAGCCAGGATGAGATTTAGATCTAGGTGTCGTTGGGAATTAGGATTAGTGATAAAGATTATTGGTGCGCCATGATGTTGGTGATGGTTTGTAAAACCGGCAATGAACAAGTAACACGGTTGCTCACGTTAAAAATATATATTTTTTGCAACACATACTTCCCCATGTGCTGATGAGTACTAAAAAAACAGGTTGCAGCTGCTTTTCTTTATGTTTTGTCATGCATACATGTTCTTTTTTCCATATGTTTTATAGACTTTCTTTCTTTCTTTTTTTACTTGACTTTAGAACATACAATCTTTTGCAGGTCCATCTTTGTGCACGTCTATTGCTGTTTTTCAAAGTTTTTCAGCGCACCTCGGTTTGACAACAAAAAACTCACCAGCTTCAGGTGGTAGCTAAGGGCTGAAGCTGTCAGCATAACAAGATACGTACATTCATATTAGTGTTTAAATATAACGCACTATATAAGTTAAGGTCTATATAAGTTTATAAAATATTTACGCCTTAAAATACGTACATTCATATTAGTTTTTAAAACGGATGTTGTGGTTTTCCATTTAACTATTTAGGGCTTAACATAGATATGGCCATGTTGTCTTTTAAGAATAAAGATACTAATATTTTTTTCTTACACCTTATCACATAATCTAATGATGCTACTTATATTGTGGATTTTAGTTCTAAACTGTGATATGGGTACGGATATATGAACTTGTTGTTGTGAAAATTAAATTTTAACAAGAGGAGAATAGGTGTTCAGGTCTAATGATACCCAAAGGTTTGATAAAAAGTAAACTCACGAAGTCAGTTTTGACCAACTCTGGTTTTAAACTTAAATTTGCAGGGTTTTTTTGGAGTTGATGGAAATTGTAGTTTTTATGGGGTCTTTGGTTATGGATATTATGGATTTTGCAGGTATTTTTAATGGGTATTGAGCGCTGCTACGAAACAGCAACAGTCAAGGAGTATTCAGATTGTTTTTCTAATGGGTTTTTGGTGGTATAAATGGGTGTTCAGAGCTGTTATAAAACCGCACCAGTAAAATGGTGTTTCAGGATGCTGTAAATTGTGGTGATAAGAATACCTTTTAACAATCTGCTAATGTAACAGCTGGTGTATATACATCAGTTAACGATTAAATGTGTCTATTTGTGGCAGGTGCCTACAGAGTCGCGATGCAGAGTTCGTAAGGAAATCAGATGCGACACTGAGGCCAAATGCAACTAAGAAGGACCACACATAGGTTGTTTGTGGTAATTGTAATAGTTTAGGGAAACTTGATCAAATTACGTTGCAACAAGTACTTTTAACATTCTTGCACTTGTTCCTAAAGTACTTTGTAGTTCAGTTTAATGCAGCACTTCTTCCTAAAGTACTTTGTAGTTCGGTTTTGACAAACATCTATTACGTTTAGGTTCGATACTTTTGAATGTGCAGAAATTAGTAACGTTTTTTTACACACGTTTTTTTGGTGATAGATGATTTAGAAAGACAATATTAACGATTTTTTTGCGATACATCAACTTATAATACTGTCTTTCTAAATTACTAATGGTTTTGACACACGATATTTTGGCGGAACCCTAATCTATAAGTACCTTTTAGAAATATTAGGAAAAAAAAAACGATGCATACCCACCAAACTTTTAATATATATATATATATATATATTATATATATATATATATATATATATATATATATATATATATATTTCACCAAAGTTATACTTTTCAATCTCTAATACAAAGGGTATGTTACTTTTTAGATTTATTGCCTCAAAGACAACGATCATATGCAAACGTTATATGGTATATCACAGTTTCTGTTACTATCATGTCATCTTACTATTGTGTCATATTTATGTTAGTTATTAATTGTTAAACATCGATATATTTCCTAAGACATGATAACACTCTACCGCAACATGGTAACTTTTGACCTCTTTTTTTTGGCTGTCTTACGTATACAAACACCCCGCGGCAACGCGCGGGTTTACAACCTAGTTATAATATTAAGGCATAGTTAGAAACATGCTCTTTGTTTTTCGCTAACATAACCAATAAAAATAGTGAATTGTATTTCTTTTTAAGATATCATAAGAAGCGATTAGTGATTCTAGAGAATTTTTAATGATTTTGTTTAAACATTATATATTGTCTTAATATAAATTTTATAATGGTTAATAACAACCTTAGAGCATGCGTAGTAGGGCGCTAAAAGCCCCAAAACAGCCCCAAAAACGCCCTGAAAACGCCCGACTCCAAAATCATAGGGCGCTATAGCCCAAAAAAAATTTCAAGCGTGATAAATACCACGCCCTTGCCCCTTGCTTTGTTCGAAAAATATAGCATCTTATTTCATAACTTGAGGCGCTAAAACCCCTACTACCACTACACCACTTTTTTTATCAAGCTCCAACATGACCCACACTGCCACATGACGCACAATACACCATCCTCTCTTACACACCACTACACATAGTCTTAAGAGTTGTTATTAACAAAATTTATACTATATACATTGTACGACGCATCCCAAAAAATTTCAATAAGAAACCAATTATTTCAAGTGCAAGTCAACTTACAAATCGTTGAGTGGCACCTTTATCTCGCAAACCGTTAATCGTGACGTGAAATTAATTATACCATCGCGACGAGAATTAAATCGTCTTTCTATAGATATGCACTTCAATCTACTTTCGATTTTTTTTATTTATTTATTTATTTATTTATTTTTTTCAAAATTTCCGCACAGAAAAATCATATATGATTTATTACTTTAATAATCACATGTGATATTTTTAACCTATGTTTCCGACTCGACATTGCGAGCCGGCTAAAACTACATGTGATTTTTAATATGTGATTTATGAAATCATACGTGATTTTTAAAATAACAAATCACAAGTGATTTTACAAATCACGTGCGATTTTTCTGGGCGGACATTTCAATACTAAAAAATGGTCGAAAGTATATCAAAGTGCCCGTTTTACTGAAAGTAAATGTATTCTCGTTGCAATGGTATATTTTTCGTAGCTTGAAGATTTACCGTTTGTAAAATATGTTGTTTTTTTATTTTAAGAAATGGAAAATGGATTTTTTTTTTTTTTTATTTTTTTTTTTTTTTTTAAGAAAAAATAAATGGCTAAAATTCACCCATTTATTTTGAAAAAAAAATGTTCTTTATTAATCTCACTCATATAGCATAAGCTTTTAGAATAACATAACTTTGTGACACTCTATAAAGTTAGTGATATATATAAAAATGAGTAAATTGCAAAAATCGTCCCTGTGGTTTGGCAAAATTGCACGTTTGGTCCGTACTGTTCATTAAGTGCAAAAAACGTCCGGATTTGGCACTGTTACATTCAGTTTTGGTCCCCCATGTTAACGCCGGTTAAGTGAGTTCCGTTAAGTGGCACTGTTTAATTCACTTTAGGTCCCTCATGTTACACGTTAGCCCCTTAAGGCAGAAATCGTTGCAGCGCCCGTCCTTTTTTTGGATTTTTTTTTTTATGAATTCGAAATTTTTTAAAAAAAATCGAAAAAATTTATATAAATTCGAAAAAACTTATAAAAATTCGAAAATTTTTTAAAAATTCGAAAAAACTTATAAAAATTTTTTATAAGTTTTTGAATTCGAAAAAATTTATAAAAATCTGAAAATTTTTATAAAAATTCAAAAAATTTATAAAAATTCGAAAAATTCGAAAAACTTATAAAAATTTGAAAAATTCAAAAAAATTATAAAAATTCGAAAAAAACTTATAAAAATTCGAAAAAAAATTATAAAAATTCGAAAAAATATAAAAATTAAAAAAATTTATAAAAATCGAAAAAATTTATAAAAATCCGAAAAAATTTATAAAAATTCGAAAAAACTTATAAAAACTCGAAAAATATAAAAAGTAACTAAACCTCTTCACATTAATTTGAAGTATTTATCGAATTATATACTTATAGATTCTTTTATATATATTAATTTCTTGCACTCCAAGTAGCATGTAAAGTAAGAACTAGAAAATTTATCCTAAAACGTTTACTCTATTAGAGATGGTGTAGCCATGCATTGAGTTGAGCTCTCTACAATATGCATAAAACAACAATAAACGTATATAGTGACATGATTACTAACAACAAATTAGAAAAATCTTGAGGTTTTAAAAGAACTGTCTAGAGGATCACACGAAAGAACTCGTGGTAAATTTGGTGAAAGTGGTAGTTGGAGCTTGAGAGGACGTTCCTGAGTACTGCATTGTGTGTGACAATTCAACATCACATGTAGGTGATATCGAAGCTATAATCTTCTTCACTCGTTCCTTAAAAGCTTTAATGAGCTACTTGTAAAGATTAACATACGAGCACACAAGCTGTTGGATCGTAAACTTGTATATCAATTTAGTTACACGTTTGTGAGATATACACATATGCTACAAGAATTGAGTTTGATATAGAAGCTTGGTTTATTTATAAACTAATTGAGTTTGATATAGATAAATATGAAATGTCTTTTGTTAAGTAAAGTATTTGAAGCAACTCCTTGATGTTAATAATCATCATATGGTTTTCGCTAGATAAATAGTGTGGCAAATAAACGCAAGTTAAACCAAAAGTTCGAAATTTGTGTATGAACCATATGTAATCTTCATGTAGTTGATCTTGCTTTTATTGCATTTTTGGCATCGGATTTTCACGCTATCACTTACCAACCATTTAAACTTCATCCTCGAATTCAAAAAAAATTTCGAATTTTTATAAATTTTTTGAATTTTTCGATTTATAAACTTTTTGAATTTTTCTAAATTTTTTCGGATTTTTATAAATTTTTTCGAATTTTTATATTTTTCGAATTTTTATAATTTTTTCGAATTTTTATAAGTTTTTTCGAATTTTTATAAATTTTTTCGGATTTTTATATTTTTCGAATTTTTATAAATTTTTTTGGATTTTTATAAGTTTTTTTCGAATTTTTATAACTTTTTCGTATTTTTATAAATTTTTTTCGGATTTTTATAAATTTTTTCGAATTTTTATATATTTCGAATTTTTATAATTTTTTTCGAATTTTTATATTTTTTGAATTTTTATAAATTTTTTCGAATTTTTATAATTTTTTCGGATTTTTATAAATTTTTTTGAATTTTAAAAAAAATTTCGAATTCAAAAAACTTATAAAAATTTTATAAGTTTTTTTCGAATTTTTAAAAAATTTTCGAATTTTTTTAAAAAATTTCTAATTCAAAAAAAAAATAAATAAATAAAATATTCCAAAAAAAGGATGGGCTCTGCAACGATTTCTGCCTTAAGGGGCTAACGTGTAACATGAGGGACCTAAAGTGAATTAAACAGTGCCACTTAACGGAACTCAATTAACCTGCGTTAACATGGGGGACCAAAACTGAATGTAACAGTGCCAAATCTGGACGTTTTCTGCACTTAATGAATAGTACGGACCAAACGTACAATCTGGCTAAACCACCGGGACGATTTTTGCAATTTACTCTATAAAAATATAACGAGGCTTAAAAAGTGAAGTTATACAGAAACTTAATAAAAAAGTGTTGCACTACATATAACTAGGGGTGACAATTCGAGTCGGGTTCAGGTTGACAGGTTGGCGGGTCAGAAAACCCCAACCCGAACCTAACCCATTCAAATCATCGGGTCAGATATATCAACCCTAACCTGTTTATACATAACTCGAACTTGACCCATTTAACCCGTATATATACTTGGGTTAGCGGGTTAAATATGTTACACGGGTTGAATAGGTTAAATGGGTTTCGGGTTGACCCATTTAACCCGTTTTGAATAGAAAAGTTTGGTACATTACACTAGTTAAACAGGTTAAACGGGATTGCGGGTTGACCAGTTTAACCCATTTAACCCGTATAATAAAATATAAATAAATTTAATTTAAGAAAAAAATCTTCAACGGGTTGGCGGGTCGACTCGGTTAATTTATTCTCAACCCGAATCTGACCTGTTTAATAAACGGGTTATATGGGTCGACCCAAACCCGACCCGAAATCTATTTAGACTCAAACCGAACCTGTTAATTTTCGTGTCGGTTTCAGGTCGAGTTTCGTGTTGGGCCAGAAATTACCACCCCTACATATAACCTTATATCTTCTTAAAAAAAAAAAAAAAAAACCAACAACAACAAACCTTCCATGGATCCCTAGTATTGATATATCCTTAGTAACTCACTAAAGCTAATGAATAAAGATTAATCACCACCATTTATAAAATAAATATAACTATTCTTAAAAACTTAAAATCTTTTAAAAATTAGTAAAGTTGATTCGTCAAAATACTCATCCTAACGTACCCCTTATTAATATTACAACTTTAACAATAAATTTAAACTTACAAACACACGGCTGGCATCTCTTTTATAAAAAAAAATTAAAAAGACACTGTTGTCATACTTTGTTTCACACGATTAGTTTTTTATAACTAATAGTTTTCAAAAAAATTTCTCAAACTCTACTATATAAACTTCATACACTTATTCTTACTTTTGTGGTAAGTTATAAGTTATCTTTACTACGTATAAAGTGTTTTGGCTAATTCTCGAATCTTTGAAAAGTCTATCATTAAATTAATATTTGAGTAAATTGCAAAAATCGTCCTTGAGGTTTGGCTAAATTGCACGTTTGGTCCCTGTGGTTCAATAAGTGCAAAAATAGTTCGGATTTGGCACTGTTTCATTCAATTTTGGTCCCCCATATTAACTGGCGTTAAGTGAGTTCCGTTAGCACTTACACGTTAGCCTTTAAGGCTAACAATCGTTGCAACGCCCGTCCTTTACACTAACAGCCAAACCACAAGGACTATTTTTGCAATATACTATTCTTTTTCAAATTTTTTTTTTATTTATTTTATTATTTTTTTATTTTTTTATTTCAAACAAAAATTTTCTTTTTCGATTTTTTTTTGAAAAAAATTCGATTTTTTTTTGAAAATTTTTAAAAAATATATTTTCGAAAAAAATTCAATAAAAATTTACTCTTTTTTTCGAATTTTTTTTTCTGAAATTTTTTTTCATCCTTTTTTTTTGAAATTTTTTTCGTCACTTGAATTTTTTTTCCGAAATTACTTTTTGGAAACATATAAAAATATTTTTATATAAAAACTTTTTTATATAAAAAACATATTTATATATAAAAAGTTTTATATAAAAAAAGTTTTATATACGAAAAACATTTTTTATATAAGAAAAACTTTTTTATATACTTTTTATATGTTTTTATATACGAAAAACCTTTCATATACGAAAAATGTTTTTTTTATATGTTTTTATATACTGTGAAAACTAGAATGGGGGTTGAATAGTTTTACGTCTTTTTAATTTATTATAAAAACTTTGTTTACTTTTAAAAACTTATATTCGAATTTATGTGAACTCAACTCTTGAACAATATGAACAAATATAAGTAAATCTAAATTAACAATGCAAGTAAAGTAATGAAATGAAATAAAGATAGAGATGGAAAGATCGAACCGCGAGACAAAGAATTTATAGTGGTTCGGCTACAAGGACATCTTCCTTGCCCTACTCCACTCCTCGAGCACCTAACTCGAGAGTTTTCTTCACTATGTCAACTAGCTCCCTTATGGCGGAGAAAACCTTACACAACTTTCGCTTACACCAATTTTACGACACAAAGCTAAATGTCGAGGTCTAATCGTAGCTAGAACCAATCTCACAACTTCAATCACAACTTCTTCACGACTTCTTCACTACGGCTTCACAACACTTTTCACAACGGCTTCACAACTGCTTCACAACGGCTTCACAACTACTTCACGACCTAGCAATACTTATATACTCTTCTACTTCTTCACACCTTCACTACTTACACACCTTAACTTCTTCACAACTTCACTACTTACATACTAATCTAGCCTAAACAATTATGTTCACACCTATCTAACAAATATACACAACTTATACAAATGAATTAAACTACAATACTTCTTCTCTAGTTGTTGAAGGAGTATTCTTCTTTTGCATTTGGATGGTAGAAGCTTGGATCACTTAGAAACCAATGCTTAAGAATATATGATCAAAGGATTTAGAAAGATATAGGAAGAGATTTAGAACAGAAGGTTTGGGGTGCAAAAGTTGAGGAAAAATGCCAGGAATGAACCAGTATTTATAGGCAAAATTTACAGCTGGAGGAGCGGGGCGGTCCCCTTAATTTTGGTGCCGGTCCCCTTAATTATTAAGGGAACCGCCTTTATAATTAAGGGGGCTGCCCCTCCTAAACGGCTATAAATTTTATCTTTTACTGGGGAAGGTTTTTCTGGAACATTTTTGCCATTTTTGGTTAAAAATTTGAATTCATATATTTATAATGGATTTAATATATTTACTTAATACCAAAAATGATTTTCTAAAAGATATAAAATGTTTGTGACATTTTATAAAAAATCTAGTGATTAAGAAAAAGTTCCTTTGATCATATAATGCATTAGGCATTTGTTTATTCATACCTTAAGTGATTAAGTTGTTAAAATAAATATTTACAACTAAATACTTGTTTACGTCATAATCTTTCGTTTAATGATTTTACATTTTGTGATTATCAAAACGTAGAGGTATCGAAAAATATTAATAAGGTTTTTAGGCATTATTTATATCAACAATCTCCCCCTTTTTGTTGATTACAAAATCTAAACTCATTAAATTAAAAAATTAATTTTTAGACAAGTATTTAGTGAGTTTATATCTACTTCTCTCCCCTTTTTGTAGAATCAAAAAGGTTATGCCGACAAGTTTTAGATACGAAATTTGTCGGAACGAGAGCTCCCCCTTGATGTGTGCTCCCCCTTGTTTGAGCGCATCAAGGAATCGAGATATGGAATACTTGCAAGAAAAATATTAGAAGCACAAGCATACATAGCAAAATATGGAATATAAAAACAACAATCATGGCAAACAACAATCATGGCAAACAAATAGTAAGAACACATAGCAAGACATTCATCAATTTAAAGAGATTATGTAAAAACACATAATCATTGCAACAACATTTAGTATGCTTGAAAAATATAACAAGAAAAAGGTCATAAATTACCAAAGAGAGCTTTCGGACTTGCTTGCGACACGAAAGCTTGGAAAATAAGAAACATAAGCATATAGTATGCTTAGATGGTTGATGGTAGAGTGTTTGGGATGGAATTGGTTGACTGAGGGTAAGAATGTTGGATTAATAGAGGTATATTTTTGGAGGTTGAGAGTTTGGAGGTGGAGAGTTTGGAGCGGAATCGGTTGATTGAGGGTTAGAGTGTTGTGCTAGTGGAGATGTTGGATGAGATTTAGTAAGAAGATACTCAATCCAAGTGACATGTTTATTTAAGGCAATGATTTGTTTTTGGAGAAGGACACAACAAGGACAAAAGTTGACATGATTATCAACTTGATTCAAGTTGTGGGGGTGATGTAAGCAATTTGAGTAGGGTGAGGATGGAGGATGGAGGTTGGCCCTTGTTGCGTTGTGCAGGGTGCATAGAAAGGAAATCTCTACGGTCATGGATTTGGTTTATCTCTTCACGGAACTTTTCCTTTTCCGTGGGAATGTGAATTTGGTCATTTTGTGGAAGTGGATGAAATTGGGGTGTGTAGTTGGAAGTAAAGTTGTCTGTTTGACCAATATGATAAGGGTTTTGAAAAGTTTCAACGAGGTTAGTTTAAGGTTGAGATGTGTAGTTTGGAACGAAGGTGGAGGTTGAGGTTAGTTTGAGATGAAGAAGAGCTAGAAGGGAGTTGATCCAACTTGAGTTGAGCAAGGTGTAAGGCAAGGAGAGCACTAAGCTCATGGGCTTCATTAAGTTCTTCAATGAACTTCAAGTGTTCGGAAGAAGGTGATGATGGTGGAGTGTGGTTATTATTTTGGATGGATGTTTTGATATGCAACATAGGAGTAGCATGTGAGTTGGTAGGAAGTGGTGGTGATACTTTTGGTGGTGGAGACATTTTTGAGTTTGGGTAATCATTAATAGATGAAGATGAAGGTGTGGAAGAAAAGGATATTACATGAGTGGAGGGTGTTTTGGATGGTGCATTGGTAGGTGAAACAAGATGTGAGGTGTTGGCGATGAAATTAGGATTGTTATTTCGAGATTGAGCATGTTCTTCATAAGAATTATTTGGGTGAGATGAAGGTGTATTTTTGGGAGTAAAGATGGATGGTTGGTTATTATGATGAGGTTTGTGAAAGGGTTCATTGGAATGAGCTTGGGGATTGGGAGTATAGTTGGGAACAAATGTGGGTGGAGGTGTTGTTTGTTTAGCCACATCATTTGTTGAGATGGACTTGTTTCGGGGGTTAGGTTTTCTTCTCCAAACGGGTTTTTGGTCATCCTTGCTAACCTTGAGGTTTTTGGCTTTGGTTTGATGGGAGATGGCATGATGAGATGATGGAAGATTATGAGGAATGGGAGTGTTTATAGTGTAGGATTGATGGGATTAAGGAATGGATAAAATTTGTTGGATGGATTGGAATAAGATATGTTTGTGAATTTTGGGAAGTTTAGGATGAAATGGGCTAAAAAGTAGAAAAGGAAACAGCACCTTCGACCATCAGATGGCCGGTCCCCTTAAATATTAAGGGGGCCGCCTTATGATTTAAGGGGGCCGCCCATCTGTTGGTTCCCAGATTACTAGAAATGGGTTTTTGGCAGAAATTTGTAGAAAGGGTTGTGTTTTTGGCTTTAGTTTCAAGCAAGTCCAACTCTTTGAGGCAATTAAGCATGTAATAGATATTTATGCAAAACATGTTAATTAAAGAGATTAAGCAAACAAGTAATTTCATCTAGCATTTAAACATACTCATCAAGCAAGTAATATATATGGACTAGGAAACAATAAACTACACCAAGTATTTTCTTAATTATATGTAAGTGGGAGGATTAATGAACTATTTGATGGATCCTAATGTGTGCCTATGTGCAAGAAATGGGAACTTAAGATAGCATGGACTTCTAGACTTGTTACAAACAAAATCTTAATAGAAAAACCATGGTCCGCTTGATTTGACTTAGTTCACTTATAAATGTCATGTTGTAACACCCCAACCCGATAAGGGTAGAAGTATTACGTTATGGTGACATATCAAAGCAAACACAAGCATATGACTTAAATAATACAAAAGAATTTCAAAGGTTACAAAGGGAAAATCTGAAATACAAGGTTACAAATGAGAATTACAATAAATACTAAGTCTAAAAATATAATCTTTTCTAGTCATCTCTAATCCAGAATAGCTATCAAGGTATAGTCTTCTAAGTCCAAAGTACTCTCCACTCATAACCCAGCTTCTTACTAAAACCTGCCGTAGGAAAAGCAATGCGACTGAGCTTAAAAAGCCCAGTGAACAGATATATATAAACGAAACAAAAGGTAAGGAACAATGAATAAAATATGGTGCATTGGGAAATAACAGAAGGCATAAACGAACTGATAACAAGAGTAAGAAAAGAACAGTAATCTACCACAAGCCCAGACAGATCCAATCATATCATAGTAACCATTGGATTCGGAGGGGTGACCTCGAAATACCAAGGTAAAAGGAGGGGAGTCCTCAGTAAACATTGGAGTGATCAGCTCCCAGAATGTGCAGACGTGGATTGCACCCAACATCAAACACCAGACAGATCATAGCATATACAGAACATACACAAAACGTACATATGATGCATCCATACGCCCCTGCAAAGATATTAGTGGCCAAACAGATATATAATAATTGAGCTCATAATAAATAGCAGAAAAGGGACGGTGTGGAACATCACTCAACCACACTAGAGTCATGTCAGAGGTGCATCAATGACACGGCCATGGAACCCCCATGACTAGGAAACAGAATGGCTCGGGTATCAAACTGTAGGGTTTAAAAATCATATTATATCAAAGGTCCATAAGTTTCATAGCAAAGGTTCATTTCAGAGGTTTCTATCAAAAGTTCATTTAAAGAAATCTTTTAATAACGGTTTTCATAAAAATGATCTTTCAAAGTAGTTTTCAGAAAAGATAGTTCATAATTCTATATAAAAGTGGTATCGCATCGTGCTCATAAACATCATTTAAAATAGTTTTTCTCAAAACATTTTCATGGTATATTTAAGAAAGGTTTTCACATCCAGTTACAAAATCAACGGTTTACAAATCTAAGGGAGCATAGCAAAGGCATAGATCAAATAAGAAAGCCAAAATAATAAGGCTCAGATCGTAGGTATCATAATCGAACTAATATCGAAATGATGTAAATGAATCATGAGAAACCTTAAGAGATAAGGTCAGAATATCTGTACCTTAGACCGCAAGTGAAAACATAATAGAAACATAAAGATTGGAAGCAAACTCCTTTTCAGCGAATCTACACGAATATATGATCGTCTTATTATTTATATCTTATTTAAATCAGATTACTTATTTTAGTCGACTTCCCATTTTTAGTAACTTTCCTTTTATAGCAGCTTTCCAAAATAGTAACTTTATAAAAATAGTAAGTTTTCGCTTTAAGTAAGTTAACCCATTTTAAGTAACTTTCTATTTTTAGCAGGTTTCCCGAATTAGTAAGTTTCCAAAATTAGTAGGTTTCCATAATTAGTACCTTAGGGTTACTTTTTATCTTAATTAGGTTCTAATCATAGTTTTAACATTTAATAAATGCACTAATCATGTCATAGGCCAATTTAGGTTATGCAATGTATTAAGGTATCTTAATTATGCCTTTAAAGGTTATATTAAGAGTAAATTGCATTTTTGGTACCTAAGGTTTGGCCAAATTGCAGGTTTGGTCCCTAAGGTTTCGAAAGTGCAACGGTGGTCCTCATTTTGAAGTTTTTGCTGCATGTTTGGTCCCTGATCAACATCAAGTGACTAACTTACCCTCGCCTTCTTCTTTTTCTATTTTCTTTTCAGTTTTCTTACATAAATTGCCCCAGTGTTATGCCAGGTTTTACAAATTTAGTCTAGATTTTTTTTTTTAAATTTATTTATCAATTAATATTAGTATTAATTTTTTAATTCAAAAATATTCAAAGATATTCATCCGTTTTCGTACATTTTAATACGTTTTCATCCGTTTTTATACGTTTTCGTCCGTTTTTTTATCCATTTTCGTTTTTATACGTTGTGCCAGTTTTACAAATTTAGTCCAGATTTCATCTGTTTTTATACGTTGTGCCAGGTTTTCATCCGTTTTTATACGTTTTCGTCCATTTTTTCATCCGTTTTTAATACGTTTTCATCCGTTTTTATACGTTGTGCCAGGTTTTAAAAATTTACTCCCGATTTTTTTTATTTATCAATTAATATTAGTATTAATTTTTTAATTCAAAAATATTCAAAGATTTTCATCCGTTTTCGTACATTTTAATACGTTTTCATTCGTTTTTATACGTTTTCGTCCATTTTTTCGTACGTTTTCGTACATTTTAATACATTTTCATCCTTTTTAATCTGGTTTTTATCCGTTTTTTATCCATTTTCATCCGTTTTTGCGCGTTTTCATCCGTTTACGCGCATTTTTGACGGTTTTCGTCAGTTTTTTTACGTTTTCGTATGTATTTTTACGTTTTCGCCCGTTTTTTTACGTTTTTTACGTTTTCTTCTTTTTTTATGTTTTCGTCCGTTTTCTTACGTTTTACTATGTTTTTTAACATCAAAAAACAGACAAAAACGTAAAAAAACAAACGAAAACGTAATAAAACGGATGAAAACGTATAAAAACGAACGAAAACAAATAAAAACGTAAGAAAACGTATAGAAACGGACGAAAACTGTTAAAAACAGACGAAAAAGGATGAAAACGTATAAAAACGAACGAAAACAAATAAAAACGTAAGAAACCGTATAAAACAGATTAAAACGTATGAAAAACGTATAGAAACGGATGAAAACGGACAAAAACGTATAAAAACGGACGAAAACGTACGAAAACGGATGAATATCTTTAAATATTTTTGAATATTTTTGGAGTATCTTTGAATATTTTTTTGAAGATTTTTGAATTATAAAAAGAATACTAATATTAATAGATAAATAAATAAATTAAAGAAAAAAAAATCGGGACTAAATTTGTAAAACCTGGCACAACACATGGACCATTTATGTAAGAAACTGAAAAGAAAATAGAAAAAGAAGAATGAGAGGGTATTTTAGTCATTTGATGTTGAACAGGGACCAAACATGCAACAAAAACTTCAAAATGGGGACCATCGTTGCACTTTTGAAACCTTAGGGACCAAACCTGCAATTTGGCCAAACCTTAGGGACCATAAATGCAATTTACTCTTATATTAATGATAAAGTATCTTTAGGTTAAAGCATATTAGTGACAATTAGGTTTAAAACACTTATTTAGCCTTTTTAAACTCTTATCAGCTTTTATCTATGAACAGGTCACAACTATACGAATTTTTCTACCACATCAGAACTCAAAGATAAATTCTACAAAAATTCACACTGATACTTTAATGTCTTTAAAACCCACACGAATTTTCCCAGAATTTATTAGTTAGTTTAACCCCACACGAAAAATACTCCAACACAGGCTCTGCAGTACCCAAAAAGTATCCACTTGGTTTACCCATCAATACATCCAGGAAAAATCCTCAAAAATTCATGACATTACTAGGCATATAGAAGTTAAATACTGGAAAGTTTCATGACCCAACTCCTCATAGTTTATAAATGAAAAATCGTCCAAGTGGACCGATTTCCAGACTTCCAAAAACAGTTTTAACACTTGAACTTGTAAAATCAAAAAGGACCTTCTCCCGACCTCCAAAAATTACAAGGTTTATATATTCAGAAAGCTCTTTTCCTGAACTTGATTTTAGACCCAAGAATCGCTCAAAAACACGTTAGTATCAATAAAATATACCCCTTTCAATTCGACTTAAATTCCAGACAGCATGTAAATGGGACAGAAACAAACCCTAATCCCAATCAAAACCCTAAATCGACCCATGATTGTTCATAAGACTTGTATTTAATCATCATTAAACATATTCACAAATCCCACAATGATTACCCACGAAATCCCATCAAAACCCTAACCCTAATTCGTGATTTCATGTGGAGTTCTTTATGATTTTATGTCACAATTTTTCGTATCCATGTATATAATATTTAGCCGATTGTTATGGATGGTATAAGGATCGTATTAGACACAAAAGATGATTATGATGAGGAGGGAAACGAGACGTGATACCTTGTACAGATGATCGAGTCAAAGAAAACAATAAGGATCCAAAACTACACCCAAGTTGCGGCTTAAATTCCAAACCGAATCAAAACAGCCCGCACCTCTTTCATGTACTACAATACACGAATCAATACCACTTATATGGCCTCCAAGAACCCACAATCAGACCTCCTTGGTATCCTCTTGAATCAGATCAGAATGGGAGGAAAAGACGCCAGCTGACACCTAGAGTTTTTAGGGTTTTAGAAGTGTTTGAAAATTTTCGGTATGAGGAGTATGGGAAGACCGAGTATTGTGATTGATTTCTTAACTCCAGGAAAAAGAATGGGCCAAGCTTGTTACCCTTTTTAATTATTTAAAGCCCAAAGTTTATGTCTTATGTTTTATGATTTAAATTTCGGCCCAAAAGAGTAGTATGAAACGTGTGATGGACTTTTTGATAGCTTTTGTCTTTTTAAAGTTAAGTATTTTGGTAGTTGGATTATAATGTATAGTTGTAGGATAATTATAAGTGAATTTAAGATTAAGTAATTTAGATTTAAGATTCATAATGTATCTTATAGATTCAAAGTTTGAGGGTAAATTAGGGATTTCAAATGTTTTAGATTTTAGGGTTTTACAACTCTTCCCCTTTAAAAAAAAATTTTCTTCCTCGAAAATTGGAGTAAAATGAAACGGAAAGCACAACGGACCGTGAACGGAAATGTGAGTGACTTGTTCCTCATGACTCTATCTTGTTGATCAAAATAGCTTCGGCTTCCTCAGAAAAGACATACCAATATGAATCCAGACAAAAGAATAATACACCAAACGTAACAGATGATAATTGTATTCTCTCGGAAGAGATACAGGGAATACGTAGGATTTGACAGATATATCGTCCGTGGAACTTAATTAGACAAATCAGATGAGAACATACAGAAAACAGATTGTTTGATATCATCAAACGGCAGAAAGCTCTACAACAGAACCTAAGATTCTTATCGGAAGTATAGAGGTCAGCAAACGCGTGACGAGAATCCAAACGTATCAAATCGTATAACGGTGAAGGCAGATTAAGCGTATAGGTAGAGTGAACCTAATGTCTCACTAACGCAGATAATCTCAAACAGCTATCAGAAATTTTAAGGCTTCTAAGGCACTCCTCGAAATATCCTATGATCACAATAAGTGCACGTTATATGATGTAAGTATTATCACGTTGGCCAGACGTCATAATACTAGCACCATATAAATATGCCCTCATGATGACCATACTTTATCTCAAGTCGTGAAATAAGCAACTTATCTTAATCACCTAACAGTCCTTCTACCTCCTAGGGTTGGTCCGAATCAAATCATCACTACGGATTCGAAATCAAAGAAACAGATCGCATAGATAACGTGACGGAACCTAGTAAGTATCATCGAATGAAGCTTGTCGTCAAAAGCATCAATTCCTCCACCACTCATCAAAGTTATCATATTAAAACCGTCATCCAACATACGCAGGAAGAACATAAAATGGAAATACTAATAGAGAACCCGAATCATTCAAAGGATCTTATCATCAGGTAACGGAAACTTAAGTAGGTTGAGAGGAAGTGAATTACGTCATCAATAGCTCCATCCTTCACGAAATCAACTCATCCAACCACCAATGTTTATTCCAAAATCGTCCACTCAAATACATGATTTCAAAATCTCTTTCAAGTCCGAGTAGTCTGTCTATGCTTCTCCATCCGATCATAGAGTGAAAAGGAATTATAATCTTGAGTCTGGTTCCTCAAGCCTTCGGCAACTCTTCTTGGAATTGTGGTGTAGTAACGCGAATCTCTAACATGATCGCTGTGCATCCTTCCGTCCGTAAGTCTGCTTCTGCTCTCAATTCATCTTAGTACCACCTAAAATGAATAGAGAAGCAAGACTGCGTGTTCGACAGGTCTTCTAGCACAGCTCAAAATTCGCCAACACGATATCATTTTCCTTATATGTTCGTAACCATGTTTGTCTTGCAAGCAATGTCTTCCCATCTTCAAGGTAAACACCGCTGCTGTCGACTCCAGGTTATGTGCTGAAAAGTTCGTCTCCTACGGTCTGATTACCCTGATGCCCAACTAAAATTTCTACGTGTTGCATGAAATATAATTGAGTCCTTTCTCAGTTTCTCTCTTCTTCTTATATGCTTCTTCCACGGAAACGCCTGTCGCGAACATCTCCTACTACTCTCTACAAGGTTTCTAGCTCCGATAACTGTCTTCAATCTTGGTCCTTTTGTGGGAAAACTCTGTCATCACAGGTTACCTGGTAGTGCTGTCTGCTACAATCTCTGAACGCCAATCAAACCTACTCTTCCATAACAAAGGGGTCATTCTACCTAATACGAAAATGATCTACATGCTCCTCTTTCGTTTCTGGACACAACCCGACGTCATACTATGACAATTTGTCCAAATACTCGCGAAAACATGTTTCTATTAGCCAATACAATTGGCATCATTAAATGATCACAACGAGTACGAAAGCAGCTTCAGGAATCGACTTAGAGAAACTTCATATCTACTTCACATCACCTATCTTCCTCTTCACGAATAAAACTGAAATGCTTCGCGGAGGTTACTCTCAGTTAGTCAACTCCCTTCTTAGAAGTTCGTGTGGTTGCTTCTTCAGTCCTTCAAACCTAAATGAGGCCGTCTGATACGGAGTTTCAAAGATAGACCAAATCAATCATCGACACGCGGAAATGGATAATGATTACGGATAGTGATACGGTTAAGTTCGCGATAGTCGATACGCCGCCGCATACTTCCCTCTTTCTTCTTCATAAACCAACAGGAGCATCTCAAGAGAAACACTGAGGTGAACAAAATCATATTCCATCAGCTCCTCCAATCTCTCAACTTCTATGGCACCATGGTTTCGTCAATTGAGATCAGTTCAATGTCAACTCTACTTCCCAAGCAGGAGGGAATCCCAAGAGGTTCATCAGAAAACACCAGAAAAATTTGTACAACAAATACTTCCAATGCCAGAGCTTCCTAAGGGTGGATACTAATAGGTGTCAGGAGAAATTTGACAATCAAATGAGATCGGAGTAAGTGTTTCCATAGCAGCATTAATCTTAACAGATTTAAGTGGTTGAGAGTCATCAAAGCAAAAGTAGAACGAAGTAGATTGTTAAAGGTCACATATCGGATATGGTAATCCATGGTAGCTTTACGAAAGCCATCCAATCCATAACCAAAAGACCTCAAGGTCAAATATATCAAGAGTAAACAGATCCGTAGAACGAATACGGTCGTTAAACCAGACGGATAGTTCATATATCCGAGTTAAGTACATGTTTCATCAAGATATTGAGATAGATAAGCGAACAGTTCAAGGTGTTGGAATTTTGTTTAGCTTTTTAGCATAAGTGGCAGGTAGGGTGTGTATCATCGGTAATACGAACATCGTATAACTGTCAAAAGTGAGATATATGGAATATTAGTTATCAGCATCATCATGCTCAGTTAACAATTCCGTACTGAGATAGTATTTACATCATATCCTTCCAAAGGAACTGGTTGGCAGACAAGGTTCATCATTCAAAGGGAGGGAACAAAACTTCCTATATTCATGGTTAATAATTACCAGAGTTCTCATAGGAGTAGTAATGGATTATGCAGATTCAAGTAGTATCAGATGATACATTTATATCCAGCAAAAATAATGAATTCATAGAATGTGTCAAACACATTATGGTTGAATGACCTTCGGGATGGTCGGAAAAGTATCAAACTGTTTATCAAACAGATCGGAATTGGGGATCAAAATTGGAAGGTGAAACTTAAATGGTGTAAGGTATCCACGTAGTTTCCGAGGTATTCCAACTTACTTGGTTACTAAGCTTAGGTTGCAAAACTTTCTAGCTTCTGAAACAAATGTTCTTTATGAGGCATAGCTAAGGGTAGAGGCACGAATCAGAGTGATGCGGAAGCAATGCTACTTACATAGATGTCCTAGTCTACCCATTCCTCACCGGTTATAACTTATGTTCCTATGGAGAGATCCTAAAGCAAATTCTCAAAAGTTATCTTATGAGCGCCTATAGTGGAAACTTAAGGGTCCAAACTTCACAGGTCAAGGTTTGATGTATTATAAGTCGTAGCTTGTTGCTCTGATACCATAATTGTAACACCCCAACCCGATAAGGGTAGAAGTATTACGTTATGGTGGCATATCAAAGCAAACACAAGCAAATGACTTAAATAATACAAAAGAATTTCAAAGGTTACAAAGGGAAAATCTAAAATACAAGGTTACAAATGAGAATTACAATAAATACTAAGTCTAAAAATATAATCCCTTCTAGTCATCTCTAATCCAGAATAGCTATCAAGGTATAGTCTTCTAAGTCCAAAGTACTCTCCACTCATAACCCAGCTTCTTACTAAAACCTGCCGCAGGAAAAGAAATGCGGCTGAGCTTAAAAAGCCCAGTGAACAGATATATATAAACGAAACAAAAGGTAAGGAACAATGAATAAAATATGGTGCATTGGGAAATAACAGAAGGCATAAACGAACTGATAACAAGAGTAAGAAAAGAACAGTAATCTACCACAAGCCCAGACAGATCCAATCATATCATAGTAACCATTGGATTCGGAGGGGTGACCTCGAAATACCAAGGTAAAAGGAGGGGAGTCCTCAGTAAACATTGGAGTGATCAGCTCCCAGAATGTGCAAACGTGGATTGCACCCAACATCAAACACCAGACAGATCATAGCATATACAGAACATACACAAAACGTACCTAGGATGCATCCATACGCCCCTGCAAAGATATTAGTGGCCAAACAGATATATAATAATTGAGCTCATAATAAATAGCAGAAAAGGGACGGTGTGGAACATCACTCAACCACACTAGAGTCATGTCAGAGGTGCATCAATGACACGGCCATGGAACCCCCATGACTAGGAAACAGAATGGCTCGGGTATCAAACTGTAGGGTTTAAAAATCATATTATATCAAAGGTCCATAAGTTTCATAGCAAAGGTTCATTTCAGAGGTTTCTATCAAAAGTTCATTTAAAGAAATCTTTTAATAACGGTTTTCATAAAAATGATCTTTCAAAGTAGTTTTCAGAAAAGATAGTTCATAATTCTATATAAAAGTGGTATCGCATCGTGCTCATAAACATCATTTAAAATAGTTTTTCTCAAAACATTTCCATGGTATATTTAAGAAAGGTTTTCACATCCAGTTACAAAATCAACGGTTTACAAATCTAAGGGAGCATAGCAAAGGCATAGATCAAATAAGAAAGCCAAAATAATAAGGCTCAGATCGTAGGTATCATAATCGAACTAATATCGAAAGGATGTAAATGAATCATGAGAAACCTTAAGAGATAAGGTCAGAATATCTGTACCTTAGATCGCAAGTGAAAACATAATAGAAACATAAAGATCGGAAGCAAACTCCTTCTTCAGCGAATCTACACGAATACATGATTGTCTTATTATTTATATCTTATTTAAATCAGATTACTTATTTTAGTCGGCTTTCCATTTTTAGTAACTTTCCTTTTATAGCAGCTTTCCAAAATAGTAACTTTCCAAAAATAGTAAGTTTCCGCTTTAAGTAAGTTAACCCATTTTAAGTAACTTTCTATTTTTAGCAGGTTTCCCGAATTAGTAAGTTTCCAAAATTAGTAGGTTTCCATAATTAGTATCTTAGGGTTACTTTTATCTTAATTAGGGTTCTAATCATAGTTTTAACATTTAATAAATGCACTAATCATGTCATAGTCCAATTTAGGTTATGCAATGTATTAACGTATCTTAATAATGCTTTTAAAGGTTATATTAATGATAAAGTATCTTTAGGTTAAAGCATATTAGTGACAATTTGGTTTAAAACACTTATTTAGCCTTTTTAAACTCTTATCAGCTGTTATCTATGAACAGGTCACAACTATACGAATTTTTCTACCACATCAGAACTCAAAGATAAATTCTACAAAAATTCACACTGATACTTTAATGTCTTTAAAACCCACACGAATTTTCCCAGAATTTATTAGTTTGTTTAACCCCACACGAAAAATACACCAACACAGGCTACCCAGAAAACGTATCTGCTGTAGTACCCAAAAAGTATCCACTTGGTTTACCCATCAATACATACAGGAAAAATCCTCAAACATTCATGACATTACTAGGCATATAGAAGTTAAATACTGGAAAGTTTCATGATCCAACTCCTCATAGTTTATAAATGAAAAATCGTCCAAGTGGACTGATTTCCAGACTTCCAAAAACAGTTTTAACACTTGAACTTGTAAAATCAAAAAGGACCTTCTCCCGACCTCCAAAAATTATAAAGTTTATATATTCAGAAAGCACTTTTCCTGAAATTGATTTTAGACCCAAGAATCACTCAAAAACACGTTAGTATCAATAAAATATACCCCTTTTAATTCGACTTAAATTCCAGACAGCATGTAAATGGGACAGAAACAAACCCTAATCCCAATCAAAACCCCAAATCGACCCATGATTATTCATAAGACTTGTATTTAATCATCATTAAACATATTCACAAATCCCACAATGATTACCTACGAAATCCCATAAAAACCCTAACCCTAATTCGTGATTTCATGTGGAGTTCCTTATGATTTTATGTGACAATTTTTCGTATCCATGTATATAATATTTAGCCGATTGTTATGTATGGTATAAGGATCGTATTAGACACAAAAGATGATTATGATGAGGAGGGAAACGAGACGTGATACCTTGTACAGATGATTGAGTCAAAGAAAACAATAAGGATCCAAAACTACACCCAAGTTGCGGCTTAAATTCCAAACCGAATCAAAACAGCCCGCACCTCTTTCTTGTACTACAATACACGAATCAATACCACTTCTATGGCCTCTAAGAACCCACGATCAGACCTCCTTGGTATCCTCTTGAATCAGATCAGAATGGAAGGAAAAGACACCAGCTGACACCTAGAGTTTTTAGGGTTTTAGAAGTGTTTGAAAATTTTCGGTATGAGGAGTATGGGAAGACCGAGTATTGTGATTGATTTCTTAACTCCAGGGAAAAAGAATGGGCCAAGCTTGTTACCCTTTTTAATTATTTAAAGCCCAAAGTTTATGTCTTATGTTTTATGATTTAAATTTCGGCCCAAAAGAGTAGTATGAAACGTGTGATGGACTTTGTGATAGCTTTTGTCTTTTTAAAGTTAAGTATTTTGTTAGTTAGATTATAATGTATAGTTGTAGGATAATTATAAGTGAATTTAAGATTAAGTAATTTAGATTTAAGCTTCATAATGTATCTTATAGATTCAAAGTTTGAGGGTAAATTAGGGATTTCAAATGTTTTAGATTTTAGGGTTTTACACATGTACATAAATATAGATGACAAATATGAGATCATCATGCATGATTTAAAGAAATGTTTTTAGCATTATTCAACAATGTTTGAAAGTGGGTTTTTATGTAGATGTTAAAGTTATTTAAATAAAATAGATTGGGTTTAATTTCAAAATGTGTTTATGAAGAATGGGTAAAAAAAAAAATCCCAATCTTTGACTTTGATCGAAACAGAATTATGGACATAGATTAAGAAGAAAAATGAGATAGTAAAACATGTTAATAGAAAAGTGAAATAGCCCAAAAAAAATCATTTTTCCGAAATGTGAAGTTTCTGTATATTTTTATAGATACTAGATTTTTGACAACAAATACCATTAATCCTAGATTTTAAAAAATTGTTGTTAAAGATCTCATGCTCAAGGGAATTGGTTAAGACTATTGTCACATGCTACCCTTTTCTACATATCCTATGGTCATAAGGAAGTGATGACGAAATTCTATATGTTTGATGCGAGAATGTTGAATGGGGTATAACCTAACATCTATAGCTCCTTTGTTGTCGCACACTTATCTAATTTGATGCCATAGTCTACGAGAGCTTGTTTCATCCATAGTTTTCTAACGCGATAAATCTAATCTTACTTCTATGTTAATGATTAATCCACTTAACTTATTTCACTTCATCACCATGAGTTTTCTAATAGTGGACATAGAAGATTTCTATTTTAAACATTATAGCTTAAGAGGGCCAAGGGAAAAGAATAAGTGATTCTAGGTTATAAGTAGATTCATATAAGCTATTATATATATATATATATATATATATATATATATATATATATATATATATATATAATATATATATATATAATATAAAACTAGGCATTATGAGCTAAATGGGCATGAAATAACTAGTCATTAATCTAAGCATATATTATAACAATGAGCTTAAAAGGAAAGCGTACCTTTTAGTCTTCAGTAGATTTTTCTTCAAACGCTTCAAGGTGTCATATTGACTTATAGAAGCCAAACATAGATGAGTTTCTGAATTATTCAATGAGTGACGATTTAGCCACTTGGTCTCCATTGTCTCATTTGTCCAAAATTGTTTGAACCAAACATGGTTTGCATTTGCATGTGTGGTGAAAGTATTCCCCAAGGGTTGAAACTTGGTTGAAGTGAATAATTCCACATTGGGTGATTATTATTGTTAGGAAAGTTTTGTCTACCTTGATTTCTTATAGGTTGAGGGGTTTTAGACCGAGGATGAGGATTATTTGGTCTATTTGGAGGTGGAGTTTTAGATATTAATTTCGGTTTAGAAAATCCGGTTTCGGATTTTAATGATGGTTTATAAAAACTTTTTACTTCCTCATCACTCGCAATAGGTATTTTTCTATCTTTTATAAGTATATACTTAGGTTTTGACTCTAATGGTTTTTGTTTACTAGATTGACATTCAAACTTTACATTTTTATTTTCACTAGTTGAAACATTATTTGAGTTGAATCCTAGACCGGTTTTATCTCCCGAAGTTCCTTGAACACTTATTATTTTCTTAAGTGAGTTACTACTATTTTTAAACTTGTCAAGTTTGAAAATTTCATCTTTAAGTTTTTCGTTTTCATTTTTGACCTCTAGACATGTTTTACATTCTATAACAACTTCTTTTCCTTTTTCTAAATGTTGTAGTTTAAATTTTAATTCGAGTACTTCATTTTCTAATCGATTATTAATATGTTTTAGTGATTTATTTTTAGCCATGACTTTTTGACCTAATTTGCATAACCTATTATATTCATTATCTAGGTCTTTTTCGTCTAATGATTGATTTTTGTCACTAAAGTATTCGGTTTCGGAAAGTACCTCATTGGATGCCTTGGCTATAAGACATTTTTCATCCTTTGTTATTTATTTCTCATCTTCATCGCTATCACTCCATGCTCCTCCAACGAACGCCTTTTGATTTTGATCCCTTGACAACATTGGACATTTTCCGATGAGATGATTTGGATCACCGCATTTGAAGCACTTCCTTTCGCTCTTGCTACTTTTGTCGTCTTTATTTCTTTGGAATGCCTTTCTTTCATCATGTGGTTGTCTAACGAATCCTCCTCGTCTTTTAAAGAATTTATTGAAGTCTCTTACGGCCATGGCATATTCTTCGTCATCACTTTCGGAGGTTGAGATATCCTTGTCACTAGATTCCTTCTTAGCTTTCAATGCAATTGACTTGCTTTGCTCTCTTTTACCTTTGACCATCTCGGAGTCTTTCTTTATTATTGCTTCGTAGACCTTCAAGTTGCCGATCAATTCGTCAAGTTGTAGAGTTGACAAATTCCTTGATTCTTCAATCGCCGTGACTTTAGCTCGCCATTTTGGATGAAGAGCCCTAAGAAATTTCCTAACAAAATTCTTACTAGAAAAATTCTCATCAAGTGCTTTTAAACTTGTGATGATAATGTTAAACCTAGCAAAAGCATTATCTATTGATTCCTCTTCCGGAATCGTAAAATGTTCATATTGTTGAACAAGGAGATCTATTTTATTATCTTTGACTTGACTATTACCTTGGTGAGTGATTAGCAAAGAGTTCCAAATTTCTTTTGCGATTTTACAAATAAAAATTCTTTCATATTCTTTGCGTGGTAACGCATTATAAATTACCATTTTAGCCTCATTATTTTTTGCTAGTTTCTTTTTCAAATTATCATTTTGTTTTTCAAAAGGTACAATTTCATCTATTTTAGTTAAAGGATTATTTTGAATAGGGGGAAAATCACCATAGGTAATAACATGGCAAAGATCAAGATCTTTTGATTTCACATAAGTTTCGAATCTATTTTTCCAATAAAGAAAGCCATCACTTTCAAATAGTGGTGGTCTTTGCATAGATTGCCCTTCTAAATATTTTTCGGATTCCATAGATTGTTTCAAGTTTTAAAATACAAATTATTTTAAAAATCTTGTTTGACGTGGCTCTTGATACCAATTGTGGAAAACTAGAAGGGGGGGGGGGGGTTGAATAGTTTTACGTCTTTTTAATTTATTATAAAAACTTTGTTTACTTTTAAAAACTTAGATTCGAATTTATGTGAACTCAACTCTTGAACAATATGAACAAATATAAGTAAATTTAAATTAACAATGCAAGTAAAGTAATGAAATGAAATGAAAGATAGAGATGGAAAGATCGAACCGCGAGACAAAGGATTTATAGTAGTTCGGCTACAAGGACACCTTCCTTGCCATACTCCACTCCTCGATCACCTAACTCGAGAGTTTTCTTCACTATGTCAACAAGCTCCCTTATGGCGGAGAAAACCTTACACAACTTTCGCTTACACCAATTTTACGACACAAAGCTAAATGTCGAGGTCTAATCGTAGCTAGAACCAATCTCACAACTTAAATCACGACTTCTTCACTACGGCTTCACAACTTTTTCACAACGGCTTCACAACTACTTCACAACGGCTTCACAACTACTTCACGACCTAGCACTACTTATATACTCTTCTACTTCTTCACACCTTCACTACTTACACACCTTAACTTCTTCACAACTTCACTACTTACACACTAATCTAGCCTAAACAATTATGTTCACACCTATCTAACAAATATACACAACTTATACAAATGAATTAAACTACAATACTTCTTCTCTAGTTGTTGAAGGAGTATTCTTCTTTTGCATTTGGATGGTAGAAACTTGGATCACTTAGAAACCAATGCTTAAGAATATATGATCAAAGGATTTAGAAAGATATAGGAAGAGATTTAGAACAGAAGGTTTGGGGTGCAAAAGGTGAGGAAAAATGCCAGAAATGAACCAGTATTTATAGGCAAAATTTACAGCTGAAGGAGCGGGGCGGTCCCCTTAATTTGGGTGCCGGTCCCATTAATTATTAAGGGGACCGCCTTTATAATTAAGGGGGCCGCCCCTCCTAAACGGCTATAAATTTTGTCTTTTACTGGGGTAGGTTTTTTTGAAACATTTTTGCCATTTTTGGTTAAAAATTTGAATTCATATATTTATAATAGATTTAATATATTTACTTAATACCAAAAATAATTTTCTAAAAGATATAAAATGTTTGTGACATTTTATAAAAAATCTAGTGATTAAGAAAAAGTTTCTTTGATCATATAATGCATTAGGCATTTGTTTATTCATACCTTAAGTGATTAAGTTGTTAAAATAGATATTTACAACTAAATACTTGTTTACGTCATAATCTTTCGTTTAATGATTTTACATTTTTTGATTATCAAAACGTAGAGGTAACGAAAAATATTAATAAGGTTTTTAGGCATTATTTATATCAACATATACAAAATACATTTTTTTATATAAAAAAAATTCACATGACGAAAAAAAAGTTTCCAAAAAGTAATTTCGGAAAGAAAAAAAATCACGTGACGAAATAAAATTTTGAAAAAAAAAACGGACGAAAAAAAAATTTCAAAAAAAAAATCGAAAAAAAAGAGTAATTTTTTTTTTGAAATTTTTTTCGAAATAAAAAATTTTGAAAAAATTAAAAAAAAAAAAAAAAAATCGTAATTTTTTTTTTGAAAATATTAAAAAAAAAATCGAAAAAAATAGTAAATTGCAAAAATAGTCCTTGTGGTTTGGCCGTTAGTGTAAAGGACGGGCGAAGCAACGATTGTTAGCCTTAAGGGCTAACGTGTAAGTGCTAACGGAACTCACTTAACTCCGGTTAACATGGAGGACCAAAAGTGAATGAAACAGTACCAAATCCAGACCTTTTTTGCACTTATTGAACCACAGGGACAAAACGTGCAATTTGACCAAACCACAAGGACGAGTTTTTGCAATTTACTCTTAATATTTTAAATATTATTTAATCCTTAAGCTTTTGTCATTTTTTATTTCTACAAATAGAGTTTTTCTCGCAATGATTACAAATTGAATATGTAAGTTTTACATTAAGGATCAAACACAAATCACGATTTCGCAAGTATAATTATTTGCCGTTATATCGTCGCTTTACGCGGGTATTCGTTTAGTTAAGATAAACAGTATTATTAATTACTCTAATCATTAGTTAAGTTACTTAAATTAACATTGTGGATCATTTCACCCTAACTTTATTTATTAATAAAACGCTATCTTCGCATAACGCTCAAGTCAATTACGTGACATATATTTGCATGTCCATCCTTTATTAAACCGTGTTTGACATCTCAACGTGAATATTTTTTGGATTATACAATATGGATTGACCAAGCCATCAAAGAAATTTTCGATTTAAATACTCACATGTAAAATCCTTACAAAGCTGGTAAAGACTTTAATACTTAAGATTAAGAATGATATATTAAAGTTCTAAATCTAGTCATTACTAAACGGTGAAGTATCGTTCACATTTAAAGTAAACTTGGAAGCGTGACGTATATTTTACGACTCTAGTTGAGCACAAAATTTTTTATGTTCTGAAATCCATTTATGCATGAATATATAGCATACTTAACAAGTTTCTTAGCTGAGTATTAAACATGACTAGTATGCTGATACGGAGTATATATCTTTTTAATTTAAACATAAAATTGGATAAACACGAACTAAGTGAAGAATATGTATGCGAACCAATGAAGTTTAAAATACATATATTACTTGGTTTGACAGACTATTCGAAAGTAAGGCTATTGTTAATATTTTTATACAATTATATTCGAATAACTCATAAGGCTACTCACAGTCGCAACCTATATTGCATCATCTTTCCGGCTGCCACCTCAGCTTTCTCTCTCCTCAACCTATATTCATCTCTTTCATCACAGTGGCAACCCATATTGCATCATCCATTTTTTTATTTATTTATTATTTTTTTTAAACATTATTTAACACAAACACAAATTTTATTAATAAAACTTAAATATTAAGTGTGTCAACACATGTAGCGGCTAGCGCTCTGATTAATTTAAGTATTTCGAAATATCTACGTTTGTTGTACCAAAATAAAAGGATACAATACCACAATACCACGTGTACTCCCTTTCCATGTCTAAACCCCTTTCACACACCTAAAAATAGTCAAACATTAAATTTAATAAAACCAATAATTAATTACACACACTCAAAACACACACACATAAATATCCTTCATCTTCAATCCACCATTTTTCAAAACTGAAATCACACACATTTATTCAAATCCATGAAGGGCTTTCTTACACAAACACAAGTTTTTTTTTTTTTTATAAATCAAGTGGGATATCATTTTGCAACATCGAGCGTTCAAGCGAACGATTTGCTAACTGAAGTAACCGGCGATCGATATTGACGATCGATCCACAGTGGCACGATCGATCCATGTGAATGATCGATCGATATACCCGATCGATATTTTACGACCCACTGCGTATAGCCGAATAACTCATAATCTTAAGAAAAACATGTTGTCTCCGTCGTTGTTCTCCTGTACTAAATTGGAGTTTGGGACTCTTTTAATTCGTATTTAAATATGCAAACGTGTAACGCATACCGTCTGTTCTTAATTTGTATGCGAACCACTTTTCAAAACACTTAGGGTGCGTTTGGTTTGTAAGTGGGACTGGAATTGAATTCGGATTTGGGAAAGGTTTTAAATAAAAAGAGAAAAGAGAAATAATATGATTATTATAATAATTTGTTTATTTTATAATTTTAAATGAATTTTAAATTAATGTTTATTTATTATTTTAATGTAAACAAAGAAAAAACAAAAGTTGCCAGTAAAATTTGTGGTATAAAGTTGACAGGGCCCACTTGTAAGAGTGACACCACTCGACACACACCTATCTCATATGGTATGAGATTATTGAAATCATTCCTATTTATTATATTTAATATATTGTATCAAAAATTAAATTAGAGAATGAAAGGATTCCTTGAATTCGACACCCTCAAAATAAACTGCCCCTTAATTTATTGAAGAATGAATGCTAAACAATGGAAATTTATTTGATTGGTTTGAGAACACAAAACTTTAACTTTTATTGGATTAAATGGTTTGATAATCCTTGTAACATTTCTTCATCACAATTGTTCTTCTAACTTCTTGTACAATTTGACATTGGAAGATTTTTTTTTAGTTGAAACACTTTTAGATTCATCTACATTTTTATGTACCTATTGTCTTTATTCTTTTTTATAATTTTATCATTTGTGTTATGTTTCTGATATGCAACTAATTTGTATTTGGAAATTCTTTTGATACATGTAGATGAATAGTTGCGCATTACGACGGCCTATAGCGGCAAATGATTATCCTTGCGAACTTGTCGTTTTAATGGGACTCATGATGCAACACTTGTCGTTTTTTTTTTATTCCAGTTTCTTTTTATTTATGTTTTTCAGTTTCGGTTTCTTTTTATTCATTTGTTTTTCAGTTTCAGTTTCTATTTATATAACTTATTTTACTTATTAATTTTCGCTTTCTTTTTATTATTTGTTTTTTGGTTTTGGTATTTCATTGAATCGGTTGGTGTCAATGAACATGAAAGTATGTGGTCATGATCTATATAACTTATTTTCATTAACATATTTCTCTTCTTTGGTCGTGTGTAGTTATGGATTTTCTTTAATTTGCATGTATATGGTATCGACTATCTAAATCATGTTGAAACGTACTGGTAGGAAATCAAGTAAGCTTTTAACTAGGGGTGGCAATTCGGGTCGGGTCCGGGTTCGCGGGTTCGGGGGTCAGAAACCTTCAACCCAAACCTGACCTGATTATATAAACGGGTCAGTAATCTCGACCCTAACCTGATTAATTTTAACCTGAACCGACCCATATAACCCGTTTAATTAAATGGGTCAAACGGGTTAGTCAGGTCAAATGGGTTAGTCAGGTCAAATTTTTTAACTGTATATACAAAAGTGCAGGTCTTCATCTTTATTGATATCCAAAAGAGTGAAAAGACCAGTTCACCACATCTCCATACTTCTTGGACCATAATTCTTCATCTTTATTGATATCCAATGTCATGATATTTTCAGCTACCTCTTCAAGGTCACCATGTGACACGACTATGATTACAAAAAATTGAAGAATTAAGCATAAGTTTTCAATTACAATGCAAGCAAATGAAGTAACAATAGAAGAGGAAAAAAAAAGATCCATAGAAGAGAAAAAAAAAGATCTATACGAATTGATCCATAGAAGTGAAAAAAAGAGAGATGGCTGGAGGCTGGAGCATAGAAAGAGATAAACTGATACTCCCTTCGTCCCAAAATAAATGTCAGGTTTGATTTTTTGAGGTCTTTTTTGTTCAACCTTGACCTTAAATATTTTTATTTGCGTTATATAATACTTTATGAAAATTATACCAATGAAACTACATTTGAAACCAAATGCATTCATATATTTTGCATCAAATATTATATAATACAAATAAAAATATTTACGGTCAAAGTTGACAATAAAGACTCTAAAAAGTCAAACGTGACATTTATTTTGGGACGGGGGTAGTAAAATATTAGGTAGTAAGAAAAGTAGTAAAGTAGTAATATATTAATATGATTTGTCTTCTCAAGGAGTCAAAAGGGTAGTAAAGTAGTCAAACGGGTAGTAAAGTAGTAATATATAAATCATTTGCCTTTTTCAGTTTTCATGTAATATAATAAATTACTAATAACGAATGTGTATTTACTAGTAAACGGGTCAATCAGGTCGACCCGATTTAATTATACTAGACCTGAACCTAACCCGTTTAATAAACGGGTCAATCAGGTCGACCCAAAAATGACCCGAAACTTATTTAGTCTCAACCCTAACCTGCTAATTTTCGTGTCGGTCTCAGGTCGGGTTTCGTGTCGTGTCAGAAATTGCCACCCATACTTTTAACTGTATAGTTCTAGTGGGGTTAACTTTTAGTTTTGTGATTCTAATAATATGTTATAATCGTTAAAAAAAATATAATAACAATTTGTTATAAAAACATTAATTTGTTGAAAGTTAATTGTTCTGAAGAAACCATATATTTTAAGATATCAACTTTAAGTTGTCAACGAGGATGAATACCCGCGCTTCGCTGCGGGCATTTTGTCTTAAGCATTTTTAATTCGAGATGGAAATCGACGAATTTATTTGGTGCGTTTTCGGTTTTTTTTGCAACATGATGTATTGAAAGTATGAATTCATAAAAGAATATGTAAACACATGAACAAATAACGAAACATGATAAACAAACTTTAAACATCCACGTCTGTACTACATGATATGAAAAACACAAAGAGCCGGAACCATACATGACCCAATTTCACAACCACCTTGAACCATACATGATCCCATTTGATTATCACCTTCTTTTAGCATAATGGATATGCACATGTGACTTAATAATTCGCACATATGTCGTCAAGTTTGCTGGACCGTTGAATTGCCAAGATCACCAAGTCTGCAGCCAATAAGCTGTGTTATAATGATTAAGCAAACCTAAAAATTTAAGACAAAAGTCAACTGTATTAGGAAGCTTATCAATTGTACTATGTATAATTGCATTTTAAGCTGTCGTAAATCACAACTTCTTTAGCCGCTCCTCAAACCACGAACCACATGCTCCATCATTGCCTGATCAGTTGATCGGTTCGCAAACCCGCTGCTTATGAGAACAACAAAAACATCATCAAACAATTACCATTACAATGAACAAATATGCATACTAAAAAATGGTTTTCTGATTCAAAATACGGAGAAATTATTGCACATATTTTCCTACGTACGTTTTATTCTACATATATTCAGAAAGGCCAATATTATGTTCATGTCCTAATCGAAAAATTGATAAAGTTCATATTAACATCGTCACATGAGCATTATACTAAGAGGCTGTTTGGGATCACCTATTTCTTTGTTTATGCTCTTGGTTATAAATACACACGTAACGTAATTTAAAATAAGCACTCCAAAATCAGTTAGCCCCTAGCAGCTGATATTTACAGGCTTATTTACAGCTTCTATTAAAACTTAAAATCAGCATACACAACAACAATTATTCTTCAAGTTATAAACTTTTTCCTAACAAAGATCAGATAACCAAAGCACCATAAACATGTATCAGTCAAATGTGCAACACAATTCACGTACAAATTGAGCAAACATCACTACATTCTAATCAAGTTACAATGTGAGTATACCAACGTCTTCCTCATCAGTCACAATTAAAACGTAAGCGTCTGTCCATTCATCCTAAGGCACCCTCTGTAGACTTCATAGGGTAATATATTTCCATTCAGTAATGCATCACGTAACTGCTCAATGTTGAATTTACCAATCACTGTGTCAATATAGTGTCTAGTACAGCTTACATAAAGAAACATGTTTTAGCAAAGATCTTAACACTTGATAGTGGGTCAAAATAGACATTTTTCTGTAATAAAAATTACTACTTTAATGGTGAATGGTTTATCTATAATCCTACCCCTTTTTTTCGAGTGTTTAGGTCTTTGGGATCACTTGTTAAAACTGCTTATGCCTTTTCAAATATGTTGTTTAAGAAACAAACTTTGAACCTTATTAATAGAACCTATTAAATGTAGATTTAAATGATCACATATGCATTTTAGATAAGTAATCCCACACATCCACAAACAACTTATTTGTTGTATCAAAAGGAAATAAGCATCTATGCAGTTTGAGAGGATGCTTAGAATGCTTATCTGCTTTAAAAATAATTTCATACCAAGTACTAACCTGTTTCTCTTTCAATTATTATCGGCCTATTCTTTTAGAATAAGCAGATAAGCAATTAAGATAACCCAAACACCCCCTTTTATGTTTAAGGTTATAGCTGAACCGGTTCAACAAACAACCCAATCTGCATTTTGGTTAAACAAAGCTTACAATAAGCTATTAAGCATTCCATATAAGTACCCAAACACCCCCAAATTATTATAGTTACTGTGACAATGCAGGTTTTATAAGCTTTTTAGCTAATAAAAAATTCCAACCCCCTGATCTAATAGTCTACTTAAGTATGACATTTTCAACTTATTTCAATTTTAAACCATAAAAAGGGGGTGTTTGGGTTATCTTAATTAGTCAGGTTATAGGCCTATTTGATATTGAAAAAGAGCTAAGAAGCTCATACACAACCATAAAAATCTCAATTAATAGCTTATACACTTCTCATTTCAGCCTTAGATACAATTAAACATTAAGAATCTCAATAGTTGACTTGAGATTAAACGTTAGAAATACCTGCTTCACTCAGCAGTGTGCTGCTCCACCCCAGTAACTGTAAGGCTTCCACCCATCTCAAACACATATCGGGTGTCACCCACTCCTCCTTGTCAAAATGTATATGCAAACTGGCCGACCCTCGTTGTCAATACCATGATAACCCTGAGAAAAGTACTTCATAACTTCATCAAATTGACTCAACCTGAAATCCTGCAAAAAAAAAAAAAAAAAAAAAAAAAAAAAAAAAAAAAAAAAAAAAAGAAAAGAGAAACAAAATCCTGATGGCATACTTAGTATAGGTATTACCCAATCTACGTCTGACTACTTAGTAGATTGGGTGGTATAGGTATTGACTTCGAAGTCAATGATTATAGTTCTGGAAAACAGTATTAGTGAAAAAGTGATGATGAAGCGAAAAGTGTACCGCTTTTAGGGGGTCATTTAAGCCCTAAATCGTATTTATTTGATCAAATATTGCCCTAAATCGTTCCTTTTGTCATTTTAGGTACTTTTGAGAAGAAATCTGGAAAATGGAGCATTTTGGACGTTTTTGGAGCATAAAAGTGAAGAAAACGGCAAAGTCTCAAAATTATGCTGGAAAGTACCTTTGACGGCGTCAGGGATTGCCCTTGACGGCGTCATGGCTTGGCAAAAGAGGTGGATATGAAAATTACTCATGATAAGCCAGAGAATTTTGCATGAAAAATCTGACGGCGTCACCCTTTGAAGTGATCAAGGCCATCACGGTTTAAATTAAAGAGGGACGGCGTCAAGCCCATTTCTGACGGCGTCAAGCCTTGATAAGCCAGAGCGGATTTTGGAGCACTAAAGAGGGACGGCGTCAGGAAGGCCATCCGGGAACCCTAAAAGCGGCGAGGTGACGGCGTCAGGATCTATAACGTGACGCCGTCAGCCCTTAAACTCTATATATAGTTTTGCAATTTTTTGTTATTAGTGTGGAACTTATTGTGTGTAACTTTGGAGGGGAAACCCTAAGACGAATTTCTGCCATTTTTAAGGGTTTTCATAACCTTGGATCTCCCATGTTTAATTGAAGATAAGTGATTATTTAATCATTCAATATGTCTATGTGTTGTTTGATTACATCTTGTTCTTGTCTTTTGATTAACATGCTAGGCTAGATTTATCTTGTTTTTGCTTAGATCTAATGAAACCTAGCTATTGATTATTGGTTATTAGTGTGTTATTAATTGTATTGGATGATTGTTCATCGATGTTAGGCTTAAGAAAACTGGCTAACTTCCTATTCGGTAACTTGCTTGAACGTCTTAAGAAACATGAACCAATGCGTACTAAGGTTTTTATGGTTGTATTTAATGCATGAGCGAATTCTAGTGATCCCATGTTAGGAGCTTCCTAGCCGGCTCGACATAGGAGTGAAGTAGGAGCTCATAGAGTTGGGGAAGTACGTACGCCACCCCACGATTGGTATTAAGGAATACACCCGTCATCCACGCGATTAATACACACTAATCAACCGGTAAAAGATAGTTAGGGAGTAAGGAAATCTAAGTAAACACATTTCTCTCCACATAAGTTTCACAACCTTTTCATTTTCAGTTATTTTATTTTATTTGCATTCGTAGTAACTTGGGTTAGTTGACTAGCAACTAATTCCGCCCACTCCTTCAAACCCGAGATTTTACTTGCTTTCATAAAAAAAATATAAAAATACAAAAAGAATCTTCCCTCACCCTTAGACCTATTAGAATAGTTTTTCAATCCTAACGACACTATTCCCTGTGGAGAACGATCAATCCCCCGTACTTACCACTACACTATACTACATCGGTCAGGTACACTGCCTGGTGGGGTTGTAAGCCTCTTGAGATCCCTCGAGAGGTAAAACCTGTTGTAAGGTTGCAAAACCACGCATCAAGTTTTTGGCGCCGCTGCCGGGGAATAGTTATTGTTTAGGTTGAATTTTTATTTTTATAGGTCTACTCACTAGATTCCTTTCTAGTGAGATTTTTATTTTCTTTTTCTAGGTTTTCTTTAGTCTATCTTATTTCTTTGTATTTTTGTTTGTGACACCTTCCACCTGCCTCATGAGTAATAGTGATCGCTTGATCCCTGTTATTCGTATTTTCCGCCGTGCAAATTTCCAACTACCCGTTCCCGCCCCCATCATAGAAAACAACAACCTTTCACCCGACCACCACTTTGGTAACAATTCTGAGATGGAGGAGTCTGACCATGAGAATGACTATGTTAGTCCCTTTTACTACTCAGACTCCGATGAGGATGCCGGTAATGGAGAAGTAGTTAACGAGGAATGGGGAAAAGAGGAAATTGATCCCTTTAAGTATGTTGACCCTAGGACTAAGATCGAAAAGGATAGCCTCTTTAACATGCAATTTCCGTGTAAGATTGGTTATCATGATTTTTATGCTTATCTTAACTCATCTTTGCCTATGAACATTATCTCTCGCGCTAATTATAATAAAATCATGGTAGATGAGCTAGAATATCAAGGAGATAACATTGTTGCTAGGATTAAGCCACTACACGTATTCGTTGGAAGTTTTGTGTATTTGGTGGATTTTATGGTTATGGAGAACTTAGGAGAATTCATTGATAACAAATTAACCCAAGTCATTTTTGGAGAATCCTTCAAAAGGTTGACCAACCTTGACGAAAAACTTGTGGACGGGTTAATTACATTCTCGGATGGGGATGAAGATTTTGTTTACCAAATGCCCCGATCACATCCTAGGTTTAAGAACTACTCCATTGAATCTTGCAATAGACTTGTGCCTCTTGATTTGTTAAGTGAGAATGATAAGAGGAAGGGGCTCAGATATCCACATGAGAAAAACAAGAGATACTATCATGGATGTTTGGAGCTGAATGATGAATACAAGAAAGATGAGGCAACAATTAGATGGCTCACACTCGGATACGTGAGCATAAGCGACACTAGATAGAAGGACTTTGAGTCTAGCTACAAGACTCGTTAATAAAGAAAAGCGCTTCTTGGGAGGCAACCCAAGCTTTAATTGCTTTGTGTGTTTATTTATTTGTTTGTTTGATTTTATTTGTTTCCGTATGTGTGTTTAATTTTTATTTTTATTGATTCATGTTCAAAATTAATTTGTGAAAATGCTTTATTTTGTTTTTAACTTCGTCTTAACTACATATAAAGGTATTTTGCAAAAGTTAAGTGTAAGGGAAATCTAAATCGGTTTATTAGAACACAAATGAACATGAATCATAATAATATTAAATTAACATACATATTAGTATTTGTTTGAGTCAAATGCTTGTATCGAGTCATGATGATGTTTTGCAGGAATTCCAGGAAGTAAGGTATAGGTTTTTCCAAAATTTTTCCGGAAACTTAACATGAGAATTCTGTTAGATCATTTCTGACGGCGTCAGGTTTTGATTTTCTGAAATTTTTGAAAGTTTTGTTTTCATAAAAAGTTTTTATTAAATCTCTAACTTATAATCTCCAGGAATCTGCAAAACTATCATTCCACAAGCATTATATCCTTATATATAGAATTTATCCCGCCGATGTTATGCAGGTTTTCGTGTTTGTTTTCTCAGGTTTAACAGGTTATTTTGGACAAGGAAATGTTTGTTGGATAAAGCTTTTGACGATGCATTAGTCGTAAAGCTTCTACATTCTCTTGGAAGAAGATCTAACCGTGTTACCCCTTTATCCACCGAACGAATCAGGGGAGTATTTGATTTCATTCTTTTACTTTATACTTTTACATTTTGTTATTTGAACATTGGGGACAATGTTCATCTTAAGTGTAAGGGGGGGGGTAAAGTACGATTAGAGAATGCTTTTACGCTTGATTTTTGTTTGTTTGATAGTAGATGTGTAATAAAACTGAGATAAATACCTGTTAGGGCAATTTTAGTGCCAAATTTAAAATTTTTTACAACATTTAGGAGTGAAACTTTGATCTTAAAGAGCGTCTCACGGATAGGAGTTATATGACTAGCACAAAAACCGTACCACTAAAAAATTTTCCACCCCCAAATATGTGAGGTTCGCCCCTAGAATTGGTAGGAAAAGCATTTATGCTATGATGTGTGTACCGGTAGCACTTAGATTCTAGAACTTGCGTTAGGACCATTCCGAGGCCACAAGTGAGACTACATTCGTGTAGTTAGATTTACTACATGATAAGAGGCATTAGGATTAACCCATTGTTTTACACCTGTGTTTTTTGTTATAATTACTTTGGCTACATTGGTCAAGTAATTTTCCACACCCTTTGCGTTGTACTCATTTTTAGTACACGATACCCCTAGTACACCCCTCAGAGCCTATCTTTTCGTTTCTAAATTTAAGCATTTTACTTAAAGTAAGAATTTGTTTACACCCCACTTAAATGTACACCCAAATCGCCTTAGCCTACCTTGTGTGCACTCATCTTTAGTGCATTATTGTGACAACATTTGTTTAAACCCTTAGTTAATTATCTAATTGATTGCATGGTTGCTAAGTCGAGTCATATCCTTGTACATATTGTTTTGGGACGATTGGGACTCATGGGTAAAGTACTAGTGTAATGGAGTAATGGGGAAGAACATCATTATTACCCCCATATGTGCTAAATATTTTAAAAGTACTCCAAGTTTTTCCATTATCTTAATTCGAGTCATTAGAATAGTTATTTGTAAAGTTATGTAAAAGTTCAAGTGTAAGGGGAATGCAACGCCCCTATGATGTATTATTTTGGATGGTAGGGCAAGAGTGTATGAAGAAAAAAAAATGAAAAAAAAAAAAAAAAAAAAAAAAAAAAAAAAAAAAAAAAAGTAGAAAAAACATACGGACTACCATCCCGTTTTATTTTATGTTTATTTTATGTTTTTGTTATTTTGTTTTTAGCTTAAGATTGAGTCGAGTCTTGGCTTAGCAACATTGTATAGTACATGTAATTAATCAAGGTCTTTAACTCGCCACCAGTAAAATATCCCTTATCCAACAAAACCGTGTTTATCATATCCCTACACCTCATGTTATAACCCATGTAAAAGCCCTCTTTGATAGTTTATCTTAGGTGCTTACGCCTAGTGGAGAAGGTTTTCGATCCTTGCCCAAGCCTATGGTAATCTATTTGCTATGACAGGTAGTGAGAGATATTATCCGTTTTCATTTATGAGATTTATTTTGATGACACCTGAGAGATGTGAGTATCTAAACACTACTTGTGAGGTGCTAGTTTGTAATCTCCGTGCTTATTATGATTAAAGTGGAACGACTATTTGTTGTAATTACTTTTATATTAGCGTTAAATGACCCCTAACTTGTATTTTGATTAGAATAAAAGCGCATTTGCTTGAGGACAAGCAAATCTCAAGTGTAAGGGTATTTGATGAAGCGAAAAGTGTACCGCTTTTAGGGGGTCATTTAAGCCCTAAATCGTATTTATTTGATCAAATATTGCCCTAAATCGTTCCTTTTGTCATTTTAGGTACTTTTGAGAAGAAATCTGGAAAAGGGAGCATTTTGGACGTTTTTGGAGCATAAAAGTGAAGAAAACGGCAAAGTCTCAAAATTATGCTGGAAAGTACCTTTGACGGCGTCAGGGATTGCCCTTGACGGCGTCATGGCTTGGCAAAAGAGGTGGATATGAAAATTACTCATGATAAGCCAGAGAATTTTGCATGAAAAATCTGACGGCGTCACCCTTTGAAGTGATCAAGGCCATCACGGTTTAAATTAAAGAGGGATGGCGTCAAGCCCATTTCTGACGGCGTCAAGCCTTGATAAGCCAGAGCGGATTTTGGAGCACTAAAGAGGGACGGCGTTAGGAAGGCCATCCGGGAACCCTAAAAGCGGCGAGGTGACGGCGTCAGGATCTATAACGTGACGCCGTCAGCCCTTAAACTCTATATATAGTTTTGCAATTTTTTGTCATTAGGGTGGAACTTATTGTGTGTAACTTTGGAGGAGAAACCCTTAGACGAATTTCTGCCATTTTTAAGGGTTTTCATACCCTTGGATCTCCCATGTTTAATTGAAGATAAGTGATTATTTAATCATTCAATATGTCTATGTGTTGTTTGATTACATCTTGTTCTTGTCTTTTGATTAACATGCTAGGCTAGATTTATCTTGTGTTTGCTTAGATCTAATGAAACCTAGCTATTGATTATTGGTTATTAGTGTGTTATTAATTGTATTGGATGATTCTTCATCGATGTTAGGCTTAAGAAAACTGGCTAACTTCCTATTCGGTAACTTGCTTGAACGTCTTAAGAAACATGAACCAATGCGTACTAAGGTTTTTATGGTTGTATTTAATGCATGAGCGAATTCTAGTGATCCCATGTTAGGAGCTTCCTAGCCGGCTCGACATAGGAGTGAAGTAGGAGCTTATAGAGTTGGGGAAGTACGTACGCCACCCCACGATTGGTATTAAGGAATACACCCGTCATCCACGCGATTAATACACACTAATCAACCGGTAAAAGATAGTTAGGGAGTAAGGAAATCTAAGTAAACACATTTCTCTCCACATAAGTTTCACAACCTTTTCATTTTCAGTTATTTTATTTTATTTGCATTCGTAGTTGCTTGGGTTAGTTGACTAGCAACTAATTCCGCCCACTCCTTCAAACCCGAGATTTTACTTGCTTTCATAAAAATATAAAAACATAAAAAGAATCTTCTCTCACCCTTAGACCTATTAGAGTAGTTTTTCAATCCTAACGACACTATTCCCTGTGGAGAACGATCAATCCCCCGTACTTACCACTACACTATACTACATCGGTCAGGTACACTGCCTGGTGGGGTTGTAAGCCTCTTGAGATCCCTCGAGAGGTAAAACCTGTTGTAAGGTTGCAAAACCACGCATCAAGTGACTACTTAATTTAGGTATTACCCAATCTACCTGTGTGGTATCATAAAATACACTACTTGTTATTTCGAAGTCATACTTTTTACATTGGGTAATACTTCAGAACAGTATTAGTAAAATGATTATAGTTCTAAAGTGAAAACGCACCTATAAAAAGGATTGGGTAATTTCTAAGACAGATAAGCTACACATCATATTATTTATATACAGATAAGCTACTTTTATCCGCTTATTGCAACAGATAAGCTACTTTTATAAGCAATTTCTAAGACCCCCTTAGTAAAACAAACATGCCCACCCTCTATGTCACAAATAAAAAAAAATGATGGTACCTCAATAACCACATCCGTCAACAAAATAAAACAACTAATTTACAAACAAAAAATATATTATATATAGATAATTAAGTAAAGTATACCTTCAACAATCGCTTTTGGAGTCTTGAAGGCCAAAACAATACTCTTTCTAAACTTGCTCCCACCTGCCGCTGGCCTCTTTCCCTTTACATTTCCTGAAACAAAAGACCAAAGCATTCTGAATAAGAAATCTAAAACATCCCCTAAAAGAAGTTATGCTAATACGTAATCCCAAACACCGGAAATAAGCAGTCTCAATAAGCAATAAAAAGAGCCCCTGAAAGAATTAATGCTAATACGTAATTCCAAACACCAGAAATAAGGAAATAGTGCCCACTGCTGTCACCGACAACATAATACAGGTGTTTCACACTGTCTTTTGAGAGTAGTTTACATAATTACAGAACTCGTGACTTGAAACACCTTATTTTAGAAGACGACAATCAATTTTAATAAGCAACAATTTTACCTGATTATCGATTCTTCGGGACTCATGCAAAGATGTACCAATCACGTGCAGGTCACCAAGACATTAAAAATATACTCCTCCGTCCCAAAATTATTGTCCCCCGACAAAAAACACCCAGTTTAATAAAAATAATCATTACTGCATTTTCTCTCTTACTTTTTTGCAAAATGTCACTTTTACCCTTATGGAATTAATTAAATCTTTGAATGATGTTTGTAATTTTTAGTAACATTAGGTGCAATATGGTAAACTTGCTACATTCTTCACAACTATATTTGAAAGTGGAAAATAACTTTGGGACAACACAAAATGGAAAGATGGACTATTAATTTGGGATGGAGGGAGTAATAAGCAACCCAACACCCTATGTGAATACATTTTACAAATTCCATTGTTTATGCCCCTAAACCAAAGCCCTTCTTTCAAGATTGTTTATATAATTAAACAGAAAGCTTCTTTTTTATTTAGGAGACGTATAAAATATGAATTTAGTAATGGAACATAACAACATAAACAAATACGTTACTACTTACTCCGATGAATAATACAATTTACAGCAGTACACACTATTCCAAATATCGTGAAAAAATGTGTTCAGAGTGTATAATAAATTTACCCAAATGACCATTATCCAACTAATTCGACCCATCCCGAAACCAAAGTCAACTTACCGTTAGTTCATACATAATTCAAAGTAGGTCATATAAGCAAATCTGGATGGCATCGAAAGGAAAATCTCGCAACAGAAAAGAACACCAAACCTTCTATTTGAAGAAACCATTTACATGGGTCAAATACAAATTAGAAAATTAACTGGAAGCGTTTGAAGCCTCGGAAGGGGTAATATTCGATCCATATGTAGGAAAATGATCTCATAAATATTATAGTAACTTTTAACTCTGCCATATCATATCACGACATAAGTAGCACATGAGATTGATTAACAGTTCAAAACGATATTGCATGTTTTCTGAATTCTCTGCAATTAGGTATGATTCTATCCGTAAATCAGAGAAGTTAGGGAGAATACTTATACCATAAACTCATCTACATAATAATAGTTATTCACACATGACTTCTTAAAAAGTCAAAGTTAAACGTTTGTAACACCCCCAAAATCTGGTTTAGCAGAAGCATACATGTTTGGGTGCTACAAAATTGGTATCACAGCACAAAGTATAAAGAATGGTTTTATCTCAACCATTTAAAATAGATTTCATATTCAAAAAGTGATTTGTTTACAATATTTCAAAAATGGTGCGGAAATATAAGCTCATAAAAGATTTCAAGTGGTCCCAAATATATCAGAGTCTTCTATGACCATGCCATGCCATGCCAATAGCCTCCAATAGCGTGCTATTGCTTTATACCTGAAAATACATGCTAAAGTGTCAACACGAGGTTAATGAGTTCATAGGTTTTAGTATTCATAAATGTGGAACATCAGTTTATATCGTTTGGTTAATCGGTACACTCGCAATGACCAATTACACTTGGTAGTATGTCCGTTACACTCGGTAAGGTGACCGTTGCATCTGGTCTTGTTATATGTGTTCGTCCAGTACCCCTGGTCAATGTGTGTGTCATGTATTCATGTAATGCATTCTAGTGCGCATCTCAGTATTTCAGCCAAACAGTCAATAATTGAGTAACGGTTCAGTACACTTGGTCGATGTGTGTGCCATGTATTCACATAATGCATTTAAGTGAACAAACTAGTATTTAAAACCAATCACATTTCAAGTAAACAATCATTGAGTTTAAATAAAAACGAGCATGTATTCTCCCCAAAAACAGTTATAAAACAGGTAAATGTAGGGGCCATGAACTCACCTTAAAACAATAGCAACCTGCTAATCAATCAACAAAATAGTGCAACCGCTCCGACACGCAACCTAAATCAGTATGGTAAGTCTTAGCGAAAAATTCGTGTCTTATATGTCTTTACTTTATTTGAAAAGTTTACATGTGACCAGTGCTCGTGTATTTCTTATTGATGTGTGGTAAAGTATATTTCAAAATGCTTTATCGTATGTAACTTTTAGTGGTGGCTCATGGTGAAAGTGTACGGTGGGAACACGTGTGACGGAACATCCGTGCTAGTATTCTTCGTTAAATCTCGTAAGTAATATATATCTACATATTATATATAACAGGATGCGTATGACGTCATCAAATGCAGGATTGATGAGTAATCATGCTCTTATTCCACCTAAGCATGCCACCTAAGCAAGATTTTTCGTATTAAATTCGGATTTAATTTTTAAAAAAATTGTCCTTTGCAAGATTCGAACCTGGGCCATTTAATCAACATACAAATCCTTCAACCACTAGACAAAGCCATTTTTTTGTGATTTACAATACAAAAAAACTAAGTCATGCTTAAAATTTTGATATTGTTAAGCTATATTTAAGGAATAGATTATGCATATATTTTAGAGTATATACCGGATTTGTAAGGCCATTTAATATACAGTTTTTATTATTGATCACAGGAAACCCTAATTTTTCCTCCCCATAATTTTATATTGCTTCTATGAAGTTATCAAAGATAAATCCATAATTATGGTAATCCGGCCTCCTCATTATCACTCGGTAGTGTTTATTATTATTATTATTGACTACTAACAATAGTTTGTTTGATTTTATTGAATTTGGTGGTACCATCAGTCTACAAAAGTAGACTACAGTTTGCTTCAAGATTGGGTACGTATGACATTTTTTATTCTTATTTCCCTGTTTCCGTTAACTATTATATCCATTCATATGTATATATATATATATATATATATATATATATATATATGGTGGCAGGGTGTTTTAATGCCTCTTCTAGAGATGGAGCTTAAAGAAGAGGCCCAAAGTTTGATTCAAAGTGGTGTTCCACCTCAATTAATCTCTAAAGTTTTCGAAAATGTTCGTGATAAGGTACATACAAATCTGTATTTATTATTTTTATTTTTATTACTTAACATCCACTAGCATAATCATCATATGATTGTAAAGCTCCTAATAAATTATGTTATAGGTCGTTGACAAGATCGACAATTTAGATGTAAGCATGAATGGTTTTGACATGAAAGCTGTACTATCCAAATATTATGCCACACAACTTTCGACACATCTGTTTGAATCTTCTCGGAGACATATAGCAAACATTGTTGTTGCTGCTGTCTATGCTTCAGGATATGATCATGAGGGTGCTGGTCCTTATGAGAATAATATAGATGATTTTGAAGATGGGTTCAACCTGATGGGTTCCTGTCTAAACAAGTCTTGGTTTTCCACACTTTTCCTCTCGGTTTTATTTATTTTTAATTTTTCTAAATATATATAAGAATTTGCGTGATTCGTATGCTTGCATATTTTGTTGAGAAATTCTTTGATTTTTTATGGTGAGTTTGATATAAAGGACTCTAAAAATATTAAGGTGTGATTGTATGATGTTAAATTTGATATAAACAGCAGTACTAAGTTATCAACAGCAGTACTAACTCACTCGCATAGCAGTACTAATAATTAGGAGCAGTACTAACCTTTCAATCAGGAAGCTTGCAAATTTTGACATTCGATGCTTCTGTCAAAATTTTTCCATTACCATAGGTTTCAAATTTATATTTCATTCCCATGTTAGATGATTTGCAGGAAGAGGCTGTTGAAAAAGTTGTGGAGTTTATGGATTGATACTCCAAAATCCAGGAAGAGTTGGATTCAATGATGGCGACTGCTAAATTTAAGGTATGAGTATGTCTTATGATGCTATCATATTCTCTATTTGAACCGGGTTTAACTTTGTAAATATCTGTTTCTTAGTGGCAGGCAGGTCCTACAACAAAGGTAACGAATCGCCCGTGCTTCATTCACTAGACATCATATGCATATCTTCCAATTGACATTGTGTCAATATTTTCAGAAGGCTCCAAATATATGTTCAGGTACGAAGATGAAGCTGCCCCAATATGATAAAGTAAGTATATATCATACATGCATATCTTCCAATTGACATTGTGTCAATATTTCCGAGTATGAATTGGGATTTTTTCCGGTGCAGTCTGCATAGAGTGATAGAGGGGACAGAGCAGATCCTTCGACATGGCTTGAAGTTGAAGGACCTCTAAATGATTTCTAATTTTTAACTGCTATGTCTATTACCCATCTGTTGTCGCTGTTTATATTGGTATAACTGCATCATATATATTGTCACACAACTGGTGTCGTTTGCAAATGTAGATCAGTGACCTCTCAGGATAGAAAATCAAAAGTCAATCCTCTAGGTTATTTACATGTAGAAAAGAGCTCATTGCGGAGTGTAGTAATCAACTTTGCTAAAACAAAATATAATAGAACTCATAATTTTCTCTAAATTTGCCTGTGGTACACTTATTAGGCTGGAGATGTCGAGGCCTACTCAGCTGCTGTTGAGAAATCGGTTGACTGGAAATTTGGTTTCCGTATTGATATTGCAGACTATAACCTGGAACGTAAGTAGTATGTATGCACTGCATTCAAGATGATAGATGATAAGCATGTTATTGGAGAGTTGCTGAAAAATGTCTGTAGTTTAATTATGTTTCATATTTCATAACTACAAAAAAAAGAGTATTGTAAATAGCAGGTTGCATTCCCCCTATAATGTGCTAACAAGGCTTATAGGTAAAGAACTAAAACTGATTAAAGTTAAAGCATAGTGATTGTATACACATGTGAACATGATAGGTGATTGGATACACATGAAAACACACAATAACTCTATAGAAGAGCATTGTGTCCGCCTTAAAACTTACACACCAAGAACATTGGCTACCATTTTCTCGGTTTATTTGGTTTAATCTCTACAAATGGTTATTTATTTTTTGTATTCTGAAATAGGTTTAGTATTAATATAGTTTTGGTCTTTATTTTAACAAAGCCACATTGAGAATAAATCCTCTGATTAACGGACTGTTTTCCATTTACCTCAAGAAAAACAGGAAACCATACATGTTGCTTACTGCATTGTTTTCCCTTAAGTTCAATGCCTCCAAAGAGAAGTCTAGGTGAAAGGTTTATTACCCTTTGGTATCTTATACCTTCAAATTAATAAACCAATGCCTTAAACTAACATATAGGTCACACGCTTTAGTTTTCATGAGATTAATGAGTAGTAGTAATATCTGTATCGTGTATAGACTGTCCTTAAGGCTAATAATAGTCTGGCCGATTAAGTGTCCAATTTGAGGTTCTAACTATGAAACTCGCTGAGCCTAGAAATAAGCTTAAACAAACACCACCTGGAGTAAGAATGTAGTTTGGTTTATGAAGACTGCAAGTCTGTAAGTGAATGTGTGTTCCAGTAATGTATGTAACTTAATGTGCTTAATTGTGAGAATTTGAAGCACAAGGTCAAGGTAGCTGGATTTAGTAGGAAGGACTTTATTGCGATTATAATGTGATATGTTTTATATATGCTCCAGTTTAGGTTGTACAAGCTGCAATAAGCTCCTTAGGGGCAATGGTTGTTGGATAGAATGACCCAAGGTTTCGAGTACATTAATTTTTAAAAAGTTGGCTCCTTTGTTAGATTACTATACAATAATATAGGGCCTTTGCTGATGTTCTTCTCTTATTTGTTCATTGGTAACCAATTAGGATCATAAATATGGCATTGCATTGTGGAACTAACTGTGATACGGAATAATCAAATTCGGATAATTGAGATGAATAAAGCGGGTTGCAGGAAGATGCTTTCTATCAGTATGGAAAACGTTAAATGTTCAACATGTAATATAAGCCTAAATAATCTGTTCATCGAGATCAGTTTGCTGCAGCTGGAGTATTTGACCCATGCATGACTTACAGTCTATTTGACCTGTTTTCCTTCTAGCTAAATTTTATCTTCTTTTTTTTTTGTCCATTTGGCCTGCTTGAAATAAAACACAACCCGCCGTGTCTATAGTTATAAGTAAATAGGTCAACATTGCCACCTTCAGTACAAACTTATATTTGACCATCCTTTATTTTTCTCTAGCATGAGATTAGAAACTTGAATTTTGACAAGGATGACCACCTACCTGTAGAAACTGTAACTGCTGCTGTAGATATTCGTGCAGGTGTGGCAATCTTGCTTACATCCAAATCAAGTTAAACATGGTTTCGGTAAAATTTTTGTTACCCATACTGATCTTTACCATTTGACATAGTTTGTTTTTGTTTTTATTTAGAATGATGTATCGTCTTCAGCATTCGTCAAGGAAGATGCTTCTTATGCCAGTGGAACCATTTGAGCCGAAATAATCAAGCTATGTTTGTTTCGAGGTACGTCTTTTAACCCTATGACAGTCACTATCCTCGAGTAAAACATATCTCTTTTGTGGTAAAAGTTCTTTCCTCCATTTTTATTGACAGCTAAGTAGAACTCATACTGGATATTGAATATTTTATATATATGGTAAACTGGATGGGTTAGGTAAAGGGTCAACATTTGATCCATTTCAAAATGTGTAGTTTTTGCTGTTGGTAAAAGGATGTTGAGTTGACATGAATAAATTTTCTCCAAATCTAAAATTTTTGAGAAATAAAATTCACTTGATTTTTTATGACTGATATCTTATAAATGAGTTTATCTCGGTTGCAATTTTTCACAAAAGGACCAGATTTTTTCCATTTAAAAGTCTCGCTATAAAGGAATGGGTTAAAGGGGTCTTCAAAGATGTATCCTCAAATCATACAGATGGTTACATAACTTAATCATCCTTCACTGATGCAGTCTTACTTACTATGACAATCTGTTCAGGCGAATTCAAACATAATAAATGATACAACTCTTGATAGTTTTTGGATGTTCACAACTCAAGGGGTCCTGATTCGGGCGGTTATTAGTTTTGTTATACATCAGAAAATAAAAAAAAAATATTCAACATGGCTGTCATTGTGGAAGTTTACATTTTTGGGTGCTTATACGTCCAAATATTTAAGCTTTGTGTCAATGGATATTTTTACTTCATTATGCATATCCGGGTATTGTTATGTTTTTAACAAGATTTTTTTCTTGCATTGTAGAACTCATGGCACATAGAATATCAAGGTATGTTGAAGCCGATGGTAAGGAACGTTCTGATTTCCCAATCATTTGCGATGCATGCTTAGGTGACAATCCTTACATTCGAATTGTAATATTCTAATCAATATATGACTTTGTGGAACAGGTTATCTGTTTAATTGCTGTTTGATCTATAAAAATATAGGGGGTGTTTGGATCAGCTTATTATCTGGGCTTACTTGAAGATTGGAAAAGTTACGGCTTATTTAAATCCACAGGCTCAACTTTAATTGTTGTTTGATCATGTAGGCAATGTTTGGATTAGCTTATTATTCGGGCTTAGAAGCTTATATGAAAATTGGAAAAAGCTTATGGCTTATTGAGATCCATTATCTCAACTTGATATGCTCATAAGCCACAAAAAGTAAGCTTATAAGATTTTCCCAATTGAAATAAGACCATAAATCTGGAAAATAAGTTAATCCAAACACCACCATAGTCTTTTCCATAAGTGCATATAGGTGAAGAAACCCTGAACTGACCCTTCCCCAAGGCTGATCCAAGGTGATGTTTGTAGATATATCTTTAGGTACATTGTTATTAAAGTTTTGTTTTGGATTTGGATTGAAATCACAATGGTATCTTATCCAAAATGTAGATAAAGCCATAAAGGGGTTATAATAGAAACATCACAGAATGCACATTTGTAATTCGTAAATAGGCAAAAAAAATAAAAAATAAAAAAAATTCCAAATTGAATTAGAGAGACTACAGTTATCCCTGATTTTGAAACCCGAATACCTTAAGTTGAGTAGTTATGACACGAAGAATCAATAACTCAAGGTTATGTGTAATTAGGAACGATTTCTAAATTCTCACTTTCCAAGTTCTCTCTTAATTATGAAATTTTTTAGTTTAAATTATTGAATGCATCATAATGTAGTGTTGTTTACATTATGTATAATTAATCAATGTGCATCTTTTTTCTTTGGGGGGTTTTGGCTTTGAACAAGAGATAGTATTTGGATGTGGTTTCGTCGTTTGAAGTTTTAGTAACTTCTGATATTACTTTTAATTAAATTAAGATACTTTGTTTTAGTATATCACAAAAGTTTGATAGTTGATGATCCTGATGTAATCACTGCTGGTGGCTTAACATAACACGATGTTATTGTTGATGACTAATTTCTCATTTTTCCTATATATAATCAGGGATATGGTAAATCACTATGGTTAATGCATGGAATGTTCATAGCTAATGGTGGTTGTGGTTATGTGAAAAAACCGGACTTCTTAATGAAATGTTTACCAGAAAACGAGGTGTTTAGTCCTAAAGCAATGGTTCCGACCAAGAAAACATGAAAGGTTAACATAAAACATCTCTTACGAAGAGCAAATAATCTGTTTAGGTTGGATTAACTCTTCTGAAACTGAAATATGTTACTTAACAGGTGAAAATTTACATGGGAGATGGATAGCATTTGGATTATAAGACAACTCATTTTGATAAATACTCCCCACTGGAATTGCCGATCTGAAAATGGAGATAGAAAATCAGATTGATGGAAGAAAGTTGATTGAAACTAAATTGGAACAAGCAGTTCAAGCAATGCCCGATGCCTCTCTTGAGTTTTTTTCAAAGCATCGAGTGAGTCTAATGCGACTCCACGGTGCCCTAATGCTTCCATGTCAGCTATCATCACTCGGTTCTTCGCCATCACTCTCCTGAGATGCTCACAACAAGCGTGTATCAATTTTGCACAGAACGACTCTTCATGTGACTGTTGCACAAACCACACGCGCATACAATCATGCAGTTTGGACGAGCCAGTAATTTTCATCAGATCATCTAAAATTTGGAATTGTGCCATTGGAAACATTATGCCAGTTGATCGGCATCTTTCATTATATATTATTGTCACATATTCAACCATTCAAACGCATATTCAACCATTCAAACGCATATTGGTTTTGTACATGCCAAGTAGAAAATTGCATCAGATTCTTAAAAAAGATCTTAACCACTATATAACTATATTATGTATGGTTTAAAAAAGATCGTAACCTATTCAAAAACATGCATTATACACGATCCATATATCAATATGCAACCACAAAGACATTCAGTAAGGCTGTCAAGATCAAACGTTAAAAAGACGTCTACAAATGGAACGAAAAAGAAGAAAAAAAACACTATAGTTGATTCATCGGATAATTTTTATAATAAACAGTTAAAAATTGATTGTTTGGTTATGAATATGAATCGTATTATGGGTTAAACATTGATTGTTTGTTTATAAATATGAATGGTATTATGAACTGCTTATAGACTTTTGAATTGTGTGTAACTAAAAGGTTTAGCAGGACTAATTTTGAAGGAGCGGTACTAACTTGAAACTTAGTGCTGCTATTATGAGTTTAAAGAAGCAGTACTAACAATTAGTACTGCTATTATGAGTTTAAAGAAGCAGTACTAACTTGAAAGTTAGTACTGTTGGAACATAATTGTCATAGTATGTATGATTAGGTTTTCATATGTCATTAATAATTGTTTGTGTACAAATCTCTAGCAGCAACTGGGGAGGCAACCAACCAACATTATACTGGATTCAACTGCTGGTTTGTTTATTAACAATTAAACATCCATGGTTTAAAACATACATTAGATATTCAATGTTTATGTTGTAACAAGGTGAGGATAATTTAATTTGATTGTTTATTGTTTTAACTTTTATCTGGTGCGAATGTTGGTTATATATGATCTATTTCTAACTATTTTTTGTTTAAATTGTTTGCTTTCACATTGTCTATGGTGTCTGAGCTCTCAACTTCGAGTGTGATAGTCTTGCCAGTGAGGGTCTTAACAAAATATACATACCACCACGAAAACGCAGGACAAGGTGGAGTGTGGACTTCTTTGGAGAATGGTTTCTCTCATACTTCCATATGCTCGAGTCCTGTGGTGCCATTTTTGTAACTACACAAGCAAACTCTGTAGCCCCTACAGATGGAGATGTATAGTAGGGGAAGTTTTGAACATGAGTAACTCCTCCAAAGAACGATAAGAATTGAGATTATGCTGCTGATCATGTCTGGAAAATGTTGGCACAATGTTCTGATCCTCAGTAGGGGAGAGTGCAAGAAAATCCAGTGCACTGAGATTTGGAGCAGACAAGGTCAAGTGAAATACATTAGTTTTCTAAAATGGGAGAAAAAGTCTACAATGTATAACAGACGAAAACAATATTGCTTGCACCTAAGTGACAATCAAAAAAAAAACATTGCTTACATCAAACCGTATAAGCAATGTTGTTTAATATGTTAACGTATAAGTGGCTATTGTGTTTTCATACAATATTGCTTGCATCAAACCGTATACGAAAATAAAATGCTACGTAATCAGCCAATAATAAACATTGAAATAGTAACAATAAAAAACAACCAAACAACAAATATAAGTGCCCATATTTTATTGTGTTTACATATAAGAGGCTATATTTTATTTTTCATATAACAAAATTAAAACATAATTTAAAATTGATCAAAACCATCTAATCTATAATTAAAAGTCATGCCCGCCCATTGGGCAGGCTTTTAAGTCTAGTGTGTATGTATATATATATATATATATATATATATATATATATATATATATATATATATATATATATATATATATATATATATATATATATATATATATATATATATATATATATATCAGGTTAAGTTTAATAATTATGCATTTAATTAATTTGGGTTTTAATTAATTAAATAGGTTTTGAGAAATTAATAAAATAATAGTGTTAGTGGAGGAATATTATATTATAAATATTGTTTATCATTTATAATATAATTTTAATTATAAGAAATTTGAAATAATTGTTAAGTATTTAGAAAATTTAAACAAGTTAAGTATTTTTATCAAAAATACTTTAAGTGTTGGAATTTTAGAAAATTTGGGCATGACCCATTCGTTTATTCAACCGTTTCCATTTTCTCATGTGTTGCAAATTCTCATATAACTCGCGTTGTTAACTATATTTGCAAAATTTGCTCGTAATATATATATATATATATATATAAGTCGTTATATATGCTCGTAATATATATATATATATATATATTAGTCGTTGTAAGTATATTTATCGTTATAACTATCGTTATTGTCACGTTTAATTATTAATAATAGATTTCGACACAAAGTCAATATTTAGTCAATATGCTTTCAAAAGTCAACATTTATAAGAATTTGGTCAAAATTTCATTTTTCAACATTTTGGAGACTAACGCGTCTCAAAACAAGTCCAAACAAATTTTAGTTATATATATCGTATCGTTAAGTAATAAAATTCATAGTGAGTCGAAAAATATTTCAAAAGTCATTTTTGTCATCCGACATACTCATTGGGCCGAAATTTATTAAATAAGCCCAATAGTTCATATTTAGTCCAAAAACATTTAGCCTTTTTAATTTACGACATATATATCGTTAGTTTGCTAAAAATAATTTTAACACATTCGTTACCACATTTGGTCAAAAGAAGTCAACTGTGATGAGTTGGGTTGGGCTTGGCCCAACTGCCACCGAAAGCCCATAAGCTCATAATTATAATTTTTAGTCCAAAGCCCTTTTTAGTTAAAAATATATATATCGACACGTTTCTAAAAATCATTTAACACGTTCGTTAATCCGTTTGGTCAAAAAGTCAAAAGTGACCATTTTCATGTTGGGCTCGGCCCAACAGTCCACGTATAACCTTGATGAGTGTCTAAATACTCATCATTTCTATCACATTTTATCTGCAAAAACATTTAAAAACATGCAGATATGCTTCAAAATACAGAAAATATCATAAAATGTGTTTTTATATGATTCAGGAACAAAAAGATTGAAAACAAGTGAAAAACATGCAAAGTTCACAAAATTGTCATTTTCAGTCCCTGAAGTTTCACAAATTGGCAGATTTAGTCCCTGAAGGTTTAAAATGAAAGAAAAGTCAACTTTAGTCCTTGGGATATCAAACATATTCACTTTTAGTCCCTGGATGAAAGTTTTCTAAAAATGACAACTTTTACCCCTCAAGTTTCAAAATTGGCAAATCTAGTCCTCGGGTTTTAAAAATTGTAATTTATCAAATAAAACCCTTGTACTATTCACATGTTACAATATAGACCCTTTTGATAACTTTGGTAAAATTACAATTTCAACCCTTCAATTTCAGAAAATACAAAAATGGTCCTTGTTCTTATTTAACAAAACCAACCGGACCCCATTTTATATTTACCCAACCCAAATAATAACCCAACCCATCCCATTAAATAATAAAACCCACCCAGCCCAAAACCATTACCCAGCCCACTCACCCCTTTGTTTTAAATAAACCCAGACCCAATACCAGGGTCAAACCCCGGTCAAATCCTTCTTCTACCTCTATACCCGCCAAAACCAAAACCACCTTCACCCATAGTAATTCTCTGCCACCCCCTCCTCCTCAAGCACGATACCTAACAAACCAAGAAGCATTTACTGCTTCTTCCCCACTCACCTCAGACCCATGTGCCCACTATATACATTTTGGCGCCAAAATTAGTTTGAGTGGCTGAGATGATTTTAAAGCCATCCAAAGGCTGGGATTTGTTCAGAAGATGAAGACTAAGGAAACCCTAATAAGTTTAGTATAAATAGATAGCAATGTAAGCCCTAAGAGGCAAGTAGTTAAGATAGTGTAATCGTATTTCATATTTTGTAATCATAGCTTGTAATTTTCAATTCTCAGTTGTAATTTATGTTATAATCAATCAAAGTAAACTTGTTTTAATCACTGTTGTTCTAAATTTCAAGTATTGCTAAGCTTCAAGTTATATGTTAATTCGTATAAGCTCATAGACCTGTTAAGACATTATCAAAAGCTCCAAAGTACCTTGCAATAAGCTTATATAAGCTGTTAATAGCTTTTTGTAAACTTATTTAGTGTTAATCAGTTCTCAATTGCAAATGATCAAGAAAGTCAACAAAAGTCAACCTGGAAGCCAATAAGCTATTTTGGAGTGTATAAGCTATTCAGGAATCTTGTTTGGGTTTTCTAGCTTGTTGAAAAAAAGCTAGGTGTGTCCTGATCTAGTTCTTTCTATTCCATAGACCAATTCAGTTGTAAGCTTAATTTACCATTTTTGCTTAAATTTGCATAGTACTGTTCTATAGCTTATTGGTAGCTTATTTCCATAATTTATTGCTTATTACTAGTTTGTGATCATATTTCATCAATCTTATCAGTCTTAAAAAGCTTTTGTTTTCATTTTACTTATAATCACTTAAAAGTCCAAAAATAGCTAATTAGTATTTAGCTTATTAGATTGCTTAGTTCTGTGTTAAAAGTTGCTCATTAGTACTTAAATAAGTTAGTCAATCAGTAAAATCAAGGTTTCTAGTTTAAAATATTGTGTTTCATTTGCAAAATCACCACAGACACCTATAAAGGGCTGTTTGGTTTATGCAGTCAACAAGGTCAACTGAGCTTGTACTGTACATTGACCATAATCCCAACTTCAAACCAGCTTATTTTAACCATATTAAGTTGTTTTTAAGTTCACCTTAGCAGATTAGAAGGATTTCATAGATTTGAGTGCTCTGTGCAAATTTTAGAACCTCAAAAGCTCAAATAAGCCATTTTAAGCTATAAGCTCTTTATGGCCTTTTTCTTTGCTTTTCTGAGTTCTTTGTGAACCATTTAGAGTAGCTACAAAAGTTGGATTAGGTCCCTTTGGTTTTGTGCCCTCTGCACAAAGTCTGCACACAGCAGACTCAGTGTATACTGAGTAGCATAAGCTACTTGATTGTGGCTTATCCAATTAAGCTCCCTGGCTGATTTTTGGTTTCCAAGTAGATTACCTAGCTAGTTTTTAGCTTATAATCTGGTATTCCACTTTTCTGCTTATTTCATAGCTTAAATCAGGCCTGCAACTTTCCCCATTTTCACTAATCCAACCCTGCACAGTTTTGAGTATCTGAACTAGTGCTTAATTGGACTTCAATTAAGCTGTTTGTGATAGGGCTTTTTGCATTTTAAGATACCCAGTAGTACTAGCTAGCTTTTGCCCCCATTAGTTTGCATCTCAATAGCTTATTGGAGTGCTTAATCTGCCTTGCTAGTTGGTCATTTTCCTGAGTTTTCTGTTTCAATTTCACAACTGCCCTAGTGCTTAACTTGCTTATTACTTGTGCTTATTTGTATTTTCAAGTTGATTTGTGCTTATAATAGTATATTAAACCTGTCCTGAGCTTTTGGTACCTTTTCTAGCTTTTTAGCTTATTTTTGGCTTATTTGCCAAACTGCTTATTGGCCAAATTGCTTATTAGGGTTTAGCAAACTTTTGATTTTAATTTTCCTATATTAAGAATATTAATTTAGACTTATCCTGAATTTTTCAGATTTTTCCTAAGTCATTTAATATTTTTAACCTTTTTAATTAGTTTCTAATAGTAATTAAATCATAATAAATAGAATAATAATCTGAAAAATATAATTTTAATTTTCATAATTTTATTTTATTAAATAGAATCCATTAAAAATATAATCATATTTTTAGACCTTAATAAAAACAAAATAGAAAATAAGTGATAGCTTCTATTTAATAGATTTTATCTTTTTAAATTTTTAATTAAGCATTTTTCATTTTTATAATTTTCTTAGCTTCTTTTCACTTAATAATATTTATAGAAAAAGTTTTAGATTTTTCTTTGTTTATTTAGTATTTATTATAATTTAAATTAGTTTTAAATAATTATTAAATAATAAATAATTAATAATAATTAGATAAAAAGTGTTAAAAAAATATAATTTTAATTTTAAAATAAGTTTTAAGTAATTTTACACTTTTAGGTTTTAATTTTATAGATTTCACTTTTCAGTCCCATTTTAGATTTCCCGTTACGCGTTTTCAGTTTATTTAATTCGCGTTTAATTTTCTTGTGTATATTTGTTTTTAATTTGTTATTTAGAATTAATCAAAAAGCAAAATCTCATATCATATCATCAGTCACTCTAATCCAAAGCTTTCCACAGTTTGCACATTCATACCTCGTTGGGAAACGATCCGGGTAATCACTTACCTGGTTTCACACTACACACGAACGTGAGTTTTTGCAAGAATCCTTTTTCACAAAAGGGTAATTTGTATCTATTCACGTGTATCCGTCGTTGCATAATATTTATATATCTATTTAGCACGGATTAAATTTTGGCGCCGCTGCCGGGGAGGTTGTGCTGCGACAATTGTGTAGAGTTTAAGCGATTAGTGATTTGAGATCCTTCTTCCAGAAGTTCCTATTTCCCTAAACAATATAAAATACAAAAATATTTTTCTTTTCTTTTCTATATATATATATTATCATATAAAAAATAAAAACACCAAAAACATTTTCTGTTTTCTTTAATAATAACAAACAATAAAATTTACCATCGAGAACCAAGACAGAGTACTACCTAACTGGGGGTACGACCATAATAAGTTCCCAAACATCAGATTTAAAACTTGCCTCTGTATCACTTGCGAATATCGGCTCACCTTTGATTGATAAACAAACTATAACGGAGGTTTAAGGATAGTTTGACATTAAATTGTCGGACTGAAAGAAGCGGGTTTTTAAGGAGCATTAATTGCCCACCTTTGCTTCTCCGCCACTCTGTGCGTTTTTCAGTTAGAGAGCTACCGTACGCTTGTTTATTGTTGGTTTAAGTTCACTTGTGTTTTGCTTCGTTCTTGATTTAATTAAAATATTTTACTTAGTGCATGCGCACTCGTTCTTCCACGTCATCAAGCCCTTTACGTGAACTCGTAGATATTCCGAGAAGACGTAATCGTAGACGTGCTGCCCAAATAGTCGAACCCGAGATTCATACTGTTCTCACTGATAATATGGCAGACGAACGCACAATGGATGAGATGCTCCAGGCACCCACCGAGGGTTACGGAGATGCCATCGTTTTACCAACCATCGATTCTGATCATTTTGAACTAAAAACACATTTGATTCAGCTCGTGTCCACAAACCAATTCCACGGGTTTGAACGAGAGGATCCATATGCACACATTCGTTGGTTCAATAAGTTGACCTCTACAATCAACTACAAGAATGTGCCGCAAACATTTATCAAACTGATGCTATTTCCATTCTCACTCGAAGGGGCAGCCCGGATTTGGCTGGATAAAGAACCCCCTCGATCCATTGAAACCTGGGAAGATCTCGTAAAGAAATTTGTCAATTATTTCTTCCCTCCATCAAAGACGACTAATCTAAAAAATGAAATTGCTGGATTTCGTCAAGGTTTTGATGAAAACTTTGGAGAGGCATGGGACAGATTTAAAGATCTCCTAAGAAAATGCCCGCATCACGATTTCACGGAGTTACAACAGATAAATACATTTTATAATGGGTTGAACCAAAACGATCAGGATGCACTTAACGCAGCCGCCGGTGGCAATATCTTGAATCGTAAACCTAAAGAGGTGGTTGAAATTTGTGAAAATAAATCAAAAGTTCCTATTTCTCGAAACAAAGTAAATGTTCCTGTCACTCCTGCTTCTTCATCCGGTAACTCATCAGAGTTAGCCTTTCTAACGGATGCAATGCGTTGTATGATGAAGGAAATGAAAGAACTAAAGAGTGAAATTCATAAACCGGAACAAATCAAAGCCATAAACAAAGTGTGTGAAACTTGTGGTGGCCCACATGCGTATTATGATTGTCAAGCAACCGATGCTTCCCTTTACCCAGCTCCCATAGCTGCAGTAAACCAAAATTAATACCGTCCGCATGTTGAGACTCAGTACCGAGCACCGAATGCTATGGTACCACATGGTTTTCCATCCGTGCCAAATCAGAATAATCAAAATCGCTTTGTTCAAAATCAGGGACAAAATTTTAACAATTCCCAAAATTTCAATCAAAACCGAGGTCAGAATCAGGGTAACTTTAACCAAAAACCATGGAATGTCCAAAACCAAAATCAGTCATCCTCAGATGAGTTGCTTAAGCAATTCATAAAATCTCAAGAGGAGACAAATAGAACTCAATATAAGACAAACCAATTATTGGTTACCCAAATAAATGACATAAAAAAATCTTTAAATGATTTACCTTCTACCTCGGGAGGTCTCCCAAGTAACACTGTTGTCAACCCAAGGGGTGAACTCAAAGCTGTCACTACACGTAGTGGTAAAGCTCATGTTGGAATCAAGGTGATAAAAGACCCGGTACTTCCCACTAACAATGGAAGTGCTAAATACGTCCAACCTATGGTTGTCCAAAATTCTACACCCACAATTGCTCCTCAGCCGTCAAGAATAGATCCTACTCTATCACGATTTACGGTTACAAGTTTGTCAAGCAAACGTAGTGAGCAAAGGACAGCTAGAGCTTATTCCGATATGCTCAATGCTGTTCCTGTCAGTGTGCTTGATGACAGTGATGATGATGATGAAAATACCACTTTCGTCAAAGCTATCACCACTCGGAGTGGTGCTGCTTATGAGGGACCCACTGGTCCTATTCCCCCTCCGTTGTTTGAAATGGAAAAAGAGACGGAGGATACAACGGACAAAGTGCAAATTCCGAGCCCACAAAGTACAGCACAAGTCCATCCTCCGGTTGTCCCGAAAAAGAAATCCAAACCAGGAGTTGTCTTTGAATCTGTTGAGACTCCTGAAGTCATTGGCCCTAAATCCAAACCTTATATTCCTTACCCATCGCGCTTAAATGAGCAAAAGCTCCGCGAAAAAGCTAGTCTACAAATGGACAAATTCTTTCAAATCTTTAAAGAATTACATTTTGACATAAGGTTTGTGGATGCTATCATTCTGATGCCCAAATTTGCATCAACAATCAAACACTTATTAAGCAACAAGGAAAAGCTGATTGAAATGGCTAAAACTCCATTAAATGAGAACTGCTCAGCAGTTATCTTGAAAAAGCTTCCCGAGAAGCTTGGAGATCCTGGAAAGTTTCTAATACCTTGTGTATTTCCGGGAATGGTTGAATGCTATGCCTTGGCCGATCTTGGTGCAAGCATCAACCTGATGCCTCATTCAGTATGGAAGAAACTTTCTCTTCCGGCTCTTACTCCTACATGCATGACTCTGGAGCTTGCAGATCGTACCATATCTCATCCATGCGGCATTGCCGAGGATGTGTTTGTGAAAGTAGGGAAGTTCCATTTTCCAGCTGACTTTGTGGTTGTTGAATTCGACGCAGATCAAAAGGTTCCTCTCATTCTTGGAAGAGGATTCCCAAAAACGGGCCATGCTCTTATTGATGTATTTAAGCATGAGATCACCTTGCGTGTGGATAAGGAAGCTGTTACCTTTAACCATGATCAAACTTCGAGGTACTCCTCAAATTATGATTCTAAATCGGTTAACCGAATCGATGTCATTGATGTTGCTTCAAAGGAGTACTCTCAAGAAATTGTTGGTTATTTTCATAATTCTGTGAGTGGGGTTCCCACCACATCTTCTCTACCTGTCATTTCCGACTCTTCCCCTTCTCTCACTCCGTTTGAGGGAAGTGATTTCAATTTGGAAGAGATCAAAGCGTTTCTCAAGTGTGATTCATTTTTGGAAGGAATTGATGACGCTGAGATTGATCTGGAGGGAGATATTCTTCTTCTTGAGAAATTTTTGAATCAGGAAAATTCTCCTCCACTCCCTCCCGTTGAACTTCATAATGAGGAAATCAAATCAGTTGAGAAAACCGATGAATTTCCTGAGGTCGAACTCAAAGACTTACCACCTCATCTTGAGTACGCATTTTTGGAGGGTGATGATAAATTACCCGTCATTATTGCTAAAGATTTAAGTGATGAGGAAAAGATTGCTCTAATAAAGGTTTTAAAGTCACACAAGCAAGCAATTGCTTGGAAACTCTCCGACATAAAGGGTATCGACCCTGAATTTTGTACTCACAAAATTTTAATGGAAGATGACTTTAAACCAGCAGTCCAACATCAAAGAAGGGTGAATCCTAAAATCCACGATGTTATCAAACAAGAGGTTCTCAAACTTCTTGATGCAGGATTGATTTATCCCATCTCTGATAGTCCTTGGGTTAGTCCCATTCACTGTGTTCCAGAAAAGGGTGGCATAACTGTTGTCACAAATGATGAAAATGAGTTGATTCCAACTCGATTGGTTACGGGGTGACGTGTTTGCATTGACTATCGTAAGTTAAATGATGCCACCCGTAAAGACCATTTTCCTCTACCCTTCATGGATCAGATGCTTGAGAGATTAGCGGGAAACGAGTATTATTGTTTCCTTGACGGTTTCTCAGGTTACTTTCAAATCCCCATTGATCCACAAGATCAAGAAAAGACTACTTTCACGTGCCCTTATGGAACCTTTGCTTATAAACGTATGCCTTTCGGCTTATGTAATGCTCCAGGCACGTTCCAGAGGTGTATGATGGCCATATTTACCGATATGATCGGGAAAACAATGGAGGTCTTTATGGATGACTTCTCAGTCATTGGGGATTCGTTCCAAGCATGTCTCTCCAATTTAGAAAACATGTTGAAAAGGTGTAAAGACACCAATCTTTGTCTAAATTGGGAGAAAAGTCATTTTATGGTCAAAGAGGGCATTGTCCTCGGCCATAAGATATCAAAGAATGGGATTGAGGTTGATAGAGCTAAAGTTGATGTCATTGCTAAATTACCTCATCCCACTACCGTCAAAGGTATTAGGAGTTTTCTGGGTCATGCCGGTTTCTATCGTAGATTCATACAAGATTTTTCTAAAATCGCCCGGCCTATGACTCATCTCCTTGAAAAGGATGCTCCTTTTATCTTCTCACCCGAGTGCATCAAAGCTTTTGAAATATTAAAGAAAAAGCTTACTGAAGCACCCATTCTAGTTGCCCCCGACTGGGATTTTCCCTTTGAGCTCGTGTGCGATGCAAGTGATTTTGCTATCGGTGCAGTCTTAGGGCAACGAAAAGCCAAACACTTTCAGCCTATCCACTACGCAAGTAAAACCATGACTGAAGCTCAAACTCATTACACCACTACAGAAAAAGAATTATTGGTTGTGGTGTATGCCTTTGAGAAGTTTCGGCCATATTTGATCTTGATGAAATGTGTAGTGTATACGGATCACTCGGCTCTCAAATATCTCTTTGCAAAACAAGATGCAAAGCCGAGATTGCTCCGTTGGGTTCTCCTCCTGCAAGAATTTGATATCACAATACGTGATAAAAAAGGAGCTGAGAACCTAGCTGCTGATCATCTATCCCGATTAGAGAACCCACACCAAGATGTTTTCGAGAAAAAGGAAATAAATGAAACATTTCCTCTCGAGACACTCAATGCGGTTGCTTTTCGTGGAGATTCTACTACCCCGTGGTTTGCAGACTTTGCAAATTACCATGCGGGTAACTTCATAGTGAAAGGGATGTCGACCCAACAGAAGAATAAATTCTTCAAGGATGTTAAGCATTACTTCTGGGACGACCCCTACTTGTTCAAAATCTGTGCGGATCAAGTCATCCGACGATGTGTTTACGGACAGGAAGCTATTGACATTCTCAAAGCTTGCCATGCTGGACCCACTGGGGGCCATCATAGTCCAAACTACACCGCCAAAAAGGTGTTTGATTCCGGGTTTTATTGGCCCACAATCTATAAGGATGCCCAAGATCTCATCAAAACTTGTGAAGCTTGTCAGCGTCACGGAAATATTTCACAACGAAATGAAATGCCACAAAATGCTATTCAAGTTTGTGAAATCTTTGATGTCTGGGGCATTGACTTTATGGGGCCATTTCCATCATCTCGAGGAAATAAATACATTCTCGTGGCTGTTGACTATTTGTCAAAATGGGTTGAAGCAAAAGCTTTACCCACCAATGATGCCAGAGTTGTTGTAAAATTCCTGAAAGCTCTTTTTGCCCGTTTTGGAACTCCACGTGCTATAATCAGTGATCGTGGTACGCATTTTTGCAATGACAAATTTGATAAAGTCATGAAAAAGTATGGTGTAACTCACCGTCTTTCTACTGCGTATCACCCACAAACAAGTGGACAAGTAGAAGTTTCAAATCGGGGTATTAAAAGAATTCTGGAAAGGACTGTAGGAGAAAATCGTGCATCCTGGTCGGATAAATTGGATGATGCATTATGGGCCTTCCGTACAGCTTACAAAACACCCATCGGGTGTACACCTTACAAGCTTGTGTACGAAAAGGCATGTCATCTTCCGATCGAATTAGAGCACAAAGCCTACTGGGCCTTGAAACATGCTAACTTTGACCTCCAAACTACGGGTGATCACCGTAAAGTTCAAATGAATGAATTAAATGAACTGCGTGATCAGGCCTACGAGAACTCTTTGATCTATAAAGAAAAGACAAAGAAGATTCATGACTCAAAAATAAAGAACCGCGTTTTTAACGTTGGTGATCGAGTCCTTCTTTTCAATTCAAGATTAAAGATCTTCTCAGGAAAACTCAAATCCCGATGGTCTGGTCCATTCACTATTACAAAGGTTTATCCATATGGTACCATTGAGTTATCTCAAGCTGACGGGCCTAATTTCAAAGTGAATGGTCATCGTTTAAAACACTACTTTGAAGAGGACATACCACCCATGGTTGTCCCGGATCTTCAAACTTTCCCCATGAACCAATGAATGCGGGGTCGAGTCAAGCTAGTGACTCGGTGAACAAAAATATTAGCAAAACATGGGTTCTCACCCGTGTCTCTGTTTTCTTTCTCTTTTCTACCACCTAGTGTGGGGGAGATGCCCCACATGTTGTATATATGTAAATTTTTTTTAAAAAAATAATAAATAAAAATGTGTATATAAAATAATGGCTATTAGTATTTCCTTTTCACGTTCTAAGTGTTGGTTTAACAACCGGTACTTTGAATATTGAGGGCAATATTCAGTTCTAAGTGTGGGGGGGGGGGGGGAATTCTAGCGAATTTGATCAAATGTACCATCTAGTACTCCCATTTTAGCCAAAATTTTAAAATTATTTCTCACTTAGAACGCAATAAATGGTTATCAGTCCGCCATGTCTAACCCACATAAGGATTGGCTAATCTGAGAGCAAACGGCTCTTGGTAAAGATGTCTCAAATCCGTTGATGGCTTACAATTTGCCGAAAATTGTATGGTATTCGACTCACCATATCTTTATAAGTGAAGAGTTGGCTAGCCCGCAAGGTTATGGCTTGTGGTAAAGGCAGTGAAAAACAATGATTGGTAATCAGCTCACCAAAGATAATAACTGTATTTTATCTAAGAGTTGGCTAGTCCAGAAGCAAACGGCTTCTGGTAAAGACAAATCAAAACCGTTGACAGCTGATGGTTTGCTCAAAATCATTTGGTTATCATTGTACCAAAGTATCACATACTAAAACATTGGCTACTCCAGAAGTAATGGCTTCTGGTAAAGAGAAAAATCCATTAAAACTTCATAAAAGAGTGCTAGGGACTAGCAATAGTTTAGTGTGGGGGATTGATGGGTGTCTAAATACTCATCATTTCTGTCACATTTTATCTGCAAAAACATTTAAAAACATGCAGATATGCTTCAAAATACAGAAAATATCATAAAATGTGTTTTTATATGATTGAGGAACAAAAAGATTGAAAACAAGTGAAAAACATGCAAAGTTCACAAAATTGTCATTTTCAGTCCCTGAAGTTTCACAAATTGGCAGATTTAGTCCCTGAAGGTTTTAAAATGAAAGAAAAGTCAAATTTAGTCCTTGGGATATCAAACATATTCAATTTTAGTCCCTGGATGAAAGTTTTCTAAGAATGACAACTTTTACCCCTCAAGTTTCAAATTTGGCAAATCTAGTCCTCGGGTTTTAAAAATTGTAATTTATCAAATAAAACCCTTGTACTATTCACATGTTACAATATAGACCCTTTTGATAACTTTGGTAAAATTACAATTTCAACCATTCAATTTCAGAAAATACAAAAATGGTCCTTGTTCTTATTTAACAAAACCAACCGGACCCCATTTTATATTTACCCAACCCAAATAATAACCCAACCCATCCCATTAAATAATAAAACCCACCCAGCCCAAAACCATTACCCAGCCCACTCACCCCTTTGTTTTAAATAAACCCAGACCCAATACCAGGGTCAAACCCCGGTCAAATCCTTCTTCTACCTCTGTACCCGCCAAAACCAAAACCACCTTCACCCATAGTAATTCTCTGCCACCCCCTCCTCCTCAAGCACGCTACCTAACAAACCAAGAAGCATTTATTGCTTCTTCCCCACTCACCTCAGACCCATGTGCCCACTATATACATTTTGGCGCCAAAATCAGTTTGAGTGGCTGAGATGATTTTAAAGCCATCCAAAGGCTGGGATTTGTTCAGAAGATGAAGACTAAGGAAACCCTAATAAGTTTAGTATAAATAGATAGCAATGTAAGCCCTAAGAGGCAAGTAGTTAAGATAGTGTAATCGTATTTCATATTTTGTAATCATAGCTTGTAATTTTCAATTCTCAGTTGTAATTTATGTTATAATCAATCAAAGTAAACTTGTTTTAATCACTGTTGTTCTAAATTTCAAGTATTGCTAAGCTTCAAGTTATATGTTAATTCGTATAAGCTCATAGACCTATTAAGACATTATCAAAAGCTCCAAAGTACCTTGCAATAAGCTTATATAAGCTGTTAATAGCTTTTTGTAAACTTATTTAGTGTTAATCAGTTCTCAATTGCAAATGATTAAGAAAGTCAACAAAAGTCAACCTGGAAGCCAATAAGCTATTTTGGAGTGTATAAGCTATTCAGGAATCTTGTTTGGGTTTTCTAGCTTGTTGACAAAAAGCTAGGTGTGTCCTGATCTAGTTCTTTCTATTCCATAGACCAATTCAGTTGTAAGCTTAATTTACCATTTTTGCTTAAATTTGCATAGTACTGTTCTATAGCTTATTGGTAGCTTATTTCCATAATTTATTGCTTATTACTAGTTTGTGATCATATTTCATCAATCTTATCAGTCTTAAAAAGCTTTTGTTTTCATTTTACTTATAATCACTTAAAAGTCCAAAAATAGCTAATTAGTATTTAGCTTATTAGATTGCTTAGTTCTGTGTTAAAAGTTTCTCATTAGTACTTAAATAAGTTAGTCAATCAGTAAAATCAAGGTTTCTAGTTTAAAATATTGTGTTTCATTTGCAAAATCACCACAGACACCTATAAAGGGCTGTTTGGTTTATGCAGTCAACAAGGTCAACTGAGCTTGTACTGTACATTGACCATAATCCCAACTTCAAACCAGCTTATTTTAACCATATTAAGTTGTTTTTAAGTTCACCTTAGCAGATTAGAAGGATTTCATAGATTTGAGTGCTCTGTGCAAATTTTAGAACCTCAAAAGCTCAAATAAGCCATTTTAAGCTATAAGCTCTTTATGGCCTTTTTCTTTGCTTTTCTGAGTTCTTTGTGAACCATTTAGAGTAGCTACAAAAGTTGGATTAGGTCCCTTTGGTTTTGTGCCCTCTGCACAAAGTCTGCACACAGCAGACTCAGTGTATACTGAGTAGCATAAGCTACTTGATTGTGGCTTATCCAATTAAGCTCCCTGGCTGATTTTTGGTTTCCAAGTAGATTACCTAGCTAGTTTTTAGCTTATAATCTGGTATTCCACTTTTCTGCTTATTTCATAGCTTAAATCAGGCCTGCAACTTTCCCCATTTTCACTAATCCAACCCTGCACAGTTTTGAGTATCTGAACTAGTGCTTAATTGGACTTCAATTAAGCTGTTTGTGATAGGGCTTTTTGCATTTTAAGATACCCAGTAGTACTAGCTAGCTTTTGCCCCCATTAGTTTGCATCTCAATAGCTTATTGGAGTGCTTAATCTGCCTTGCTAGTTGGTCATTTTCCTGAGTTTTCTGTTTCAATTTCACAACTGCCCTAGTGCTTAACTTGCTTATTACTTGTGCTTATTTGTATTTTCAAGTTGATTTGTGCTTATAATAGTATATTAAACCTGTCCTGAGCTTTTGGTACCTTTTCTAGCTTTTTAGCTTATTTTTGGCTTATTTGCCAAACTGCTTATTGGCCAAATTGCTTATTAAGGTTTAGCAAACTTTTGATTTTAATTTTCCTATATTAAGAATATTAATTTAGACTTATCCTGAATTTTTCAGATTTTTCCTAAGTCATTTAATATTTTTAACCTTTTTAATTAGTTTCTAATAGTAATTAAATCATAATAAATAGAATAATAATCTGAAAAATATAATTTTAATTTTCTTAATTTTATTTTATTAAATAGAATCCAGTAAAAATATAATCATATTTTTAGACCTTAAGAAAAACAAAATAGAAAATAAGTGATAGCTTCTATTTAATAGATTTTATCTTTTTAAATTTTTAAATAAGCATTTTTCATTTTTATAATTTTATTAGCTTCTTTTCACTTAATAATATTTATAGAAAAAGTTTTATATTTTTCTTTGTTTATTTAGTATTTATTATAATTTAAATTAGTTTTAAATAATTATTAAATAATAAATAATTAATAATAATTAGATAAAAAGTGTTAAAAAAATATAATTTTAATTTTAAAATAAGTTTTAAGTAATTTTACACTTTTAGGTTTTAATTTTATAGATTTCACTTTTCAGTCCCATTTTAGATTTCCCGTTACGCGTTTTCAGTTTATTTAATTCGCGTTTAATTTTCTTGTGTATATTTGTTTTTAATTTGTTATTTAGAATTAATCAAAAAGCAAAATCTCATATTATATCATCAGTCACTCTAATCCAAAGCTTTCCACAGTTTGCCCATTCATACCTCGTTGGGAAACGATCCGGGTAATCACTTACCTGGTTTCACACTACACACGAACATGAGTTTTTGCAAGAATCCTTTTTCACAAAAGGGTAATTTGTATCTATTCACGTGTATCCGTCGTTGCATAATATTTATATATCTATTTAGCACGGATCAAACCTTATTAGCCCAAAATATATTTTTAGCCCATTATCCTAAATTATTACAATTACGTAATGAATTTTTCCCTCCGTCCCACTATAAGTGTCCACAATGGAATATTCAAAGTCTTTGTTTTTCAACTTTGACCGTAAATATTTTTGTTTGTGTTATATAATACTTGATGAAAGTTATATGAATTGATTTAGTTTTAGATGTGTTTTCATTGGGTATACTTTTCATCAAGTATTATATAACACAAACAAAAATATTTACGGTCAAAGTTGAAAAACAAAGACTTTGAATATTCCATTGTGGACACTTATAGTGGGACGGAGGGAGTAATATTACAATTACGTAATGAATTTTTAATTATATCAATTAAGCTCTTATAATTAAGCCATTAAGTCAAAAAGTCAAACATGACCAAAATTTATTGTGTTCGACCCATAATACACCATACGACCCATTTTAACATTTTTATAAGCTAAACTCAATTAGTTATGGCTTATTCAATAAGCTATTCAAAATAAACTTTTAGTTATGGGATCCCTTGAAGTATGTAAGCCATGGCTAGCTCATTGGCCTCTTGTTGTAGGACTTGCTCTGTAGTTAGTTGAGCTAGAGGAATGGGGGTTGTTGTTGCTTCTCTTGGAGGAACTTGAGTTGGATCAGCAGGAATGGTTGTTGTAGGTGTTGGATATGGTCCATCAATGATGACCTTTTTGAGATACTTCCCATGAGGTTTCCTTAGTTCGATGAATCGGAGAAAACGATTGGACCACTGCACGTATTTTCCTGGTGTGAGCATAGGTGGTGTTTCCAAAGAACCTGCTTCATGCCTCGATTGCTGACTACTTATGGCTTCACACATTTTGGTAAACCAATGTGGTTCTCTAGAAGATGTTTGGTAGTTTTGCATTGGTTGAGGAAGAAGTTGTTGTTGCTGGGGGAATTGGTGTTGATGCATAAACATTTGATGTTGTTGATACTGTGGTTGGTATGATGGTTGATATTGTTGCTGAGGATATTGTTGCTGAAATGGTTGTTGACGATACTGTTGTTGTTGTTGATTGTAGAAGTTGTAATTGTATGGTGGCTGAGACATCCTTGTGTTTTGTTGATCATGTAGATAATTAAGATGTGTGTTATGAGATATGAGATTTGGTTGAAGTTTTTGTTCAATTTTGATAAGTTACTGTTCACAACAATTTCGATAACACTGTTCACGTTGCTCAATTTCGATAACAATCCAGTTTGCGATAAGAGTCCAATTTGCGATAAGAAGTCCAATTTCGATAAGAAGACCAATTGCGATAAGAGTCAGAATTGCGATAATTCCTGCAATTGCGATAAAAATTTATAATTGCGATAAACTTTCTAATTGCGATAAACTTTCTAATTGCGATAAATCTTACAATTGCGATAAGTTATCTTAATTGCGATAGAAAAGGCAATTTCGATAAGTTAACAGAATTGCGATAGATTTTGCAATTTCGATAGATTTATCTAAATTACAATTTTAATCACTTTCTCAAAATCTTATACAAGATATGAGAATAACCGCCAAGTCGAAGTATTTTCACAAACTTATACAAGCAAGGAAAACACTGAGTTCCAATTTCGATAAATCCGTAGGCTGCTGGAATTGCGATAAACCCTTGAAGACAATTGCGATAAACCCTCTTTAGCACAAATATGATAAACCCTCTTTTTCACAAATTTGATAAACCCTCTTTTTCACAAATTCGATAAACCCTCTTTTTCACAAATTCGATAAACCCTCTTTTTCCACCAACTTTTCCAGATGACGTTTATACTTAGAGAACAGTAATTAAACCGAATTTTTTTTTTGTTTCAAACGTTAATCAAGACGTAAATTATGAAGAAATTTATGACTTTTAACGTGAAAAACCGAAAGTTTGGTGAAATTCTACGACTAGCAACGAACTAAACAAGAGTTATACGAATCAAACGAGAACAAACGAACAAACACTTAAACCAAACGAACAACTGATTAAACACGATGTAATCTACTCGATAACACACTCCTAATAATCCTTTGGCGTATGATACCACTTGATGGTCCCTATGAATAATGTAACACAAGATCTTATCTACTAATAACCACGAACACAACTACTCTAATGACTACGAATGAAAATAACAACAGTTAGAGTAATACGAGAGATTAGATAAGCAATACGAAGAGAATAAGAGAAGAGAAAGACGGATGATTATCATTCATACATAATAGTGACAAAGCTTCCGCACAATGAAATGAAAACCTACAACAAATGAGGACACCCTAAGCCTTTATTTATAGGCAGGAATTAGGGCGACCCATGTGCAAGATATTCTAGAAGCTATTACATTGGATTTCCATGGCACATGGGCTACTAATGTGCCTTGGGCTTTCTACTAAACATATAGCCCAAATCGTTTAAGAAACCAATTAACTAAACATGACTAAGACTTGAATTATAAATAAAAACGTGTTCCCAACATAAGAGGATCTAGGTGTAGGTCTTTTTATGCGAAGTAGGGAACTCTCTTCTTAAGCATTGTCATCACTGGTGTCGTTGTTGGGGCCCTGGCGAGCTTCTCCCCCTTCTATCGCGTATGCGTTTTCACGAGTTCTTCCTTCATTCTGGTTCCTCAGCTCCGGGCATTCACTCCTGAAGTGCCCTATCACTCCACACGCATAGCAGGTTATTGTGACGTTTGGGTCCATCATGAGGGTGGGAGCCTTGCAATCCCTAGCTTTGTGTTCTATCTTTTGGCAGTTTCCACACAGAGCGGGGCAAGGTCCATTGTGCTGGAATCGGCACTTGTTGCACTTGGGTAAAGTTCCAGCATAACCTTTCTTCTCTCCCGACCCAGCAGCATAGACCTTGGCGATCCCTTGTCGCTTGTTCTGGTCGTTGTTGTCTCCGAAGTGATCATTCCATTTCCTTTTGTTATCTACCATCCCCTCGGCGGTATCCTCAATCACTTGGTCCATTAGCTTGTTGGCCACTTCCATAGTCTCATGTAGGTCAGCAGCCTTGAAGGTAGTGACATTACTCTTGATGGATGGAGGTAATCCTCCAATGTATCTCTCCAGTAGACGTGCTTCAGTTTGGACCATCTCGGGGCACAGTAAGGCCAATTCTTGAAAGCGTTGGTTGTATGCAGCCATGTTGGTGCCCTGCGCCTTGAGGTTCCAAAACTCCACCTCCAACTTTTTAACTTCGTTGCGGGGGCAATACTTCTTAAGCACCATTTCCTTGAATTTTTCCCATGGCATTGCGTATGCAACATCAATGCCTGCAGACTTTAGATAGTTGTTCCACCAGGTTAGAGCGGCATCCATGAAGGTGAACAATGCATACTTAACTCTGTCTTCATCCGCACATCTGCATATTCGAAACACAGTCTCCAGCCTTTCCATCCATCTGACCAAGACAACAGCTCCCTCGGTTCCTCCAAAGCCTCCAGTCATGGTCTTTCGGAACTCCTGGTAGGTGTAGTCGCGGTTGATGTCATTTGTAGGTCTTGAGGTTCCGACGTCAGTAGTCGAGTTGTTTGCATTCGCTGCAGCCAGTGCTGCCGCCACCCAGTTAACCAACTGATCCAGCATGGCTTGATTCACAATAAGCGGGTTTTCTTCATCCCCAGTTGGAAGTGTTGTAGCAGTGGGTCGACCACGTGTAGTCTTGGTTGTCTTTCTTGTAGGAGCCATTTATCTATATCATAAAAGATAACGGCGAATAAGATTTCAAATAAAAGGACGGTATCGCACGAGGGTATAATCGTCACAGGTAGAATACGCGAGAAAAATCGAGAAGAGACACAATTGAATAGATAATCATAGTCATCATAGATTAATAGTCGTCACGTGGCTGCGGAGACTAGGTCTTGCTTTCTAATCGACATCTCCTTTCTGAATGATGAAGGAAGAGTGAGACCTAATAGTGATGTGTCGCAAGAGTAGATGTCTTGAGGAAACATGTTTTAAGGTGATAGGTTGAGGTTGCGACTAAATGAATTGGTGGATTTGTAGATGATGGTGAATTTGGTGTTTCAAAGGAATTGGGTGAGCGTTCGAACTCGGAGTCGGGTAGTGAAATTGTGTCGGGAAAGGTAAGTTGTGACAAGCACGGTATGTATGTATAAGTATGTATAAAATACTTTTGGTATATAGTGTAAGCCATGTATGATATAAATCATCAAATGGTGAAGAATGACATATAGTTGTGTCAAGTAAAACAGTAATTAAGGCAATCGGCTTGGCAGGCAGGCATGTGGCGGTCATAGGGTTTTGTTTTTGTAAAAGTAGTTATAGTCTAGGTTTGAAAAATACCAAGTTCTCTATAACCAAGGCTCTGATGCCAATCTGTAACACCCCCTAAATCTGGTTTAGCGAAAGCATACATGTTTGGGTGCTACTAAATTGGTATCACAACACAAAGTATAAAGAATGGTTTTATCTCAACGATTTAAAATAGATTTCATATTCAAAAGTGATTTGTTTACAATATTTCAAAAATGGTGCGGAAATATAAGCCCATAAAAGATTTCAAGTGGTCCCAAATACATCAGAGTCTTCTATGACCATGTCATGCCATGCCAATAGCGTGCTATCGCTTTATACCTGAAAATACATGCTAAAGTGTCAACACGAGGTTGGTGAGTTCATAGGTTTTAGTATTCATAAATGTGGAACATCTGTTTATATTGTTTGGTTAATCGGTACACTCGCAATGACCAATTACACTTGGTAGTATGTCCGTTACACTCGGTAAGGTGACCGTTACACCTAGTCATGTGACCGTTGCATCTGGTCTTGTTATATGTGTTCGTCCAGTACCCCTGGTCAATGTGTGTGTCATGTATTCATGTAATGCATTCTAGTGCGCATCTCAGTATTTCAGCCAAACAGTTAAAAATTGAGTAACGGTTCAGTACACTTGGTCGATGTGTGTGCCATGTATTCACATAATGCATTCAAGTGAACAAACTAGTATATAAAACCAATCACATTTCAAGTAAACAATCATTGAGTTTAAATAAAAACGAGCATGTATTCTCCCCCAAAACAGTTATAAAACAGGTAAATGTAGAGGCCATGAACTCACCTTAAAACAATAGTGAACCTGCTAATCAATCAACAAAATAGTGCAACCGCTCCGACACGCAACCTAAATCAGTATGGTAAGTCTTAGCGAAAAATTCGTGTCTTATATGTCTTTACTTTATTTGAAAAGTTTACGTGTGACCAGTGCTCTTGTATTTCTTGCTCGATGTGTGGTAAAGTATATTTCAAAATGCTTTATCGTATGTAACTCTTAGTGGTGGCTCATGGTGAAAGTGTACGGTGGGAACACGTGTGACGGAACATCCGTGCTAGTATTCTTCGTTAAATCTCGTAAGTAATATATATATATATATATATATATATATATATATATATATATATATATATATATATATATATATCAGGTTAAGTTTAATAATTATGCATTTAATTAATTTGGGTTTTAATTAATTAAATAGGTTTTGAGAAATTAATAAAATAATAGTGTTAGTGGAGGAATATTATATTATAAATATTGTTTATCATTTATAATATAATTTTAATTATAAGAAATTTGAAATAATTGTTAAGTATTTAGAAAATTTAAACAAGTTAAGTATTTTTATCAAAAATACTTTAAGTGTTGGAATTATAGAAAATTTGGGCATGACCCATTCGTTTATTCAACCGTTTCCATTTTCTCATGTGTTGCAATTTCTCATATAACTCGCGTTGTTAACTATATTTGCAAAATTTGTTCGTAATATATATATTGGTCGTTGTAAGTATATTTATCGTTATAACTATCGTTATTGTCACATTTAATTATTAATAATAGATTTCGACACAAAGTCAATATTTAGTTAACATGCTTTCAAAAGTCAACATTTATAAGAATTTGGTCAAAATTTCATTTTTCACCCTTTTGGAGACTAACGCGTCTCAAAACAAGTCCAAACAAATTTTAGTTATATATATCGTATCGTTAAGTAATAATATTCATAGTGAGTCGAAAAATATTTCAAAAGTTATTTTTGTCATCCGACATACTCATTGGGCCGAAATTTATTAAACAAGCCCAATAGTTCATATTTAGTCCAAAACCATTTAGCCTTTTTAATTTACGACATATATATCGTTAGTTTGCTATAAATAACTTTAACACATTCGTTACCACATTTGGTCAAAAGAAGTCAATTGTGACGAGTTGGGTTGGGCTTGGCCCAACTGCCACCGAAAGCCCATAAGCTCAAAATTATAATTTTTAGTCCAAAGCCCTTTTTAGTTAAAAATATATACATCGACACGTTTCTAAAAATCATTTAACACGTTCGTTAATCCGTTTGGTCAAAAAGTCAAAAGTGACCATTTTCATGTTGGGCTCGGCCCAACAGTCCACGTATAACCTTATTAGCCCAAAATATATTTTTAGCCCATTATCCTAAATTAGTAATATTAATTACGTAATGAATTTTTTAATTATATCAATTAAGCTCTTATAATTAAGCCATTAAGTAAAAAAGTCAACCATGACCAAAATTTATTGTGTTCGACCCATAATACACCATACGACCCATTTTCACATTTTTATAAGCTAAACTCAATTAGTTATGGCTTATTCAATAAGCTATTCAAAATAAACTTTTAAGCATTAATTCCACCATTTCACCACTTGAGGCAACATTTTATGTTTTTTAAAACCCAATAGTTTTGTAATTTATTCTAGCCGATCCATATATATAACCATAAAAATGTATATATTGCCTTAATCTCGCGTAATTAACATTAATCATATTTGTATCATCAAACTCGCATCATATACAACAAGATTTACCACACAAGCAAGAAATACTCTAATTTGTTCAAAATCCTTATATATGTCGAGCACTATGTATTATATAACAAGCCTTATCTTTTTCCATTTTAACAAAATGTACACATTTAACAATTTTTAACATCATTAGACATCAAAAGAACATGAAATCAACAAGATTTGAAAAGTTGTGATGATTCCTTACAATGGTTTAGTGTTAACGTGGGGTAGAAAGGACCAAGAACAACCCAAACTTCACCAAATTTACCCAAACCACGTTCCAATTAACCCGAAACTCTTGAATATACACTCTAATTTACTTGAACTTCATAGAAAAGTGATGGATCTTAAGGATTTTGGTTGAGCCTTGAGTTATGGATGAAGAAAATGATCAAGGAATGTTGGTTAGGTTAAAATGGATAAGTGTTTTGTTGTGAGTATCATTTAAGGTAATGGTAATATATATATAGGATTAAAATGAAGTTAGTGGGAAATTTTTGTCTTGTATTGGTGAAGTAACTACTTGGGGCCGGATATGGACAAGCAAGAGGAGGGGGGATTTATTTTTACTCCTCGTTGGTGTATCGTGTATCGGTTTGAGCTTAAACGTGACCGTAAAGTCCCGGTTTGACGTTTTTGGACACGTATACGTAAAATAAAGTTTTTATCCACGTTTTTGTCAGAAATGTAATAAAATATTATTACTGACTCAAAAATATATTTATTTGACTGCTACCATATGTACTGTGCTGTCGGTACGCGTGTGCGGTTGCTTTTCAGAAAAAATGTGAGAAAGCTCTCAGTTAATTACGAAACTTGTCGGTAACTATCAGAAATAGAATAATTTATGCTTACTGATAAAAATAACCTTTTTCTGCAGTGACTGTAAGCTACAGTAAGCGGGACAGCTCCAAAAAATGCTAAAAAATACTCAGAAACGCGCATAGAAATGCTCAGCTTTAAAATAATAAATAACCATTTAATATTAATTAACAACGTGAAAATTACCATTTGTTACAGTGTGCGGGTTTGTTTCCCGAAATCGTTATGTAAACACATAAATGTTTAAATCTAATAGTTAGGAAAATAATAAATTGACATTTATTATTAAAATATTAGCAGGAAATTACCGGTTGTCATAACGTTGTACCTCCAATTTGCCAATAAGTTCAGAAGACAAACATTTAATCATTTCTTCTGAATATCGATCCTCACTGAGCAAGTCTGCCAATCATCGCACCAGTATGACGCTGAAATCCTGATCAAATCCAACGAAAGAACTTTCAAAAGTAGAAAGTAAATAAAACCGAGAAAATCATAAATTCCCATAAATTTATTCCAAGTAAAATCAAAGAAAGTCAAAAAGGCAGACATCAATCCTAACTTGGTATTATTCTCATTACTATAAAAAAAACTCCTTGCATTGTTTCTAAGGCGTATCTGCAACCAAAACAAGTACATTCCAATTAGCATATGTTTCTGAAAAAAAGTCCACATAGTACAAATTCATATAAAAAAACAAAACGCAACTGAAATCAGAAATTACTGCCTTAACTCACGTAAAACATTCATCTTTTTTTTAACCTCGACACCCCCTATAATAAATAAAGAATAAGAAATGTATGGACTTATAAATCACAACAGAAAATGATTTCAAACCTCGGCAAACTTGGCAGAATTGCTCATCACTCGCTCATGTTATAACCTGATCCAAACATCCCTAATAGCTACAGTAACCTAATCCAACTCATACCCTTCACACATACATACATACATACGCTCACATCTTGCATAATTTACGCGTACATTCCTGTACTGAAACCGGATGATTATCACGCAATGGCTCAGTTGTGTGGATATACCACCAAAGGCGAACGACAACCATGGCTGCAATCACCACTGAGGTAAAGCTGCCCTGCCAAGCTACCGTTGTCGCCTACTTACCCATAGTGAAATAGTCCAGGTCTGCAAATATAGCAGCCAAAGCCAACACCATCCATGGCTGCAACCACCGCTCGGGTAAGGTTGCCTGGCCAAGATACTGTTGTTACTAAATCACAGTCATAAAATTTAGAAACCAAGATAATTATGATCATTGCATGTATGTATGTGTTGGGCATTAAATGGCTAAAAGAGCAACTGGCCAATATGAGTTCAAAATAATACCCGAAACGAAACCGCAAATCACATGCATACCACTCGTTATAACTATTATACATTTAGCAAACATATCTATTCGTCTTTTTCATAGATACTCAGTGTGTGTAGAATGCGCTTTTAGCCCGGCATGGCTGCAAACACCACTTCCGTGGTGCTACCCCGCCAAGATACAGGTAGATTTGACACGTCTTAAAATTCCACACCATTGAATAGAAAAAATACCATCATCCAATGACAATAAGCTGTCGTTTGATCACCCCATCATCAAACCAAACATCGTAACAGCATAGCATAAGAAAGCCATCATCAAACCAAAGTACCAAACATCATAACCAAAGTACATTTAAGGGGATACCCCGCCCAGACCCGTGCTCGCCCCAGGCTCAGAACACCATGGATGCAAACATCACTTCTGTGATGCTGCCCTGCCAACATACGTACAATGTCACAATACCAGTTCCCAAAATCTGCACACAATAACAAATACGGTTTATCAATGGCAACCCAAAATTAAGAAAACTTATGACAAATGACCCTTAAAACAAAATCTTGAACACCCAAAAAGTCAATAAACACAATAACTAAACACAAAATAACCTGCAAACGAAATCAAAGGTTTACCTTTTATAGACAATCTAATTTTTTTTTTGCAAAAAGCAATAAATAATAATAATAATAATAATAATAAATAAATAAAATTAAAAAAAAAATCCTACATGGAATGAATTCTTAAATACAATTTCTTGACACAATAAATGTGTTCCACCTATTTTGATAAAAAAAACACTGATCTACCTAATCTAAGAGTATATCTTCCTGTACCAGTCATCACATCCCACCTCTTCCTGCTTCTTCATCAACTCAAATTTAACAATAGTGTTTTTTTTTTCCAAACCAATTAAATCCTGTTTTTATAAAAATACAGAGTTTTTATTAAAAAATTACTTTCAGTCAAGAAAACACAAACTTGTTAATAACTTCTTCTTAACATCAATCAAATAATCCATCTTTTACATAAAAAAAATAACAAGTCCATATAAAGTTGGTAAAAAAAAACCTTAAAATTAACAAAGAACCTAAATTACAACATAACCCTAATTTTACCTAAACCCATTATGAAAGACCAAAAAAGATGATAACAATATCTGAAAAAATTCTATTACCTGTTGAAATCCTAAGGCTGCCGAAACCTTTTCACCCAACAAAACACATAAACGATCGTAATCACACATTCGAGCCTGCAATTAAACATAAAACTATGAATAAAAATACAAATTTAAAAAAGAAAATTAACTGGAATTAAAAAAAAATAAGAACCCTAAATTTGGCTCACCCAAAAAAATTTGTGTGTGTGGTCATGAAGAATCCAGAACCACATGTATGCGATTATGTGATGAAAACGCAACTGAATGATCTAGAAAAAAACTTTAAACCATAACAAAGAAGCAATATGTGGCTGGAAAAAAAGAGAAATCGTACCTCATAACAAATGGCTAAAAAACATCCACAAAACATGTTCCTTCTCACAAAATACTGTTCCCCCTTTAAAATAATTTGTTCCTGTAGATGGTACTGTGCAAACACTCACATAAATCACTATAGATCATTCGGTGTCGGAGCGGAGTCGGATCGGCGATCGGTTTTTTTTCCATTGCGAGAGCGTGGTGAATGAGAGAGGGAGTGTGAGAGAGAAGTGATATGATCCGAGGCAGATTTGATGATATTTCTTTCGGGTTTGGGCTTACCTAAACCATGGACCCCTAAAGGTCTATGGTGAACAGTTCTTGATCTTTATACTTTAGTTATAATTTGTAGTTAGTAAAGAGGTAAACGCTGACTTTTTCTTGAGCTAAAGAAGCTTCGAGTTATTTACTGTTCACACAAGATGTGGTCATCTAATAAATCTCCATCCAGTAAAAAAAGTCTTTTAGTGGCTAACTCATGAGAATGGGGTTTAGTCGATGGTAATTATTATCTTTACCAAATAAAAGACCGTAAAACCGAATCGAAAAATAAATAAACAAAAAGAAAGGGAAAATAAATAAATAAAAATAAAGAAACCGGAAACGTAAAACAAATAAATAAAAGGAACCGAAATCGAAAAACAAATAAATAAAAAGAAAGCTAAAATAAATAAAAAAAAAAACCCGAAACCGAAACCAAAAAACAAATAAATAAAAATAAAAAGAAACCGAAAAACAAATAAAAATAAATAAAAAAACGGAAACCAAAAAACAAGTTAAAGAAAGGGAAAAATTAAAAATAAAAAGAAACAAAAAAAATAATAAAATTAATAATTTAATAACACAAAAAATAAAAATTAAAAGTTAATTATATAAATCGTCCCTCGTTAGTTACTAAGCCCCGTTTGGTCCCTATGGACTGAAAAGGACTAACGAAGGACTAATACCCGTTTAGTCCCTATGGACTTAACGACTAAAACAAACCACGTTTTGTCAAAGGACCGGTCAATGTAAAATAGACAACCACAAGGATGACCAGTGTACTTTTTGAATGTTAGGGACGAAAGGTGATAGTGTGTGTAAACCACATGGACGATTTATGTATTAACTTTTGTTATTATTATTAGAAACTCAAGATACTTAAAAAATAGTGGGAGATACTAGGGCTCCACTTCTTTATTATTATTGTTATTGTTATTGGTATTGTTATTATTTTATTTTTAATATTACTATTACTGCTAATGCTATTATTATTATTATTATTATTATTATTATTATTATTATTATTATTATTATTATTATTATTATTATTATTATTATTATTATTATTATTATTATTATTATTACTATTAACTTTTGTTATTATTATTAGAAACTCAAGATACTTAAAAAATAGTGGGAGATACTAGGGCTCCACTTCTTTATTATTATTGTTATTGTTATTGGTATTGTTATTATTTTATTTTAATATTACTATTACTGCTAATGCTATTATTATTATTATTATTATTATTATTATTATTATTATTATTATTATTATTATTATTATTATTATTATTATTATTATTATTATTATTATTATTAACTTTTGTTATTATAATTACCGTTTTATCAACTCTGGCCACCACTGTCGGTAGTCACCACGACAACCGGGAGCCTCCACCACCATCACCACAGTCGGCACACTAATTGTTAGGATTCGATACACTATGAGGATGTTAATCCTTTATAACGTGTGTATATGATATTTTGAGTGAATATGATTAAGTATGCGGAATCTACTTAACCACACTTAGAAGGTTATTTGGTTATTGGAAATGGAACAGTTATGCTTGTGTATAATTGACAATCAACACAGAAAGTATATCACCAAACGATTCAATATTATTGAAAATAATACGAGTGATCTTCACTATCACTAGGGTTACAAAACCTTGAATCTTATGTTTCTATGACTGTTTCTATTGTTGTGTTTGTTCTTGTTGATAATAGATATGAAAGTTCTAAGCAAAAAGATCAAGCACTCAGTTAGTCACACTTATGACTAAGCTAAGATCTTCTCTTTATAGTCCAAAGAAGATCTTTACAAGATTGTTAAGTCTTGTCAAACACATGCATGGACTGTGTTAGTAACTAAGATACAACTTGTATCTGTGTACAAAACTTGTTGAATGAACATATATCAAATATATTATCTACCGTATATCTTTGACTTTTATACACAAATATCTTTTTTCATACTTATCTACTCAGCAGTAGAATACGTGACACTTATCCATTCAGCAGTATTATGAGTTTCACCAGCAGCAAAATCAACCAGCAGTACCTTCTTTGCACTAGCAGTACTAACTTCAGTTAGTACTGTTAGTTATAACTTGAGAGACTTCAAATATACACTAGCAGTGGGAACTGTTAGAGTATTCTTCTCAACAGTACTAACCTTGTGAACTTGTAATTCCTAATACTAATCTTCAGAACATTTAATTCCCAACAATCCTCCCCTAAACATGTGATTTATCCCAAATTATATGTTTCTTCTGAATTAAATTCTGAGCTTTCCTCTGTTCTGTGAGATTGAATATCTTTCTCAGTAACTCATCTGCCATTTTCTTTGTCTTTAACAATAGCAATACCAATTTTCAGGCTTCATCTATTGACCTAAAAGATGGTGCAATTTCCTTGGATGGAGGAATTATAAGAGGCAATGGTGCTGTGTATCTTGGATGCTTGTTCCAAGAAGTCAAATCATCTTTCAGCAAGCCTTTGCAAGTGATGAACAAACGTAGTGAACTGAAATTGAAACTGAAAGAATCTAGATAGAACTTTCTCCTTTTGAATGCTTCATCCCTTCTGAATATATATATATAATACTCCAGAATCTTGTCCATGAAGAAGAGAGATGAAAGAGCTTATTCCCAGCATCCATCATTATCAACTCTGTTCTTGTCATTTTCAACCATCATGTCATCATCTTGTATGCTCTTGTCTTTTCCTCCCCTACATTTGGTTAATATTTCTTCCCTGGACTTTATTTCCTCCCCTGGGTTGCAAAGAACATTTCCTCCCCTGTTTGGAAGATCTCTCACCATCATCTCACCATCATCTGATCTACCAATTAGAACATGTTTTCAGAAAATGTTGTACATGTAGCCATCAATTCCTTAAGAGTTAATTTGCTGCCCTCATCACTTCCAGGTGTGTAACCTCCTGTGAGTGGTGAATCATGGGGCAATAACTCATAATCCATTATTTGATGGGTGTCTGAGCCATTTTTATTTCAAAATATTTTAAGAAACTTTTGACTTAGCAGTATGAACTTGATTTTATTATGAAAAATCATACTGCAAACAACCATTTTGAAGGGATTAAGTGTAGTTACAGACACTTAATCAAAAATTTTGTTTAAATTAACCTCTGGTTGTGTGAGAACCAATGTTTTCAGTTATAAATAACTGCCTGTGTACAGATAAACCTATTCAAAGGGCTTTCTTGACAGGTTTTCCATCTCGTGGCATTTGTTACCTCTAACACAAGTGTTAGATTCACTTTTGTTCGCTATTCTTTCTATCAGATGTCCTTAGACTTGCTCATTATACTTAAAAGTATAAAATGATAGAAAGTGAGTTGAGTCAGTTACTATCTGATCAACTAATCCATCAAGTCAATGTGAAACATCATAATCAGATTTCAAGAAAGAAGTTTTAAAGAATCTATTTACTCAGGTGTAAACCTTTGTTAATGAACTCCCAAACTCTGTCTATCATGAACCTGTTATGTCAGTAACTAGTATTATCATTCTGCTGCTCACACATTTCACTTGAAACTTTCTTTGTGCTCAAATGTTCATACCTGAAATTATTAGTCCAAAACCAAGAAACAAAATGCAAAAACATTTGTCTTATAGCAATATCATTATATGACTAACAGTATGAACTTAACAAACAAAATTTGTACTAGCAGTACAAACTTTTCAATATAGCAGTACTAATTGACAAAGCTAGCAGTACAAACAAAAATTTATATACAAAAACACAGAGTTTTAAATCATTGAGGATTAAGCATCCCAATACTTGCTACCAAGTACTGAAACCTTCCAACATCAAAAGCTTTAGTGAGAAGATCTGAAAAGTTGTGATCAGAATCAATTTTAAGAACTTGAATCAACTTTTTCTCATTGCAGTCTCTAATAAAATGATGTCTAATTTCAATGTGTTTTGTTTTAGAATGTTGCACTGGATTTTTAATTATGCAAATTGTACTACTATTATCAATATGTATGACAGTGTTTAAGAAATTGTACCCATAGTCAAGAAGTTGGTTTTGAAGCCATAGGACTTGACCACAGCAACTTGCAGCAGCTACATATTCAGCTTCAGTTGTTGAAGTAGCCACAATTGTTTGCTTCTTACACTGCCATGAGATAAGTCTACACCCAAGGAATTGACATCCTCCAGTTGTTGACTTTCTGTCCAAGCTAGCACCAGCATAATCACTATCTGAATATGCTACCAAGTCAAAAGGTGACTCCCTAGAATACCATAGACCCAACCTAGGTTGACCCTTAAGATATCTAAAAATCCTCTTGACAGCTGTTAAGTGAGAAACCTTAGGAGTTACTTGAAATCTTGCACAAGCACAAACAGAGAACATGATATCAGGTCTTGATGATGTAAGATACATCAAGGAACCTATCATAGATCTATATGTGTGTACATCCACTTTGTCTCCATCTACATCTTTAAGAAGAGGCTTCTCAGAGTCCATTGGTGTGCTTGCCACTTTTGAATCAGCAAATTGAAATTTCCTTAGAATCTCTGCAACATGTTTATCTTGGCTGATAAATATGCCTTCACTTGATTGCTTAACTTGCTTACCCAAAAAGAATGTAAGTTCCCCCATGGAACTCTTCTGAAACTTATCATGCATAAGCTTCTCAAACTGTAAACACATCTCCTTCCTTATAGATCCAAAGATGATATCATCCACATACACCTGAACTAGCAAAAGATCCTTCTTGTGCTTTTTGATGAATAATGTCTGATCAATCTTGCCTCTTTGAAATCCATTTTCAATTAAATAGGAAGCTAGTGTTTCATACCAAGCCCTTGGTGCTTGATGAAGGCCATAAAGAGCCTTAACTACCTTGTACACCTTGTCTGGATGATCTGGATCAGTAAATCCTGGAGGTTGTGAGACATAAACCTCCTCTTCAATATTACCATATAAGAAAGCACTCTTGACATCCATTTGATAAACTGTGAAGCCCATAAATGAAGCATAAGCTAAGAAAAGCCTAATTGCCTCAATTCTTGCCACTGGAGCAAAAACTTCATCATAGTCTATCCCTTTCTCTTGTGTGTACCCTTGGGCTACTAATATAGCCTTGTTTCTTATCACTATGCCCCTTTCATCCCTTTTATTTCTGAAAACCCACTTAGTGCCAATTAACCTTACACCCTTGGGTAAATCAACTAGCACCCAAACCTTCTGAATCTTGAACTGAAGAAGCTCCTCTTGCATAGCTTCCACCCAGCTTGAATCATCTAGGGCTTTAAGAACATTCTTTGGTTCTGCTTGTGAGAGAAAACATACAAATAAGCAAGAGTTTGCAAACTTATGCTGCTTTGATGCATAAAGAGAATCAAGAAGCCCTTGTTGGTCTGAAGACTTCAGTTTTTGCCTTGTCTTCACATCTGATTGTACATCTCCAATCACATTGTCCAGGGAGTGGACTTTGTGAATCCTTGTGTGTGGTGTAGAAAGAACTTGATAATGAGATGGTAGATTGTTGAAATCCACCTCATCTTCTGAGAAATCTGCTTTGTTTGAGTCTGATGGGCCAGCAGTAGAAACATTTGGCCTAGCAGTATGTTGCTCTGTCTCAGCAGTAGGAACTTCTGGCTCAGCAGTAGGAATAAAGATTGTACTGCTGACTTGTTTCTCTTGTTCCTTGGTTCCATCTTCCTTGTTTTCATATTCAATCCATTCTTTAGTTACATCAGAAGAAGGTTCATCATTTATTGAAGTTGAATCCACACTTGTACTTGTCCATATTGGCATCATCAAATAATCTTGATCTGTCTCCTTTTCTAACCCTGCCTCATTTGTTGTTTGTGAACCTGAAAAATCATTAGTTTCTGCAACAATAGGCACATAATTCATTGATTTGGTTAGTGACTCAAGATCAAATAGCCATTTGGGACCTTTACCTGCTACATTGGATTTGTTCTCTAAAAATTCCACATGCAGGTTTTCCTCTACTCTTCTAGTTCTTGTATTGTAAACTCTAAAAGCTTTGCTATTAAGAGAATATCCAACCAAGAATCCTTCATCTGCTTTACCATCAAACTTTCCTAGATGGTCTAAGGTATTCAGAATTGTCACAAGACATCCAAAAGGTCTAAGAAATCCTATTGCAGGAGTTCTACCTCTAAAAAGCTCATAAGATGTCTTATTGTGAGACTTTACGACCAAAACCCTATTTTGAACATAGCAAGCAGTATTAACTGCTTCAGCCCAAAAAGTGATAGGTAACTTAGAGTCGGCTAACATGGTTCTAGAAACTTCTATGAGTGTTCTATTTCTCCTCTCAGCTACTCCATTCTGCTGAGGGGTTCTAGCAACACTAAATTCTCTCCTAATACCTTTTTCTTTGCAGAAATCATCCATAACTCTATTCTTAAACTCTGTCCCATTATCACATCTAATGGCTTTTACTTTCTTGTCCACTAGGTTTTCTATCTCAGTGATAAATGTTTTAAGAATGCTAGAAGTCTCATCCTTAGAACTTAAAAAGAAAACCCATGTAAATCTGCTATAGTCATCAGTAACAACAAGACAATATCTCTTATGCATAATACTACTTACTGAAGTAGGTCCAAATAAGTCCATATGAAACATAAACAATGATTGATCAATAGAGTTAAAAATCTTGGGCTTACAAGTGGCTTTATGTTGTTTGCCTTTAAGACAAGCAATGCATGTTTGGTCATTTTCAAATCGTTTTTGAGGTAAACCTCTTACCAAACCATTCTTAACAATTTTATTTATGGTTTTGAAATTTATGTGACCAAGCCTCCTATGCCATTTTTGTGACTCATCCAATGTGGCTTTTGCAAGCAAACAAGTAAGATTCTTTTTAGGAACAATGTTCTTCATATCAACACTGTATAAATTGTCTTTTCTAGGAACTCTAAGAAGTAATTGACTTTTATCAGGCATCTTAAAGTTAGGAGAAAGGACAATACATTCAGTATCAGTAAAAAGAACTTTGTTCTTTTTGTCACACATCTGTGAGACACTAAAGAGATTGTACTTAAGTTCTTTTACAAAGTACACATCTTCAAAGTCTAAATTTCCAGTCTTAATGGTACCTTTACCGAAAATTTTGCCACCAATACCTCCTCCAAAGCCAACATATCCTCCATCTAATGGTGGAAAGTCTGAAAGATAAGACATGTTGCCTGTCATGTGCCTTGAACATCCACTATCTGAGTATCCTTGATCCTCTTGTTTAGCATTTGAATGTTCCTGCACATAAATAAGGAGTATCAGTTTCCTACGGGGACCCAAGCCATTACTGACTTGGATCTGCCTCGTGCATCAATGTAATGTAATCTTTTGAGAATGGTTGATGCACCATTGGATTTAAGAGATTTCCAAATCCAACATGTTGAGGCCTTAACATCATTTGCCCTGTTTTCCCCAGCAGCAGTATGAACTGCTTGCCTAGCAGTAAAACTGCTGGCTTTGCAGTTGTATCCTTTGGTTTCCAAACTTGTTTTTGGACCACTGCTTTTGTTTGAAAGGGCCTTTTAACAGTTTTTGATGCATGTTTGTAAGTTTTTTTTGCACCTTTAACTGTTGGTTTTGGGTAAACTGTCATAAATGGTCTAGCAGTAGAAACTGCTTGCCTAGCAGTAGGAACTGCTTTTGGTGAGACTGCTTTGGGTGTTTTTCTAGTATTGTTAGAGTGACTTTTAGTTGTATGCCTTTTTAAGTTCACCCTATTGTTTGTATACCCAGATACCCATTGGTTACAGAAAGCTGCAAGATGATCAAAACTACCACATGTGTAACAAGATTTGTTATAAAAGACAAAGTGATCACCTAGTTGGTGAGACTTGAGGTTGTTCCAATTCATTTGGTTACCTCTGGGCTTGATCCGTGCTGAAACACACTTATATATAAATATATGCAGTCTCAGACCGAATGCTCGTGTGTAGTGTGAAACCAGGCAAGTGATCACCCGGATCGTTTCCCAACGAGGTGTGAATGGAAAATTGTGAAAAGCTTTGGATTAAAGTGATTGATAAATCAGATATTTTTGATTTTGCTTTATTTAACAATTCTAAATAACAAATTAAAACAGATATACACAATAAAATTAAACGCGAATAATTAAACTAAAACGCGTAACGGAAAAGCTAAAATGGGACAAAAACTGAAATTTATAAAATTTAAAACCTAAAAATGTAAAATGACTAAAAACTTATTTAAAAAAATTAAATTATATTTTTTACACTTTTTATTTAATTATTATTAATTATTTATTATTTAATTACTTTTTAAACTAATTTAAATTATAAAAAATATTAAATGAACAAAGAAAAATCTAAAACTTTTTCTAAAAATATTATAAGATGAGAAAAAGCTAATAAAATTATAAAAATGAAAATTACTTAATTAAAATTTAAAAAGATAAATTCTATTAAATAGAAGCTATCACTTTATTTCTATTTTTGATTTTCTTAAGGAATAAAAATGAAATTATATTTTTCCTAGATTAAAAATGACAAAAGAAAATTATGAAAATTGGAATTATATTTTTCTGATTATTTTTCTATTTATTATGATTTTATTACTATTAGAAACTAATTAAAATGATTAAAAATATTAAATGACTTAGGAAAATTATGAAAAATTACAGATAAATCTAAAATAATACTAGAAAGATAAGAAAAATAAAAGTGGAAGTTTTCTAAGCCTAAAAAGCAGATTTGGGCTAATAAGCAGTTGGCTAATAAGCCAAAAATAAGCTAGAAGACTAGAAAAATTACCAAAAGCTCAGGATAAGTTCAATACACTTATATAAGCACAAAATAACTTAAAAATACCAAAAAGCACAAGATATGAGCAAGATAAGCACTTGGCTGCTTGTGGATTCAAAACAGAAATCTCAGAAATGAGACCAACTTGCAGGCAAGATTAAGCAATCCAATAAGCAGATAAGTGAGATATTATGGGGGCAAAAGCAAGGTGATACTACTGGCTATCTAAAAACCTAAAAAGCCCTATCACAAACTAGCCAATTGATGTCTAATTGAAGGCTAGATCAGCAGCAAACAGCAATGAGTCTGCTGTTATGTCTGTTGTGTGCAGAAATTGCACAGGCTTTGTGGACACCAAACCAAGCTATTGGAATACTCTAATTAGACCATATAGACAACAAAGAAACCAAAAATAATGGGAAAATTAGCTTATGGCTAAAAATGGCTCAATTGGACTTTATGTTGACTGAATTGATCACAGTCAACACAAAACCACTAAGTCTATGAATTTAACTTAATAAACCTAGGAAACAGCTTATATTGACTTAATTAAGCTTAACCAAAGTTAGGAAAATGGCCACTGTACAGTACACAAGCTTTTGGCCAGTTGACTGCACAAAAACAAACAGTCCTTAATGTAGAGTCTGTCTTGATTTTACAAAGGGAAATCCAAATTTTAAACTAAGAGTATATATATTATTGATTTACTAACTTATATTGATACTGATAAGCAACTTATATCACAGAAATGAGCACAATATTAAGCTATACTAGTTGAGGCTATTTTTGGTCTTTTTTATGATTTTTAAGCAAAGTAATGAAAAGTTATTAAACTACTGATAATAATGATCAAAGGTACTCAGAAACTAACAAATAGCTTATAACACTAACAATAAGCTACTAATAAGCACAAGTGCAGTGATAATGGGAATTATGCAAAAAAAAATGAGAAAAGCTTACAACTGTCAAGCCTTATGGAACAATAGAACAAGGACTAGAACCAATCTAGCTTGTCAGAAACAAGCTAGAAAACACCCCTAAGCCTTCCTTTATAGCTTTTAATTTCCCAGATAGCTTATTTGACCCCCTTGTTGACTTTTGTTGACCATTCTTCAAATCTTGAATTAGAGCAGAATTATACTATAATAATAGACTTACAATAAGCTACATAAAGCTTATATAAGCTATTAGAAACAACTGAGAAGCTGATTCAATACTACTTATTTAAGTTTGATTTCTCAGTTCAACATGAAATTCAGAAAACTTGTAATGATCATTAACTATTGACAATTTAACAAAGAACAACAGCAAATACACTAATTTTAACTTGTATTGATTGATGAAATTTGAAATTACAAAGTACAACTACTGGAAATGAAAAATACGAATTATGCTAATTTACCTACTTACTCTATTTTGAGCTACATTACATACTATATATACATAATTTGAAATGGGATAACCCTAATCGACATCACTGAACAAATCCTCACCATTCAATTGCTCCAATTTGATCTCAGCAGTCCACTTGTAATTTTGGCGGGAAACGTGGAAATTGGTGTTTATCTCTGATTTAGCTAGTGGGAGTTGGGAGGATGCATTAATTGCGTTTGGCAATGTTAGGTAGCGTGTAGGAGGAGGGGGAATGAGGTGGTTAGTGGTTTTGGTGAGCTGGGGGGTGACTGAGTGGTATTGGCGGGATTGGTGGTTTAGGAAGACGGGTCAAACTTTGTTTGACCGAGTGTTTAACTCAGTCAAATGGTTTGGGCTTATTTCATTTTGGGCTTGGACATGGGTAATGGGTATTTAGTGTTTAGGCTGGGTATTTGGATTTTGGGTTAATGATTAGTTTGGATCCGGATTTGGTAGTTTAAATAAGCATAGGGACCAAACTTGTAATTTATGCATAGTTGAGGGACTGAGTTGTCATCTTTCCAAAGTTTATTCCAAGGACCATTATTGCCAAGTGTTAATAGTATAAGGATATAAAATATGATTTTCCATTTTTAAAACACTCGGGGACTAATTTTGACAACTTTTGAAATTTGGGGGACCAAAGTTGTAATTTTATGAAACTTTGCACCAAAGGACTTATTATGTAATTTTATGATTCTTAAAGGACCTTTGATGACTTTTCCTGTTTTTAGAATAACCAAGGACTAGTTTTGACAACTTTTGAAAGTTGAGGGACTGAAACTGCCAATTATGCAAACTTTGTTCGTTTTTCATCAGTTTTTAAACATTTTGCATCTGAAACATATAAAACACAATTCTGGGATAATTTCAGTATTATGATGCATTTTTGAGTGTTTTTGGATGTTTTGGCAGCTCAGATTAGGTAAAAATGATGAGTATTTACACACTCATCAGGGCTTGTTGGTGGTTCTATATTGCTCACAATATTTTACTGGTTGCCTAACATGTTTAACATTGTTTTTAGGCCTATCAATACTATGTTTGACTATCTTAGGAACACTTGTCACTGCTTTCTTTACAACATCAGGTTTAGACATAACCTGTTGATCCTCATCATCATCAGATGTCCAGTCCTCAATGACTATAGCATCTGATTACCTAACAGAGGACTCCTTGTCCTCAGGAAGTGAAGTTTTACTTAAACTCTCACTTACTTCTTCTACCTTAGGAATCTCAGTAGACTTAGAACCATATTCCATTTTGGTTACCTCTGGGCTTGTTGGTGGTTCTATATTGCTCACAATATTTTACTGGTTGCCTAACATGTTTAACATTGTTTTTAGGCCTATCAGTACTATGTTTGACTATCTTAGGAACACTTGTCACTGCTTTCTTTACAACATCAGGTTTAGACATAACCTGTTGATCCTCATCATCATCAGATGTCCAGTCCTCAATGACTATAGCATCTGATTACCTAACAGAGGACTCCTTGTCCTCAGGAAGTGAAGTTTTACTTAAACTCTCACTTACTTCTTCTACCTTAGGACTCTCAGTAGACTTAGAACCATATTCCATTTTGGTTCTTGAAACTCAGCTAAACCTGTGTGTGCTAGGTCAATACCTGGAAGTGAAGGAACACCTCTAAATGGTGGAGGAACAGATTTGTAACCTATACCAGATTTAGCTTTATTGACAACTTGAGCTTCCCAAATTTTATTGATTCCATCTGAGGCATGAGCTAGTGTATCTACTGTGATCTTAACATTTTCATTTTTCTTTTTGTGCTCTTCCAGTGCTTCTTTAAGAGCATCAATCATAGCTTCTTTATACTCTAAATCTCTTTTTAGCACAGCAATGTCATCACTAAACTTAGATTTATTTCCTCTATAATGCAAAATTTGTTTTTCAAGAACAGCTAGACCTCTTTTATGATTAGCTAAGTTAAAAATTGTTTTATATAGCTCTTCTAGTTGATCATCAAATTCCTTTTTAAGTTTTTCATAAGCTTTAAGAGCAGAGCAAGATTCAGTACACTTGATTATAGAATTTACCTCTGAATCAGAAAATGCCATTAGAGCAATCTCAGTGGCCACCAGTGCAGCTTCTGTTGGTGCTTCCTCTTCATCAGCCATGAAGCTCCAATCATAGCTAACACCATCAATAGCCAGCATAGCCTTTGGCTCTTCCACTGTGACTTCCTTCTTCTTCTCTTGTTTATACCATGTGTTCCTATTATCATGCTTTCTTGGGTTTCTGCATTCTCTAGCAAAGTGTCCCAGCCTATGACAATTGAAACACTCTACTTTCTTCTTATCAAACCCAGCAGGTTCATTACCATTAATGGTAATCTGCTTTCCAGTTCTCTGCCAGAACTTTTTAGCCCTCATGCTAAGTAAAGCAACCTGCCACTTGATATCCATCTCTTCTAAATCATCATTATCCACTTGTTTAAGGTCTTCATGATTTAGAGGAGAACCACTAGATTGACTAGTCAGGAATGCATAAAATGTTGAGTCTCCAAGCCCAGCAACATTCTTCTGTGAACTAGCAGTATGAACACCAAAACTAGCATTAGAAACACATTCATCTTCATCTACCTCTTCTGACTTACTAATGCTAGGAGAAGACAAGAGTGCCACATTCCCAGAACTAGTACTATAGTTTCCAGATTTCTTCAGACTTTGTTCAACAATTTTGAAATTGTTGTACAAATCATTGAGTTTCATGGTTTCAATGTCTGGCTTGTTCATCCAGACAACCACATGAGTATTGAACTCAACAGGTAGACTTCTTAAAAACTTCATGTTGAGATCTTCCTTTGCTATCTCAACTCCCAACACAGCTAACTGACTGACAAGCTTGTGCAATCTTGAGAACAGCTTATCAAGAGATTCATTGCTATTTGAACTAAAGTTTTCAAATTGTTGTTTCAACAATGTCTTATGTGTTTTCTTGGTAGTTTCATTACCACCAAACCATGCACATATCTCTTCAAAAAGAGTTTTTGCATCAGGATACTTGCTAAAAGATAACATCTGTTCACCAGGAATGGTCATAAGCAGCAAATTTCTAGCCTTTTGATCATTCCTCTTCTGTATCCTTTCTTCATTGGTAGCTGGTCTAGTATTTACTTTCCGAACTGTTTTTCCTTCAAGAATGGCTTCTGTATAACCTAGTGTAAAAGAATCACCATACAGAATAATATCCCAGAGAGCATAATCTTGAACCATGAAGTATTGCTCAATCCTTAGCCTCCACAACTCAAACTCATTCTGTTTGAGCATAGGCAACTTTGCAGCAATATTTGTAGCTTGAGTATTTTCCACCTCCATTTCTTCTACTTCTTCTAAATCAAAGATATCAGCCTTGCTCTGATACCACTTGTTAGGATTCGATACACTATGAGGATGTTAGTCCTTTATAACGTGTGTATATGATATCTTGAATGAATATGATTAAGTATGCGGAATCTACTTAACCACACTTAGAAGGTTATTTGGTTATTGGAAATGGAACAGTTATGCTTGTGTATAATTGAAAATCAACACAGAAAGTATATCACCAAACGATTCAATATTATTGAAAATAATACGAGTGATCTTCACTATCACTAGGGTTACAAAACCTTGAATCTTATGTTTCTATGACTGTTTCTATTGTTGTGTTTGTTCTTGTTGATAATATATATGAAAGTTCTAAGCAAAAAGATCAAGCACTCAGTTAGTCACACTTATGACTAAGCTAAGATCTTCTCTTTATAGTCCAAAGAAGATCTTTACAATATTGTTAAGTCTTGTCAAACACATGCATGGACTGTGTCAGTAACTAAGATACAACTTGTATCTGTGTACACAACTTGTTGAATGAACATATATCAAAGATATTATCTACCGTATATCTTTGACTTTTATACACAAATATCTTTTTCATACTTATCTACTCAGCAGTAGAATACGTGACACTTATCCATTCAGTAGTAGTATGAGTTTCACCAGCAGCAGAATCAACTAGCAGTACCTTCTTTGCACTAGCAGTACTAACTTCAATTAGTACTGTTAGTTATAACTTGAGAGACTTCAAATATACACTAGCAGTAGGAACTGTTAGAGTATTCTTCTCAGCAGTACTAACCTTGTGAACTTGTAATTCCTAATACTAATCTTCAGAACATTTAATTCCAAACACTAACCTTCATCTCCGTCTTCATTCTCTAATCGAAAAACCATAACTAACTTCATCTCTTTCAACAAAAGAAAAAAATTACTTTCATTTCATCAAAATCTACACTCTTTCAAAACTCATTCAATCCAAAACCTATTTCACTAAAACCTTCCAAATTCATAACCCTTCACCCTCAATCATTTACCCAGTCAATCCAAAATCTATCATCCCTAACTCCAACCCAAATCACTGCTACTACTTCCGCCTACCATCAACCGTCCGTGTTGGCACCACCGCCCAACACCAGCCGTCGCTGGTGGGTTGTCGTTGTTGATGATGGATTTTTGTTATTTTTATGTTTATTTGGGTTTGTCTTTGCGGGTGTGTTTGTTTTTATGCATTTTTCTATTTGTGTGTGTTACTTTCTTTGGGTTTGTTAGTTAATGAATTCGGTGAGATAAAGATGACTTTGTTAAAAAGTGGTTTTCGTGTGTTTTTTGTTTGAACAACAACAACTGTAATAGCAAAAACAACAACAACAATAGTAGTATGCAAAATACATCCCTGTTATAAACAAAAAGAAGAAAACACACCTCATGTTAGATATACGTTAATAGATAACGGGATAGTCCACTTTCATCATTCTTTTTAAAAACTTAATATCCTGCAAACTGTTAATCGTTACGTGAAACGAATCATATTATCGCAACGAAAATTAAATCATCTTTTTATAGAGGGGCATATCTATATACTTTTGACAAACTTTTTTTTTGAGTTTTTTTGTTAGTGTTGAAATTTTCGCCCTACAAACTTAAATGTGATTTGTAAAATTAGAGTTGAGTTTTATTATTTTAAAAATCATATATGATTTGTGAAATCACACGTTATTTTAAAAGTAACAAATCACGTGTGATTTTTCAGGGTGCAAATTTCAGCACAAAAAAAAATCAGAAAAAGAGTTCGTTGAAAGTATATCGATATGCCCATATACTGAAAGATAAAAAAAATCTCATCGCGATGGTGTATTTTTTTTCTTTAACGATTTACCGTTTGCAAGATTTTTATTTTTAAGAAGAAGGTGGAAAGTGAGTTCTTTCGTTTGGATCAAACACAAATGGCTAAAATTTGTTCATTTGATATTTAAAAAATTTATCATATATGTTGATTTCATCTCACTCTTTTATATATGTCTTTGTATTCGACTTTGGAGATTGCTTGTTCTTTGTTAATGGTATTTTATAGTTTATTCGCTTATGTATGTCTTTGTATTGTACTTTGGGGATTGCTTGTTCTTTATTAATTGTATTGGGCGATATTTTTGACTTTTTGTTGTATTTTAGTTTCGATATTGTGCTCTTGTTCTTAATCGAAATACATAGCTAGCTTGAAACGTTTCTATCTTACTTTTGATATTATGCTCTTGTCCTTGATCAAAATGCATAGGTTGAAACATTGTCAATAACGACTCGTAGGATGAACAATTTCTTTCATAAGTTCTATTTGCAAAAGCAAAAATGCCCCAAATCTATCAGTTCTTTTTATTTTTGTTTCTTTTTTCAATTTACTAAATTTTAGTAAAAAAAAAAGTGGCACACGAAAAAGGAAAGATTGTGTATTTCAACAAATGTTTTTGTTTGATCGTTATAACTACCCTTCATTTGTCATTTCAAATTAAGTAAAGAGGACCAATGTAATGTTGATTTAGTTATACCTCGTTCCAAAATAGACAAATCCTGGTTGAACTTTACTAGAAAAAAAATACAACATATTTTAAGGGGAGCTTAAAAAAAAAAAAAAAAAAAACAGCTTCAACAAAATCGTTACTTGAAACCAGAGAGTTTTAAATATAAGGAGAGTTATTTTACATATTAAACGTTTCTCATATATCAAAAGACAAATCTCAGTCATTTATTTTTCTATTAAGAAAAAAATAAGGGGAATTAATAAATATTTAAATAAAATATTCAATTACACCTTTTTTTTTTTTGTAATTTATATACCTCATGAACCGTTTATCGTTCGACAAAATAAATTATACCGTTGCAACAAATATTTAAATATCTTTCCATAGACGGTCCATTTGATATACTTTCGACAAACTTTTTTTGGTTGTTTTTTCACGTTTTATTTTTGGTATTGAAATTCACATAAAATATCACATGTGATTTAACACTAATATCGAAGTTTGAACACTAAACATCGATATTAAAATTGACATAAGTATTTGTTTATGAATAAAAAACTTTTCCCTTTTTTGCAATGAAATCGACACATCATTGCTTTCCAACTACATATCATACACTATATTCGAATTATATATTATAGCAGTTCATTTGTGAAACTTTTATAATCACATGTGATAACAAGACATGTAGTAAAAATCACATGTGAATGAGATCACGTGTGATTAAAATCGCATGTGATTTTATGTGTTTAATCCAGCTAGATGAATTAACTATAGTAATCTACGATTCGAAATATAATATGTTATATATGTTTGGAAAGCTATGAATGTCTAGTTTTCAAGAAAGAAAACAGTGTAACTTTTAAAATATTATAGAAAAAGTTATCTTCATTTTATTAAATGTTTAGATATTTGAATATTTAAATTAGTGTTTAATCACGTGTGACTTCTCATGCAAGTTTCAACTACGAAAAAGAAAGAAGAAAAAAGACGAAAAAACGTGAAAAAATGAAAAAAAAAAATTTTTGTCGAAAACATATCAAAGTGCACGTTTATAGAAAGATAATTAAATGCTCGTCCCGATAATGTAATTGTTTTCACTTAACAATTAGCGGTTTAAGAGATATTAATTTTTAAAAAAAAGGCAATGATAGTAGATTTATCTAATCTAAAAATGAGTGGCTATAATTGATCGTTTGGTATGTAAATGAAATTAAAACTTTAACTATTTACATTATCAATGAAATTATAGTTGGGTGAGCAAAACCGAATTAAACCCGAACCAAACCGAGAAACCCGACAAAACCGAGTCGACTGAAATCGAATCGACAAAACTTGGTTCTGACTCGGTTTAGGTTTTTACCGAGTTTCGGTTTCGGGTCGAGTCGGTTTGGTCCGGTTCGAGCAAAAAACCGAGAAAAACCGACAAAAACCGAAGCGAAACCGAAACCAAACCGAACCGAGAAAAACCGATTAATTTCGGTTTCGGTTTCTGTTTAGGTTTTTCCGAGTTTCGGGTTTCGGTTTTGTCGGGTCGGATCGGGTGTCGGTTTTGACTCGATGCTCGCCCCTACATATATATAATAATCTACTGTAATCTACTAATCTGTTTATATTATTAAAATAACCATAAAAACTTAAAAAGGATTAATGGGAAATAAACAAATAGATGACAACTTTGTCCAGGCGGACATAAAGCTCCGTCCATCCTTCAAACGCTCTATAAATACAAACCAAACCCTCTTCATCATCTTATAGCTAGCTTTCATCTCTTAAATTCTCAAATATTTTCGGGTTTTCGGATAAACATTTCGAGCATGATTCGACAAGCCCCTCACCTTCGTCGTTTGATCCAGACTTCGTTATCAAAGGTCTCGTATTTCTTCTTCTTCTTCATCTTCTTTTATCTTGAATGTACGATCATCATGCATGCATGCATCTCTTCAGTTTAATGAAGATTGACAAATCTGTAATATGGGTTTTGTGCATAATAATTTAGGATAAGATTTCATCATGGGTTTTGGTTTTAATCAAAAACCAAATACGTAGTAGTAATTACAAGAAAAACCCCATAGAAAAAACTGGCAAAAGGCCGGTTTTTGTTTTGAAATGCACGTGTGATCACGGTTCTCTTCACTTTCATGACGATTTGGAAAACAAAAATATATATAATAAATATGGGTTTTGTGCATGAAAATTTAGGATAAAGCTTTTTCATGGGTTTTAGTACAAACCATTCGCAAAAAGTTTTTGTTTATGTTTTGAAATATATGGTCATGGTTCTCTTAATTTTAATGAAGATTTGAGAAAAATTAATGAAAACTACGTATACGTTTTGTGCATGATGATTTAAGATAAGGTTTTCTACAAAGGTTTCTCCGTTATAATCATTTACTGATCAATAATGGCAAAAAGTTTCTGTTGATGTTTTCGTTTTTGTTTTGGCGTGATTCCGTGTATGATCAGAAGAGTCATTAATTCCACTTGTGGTGATGCAACAAACTTTCAGACATGCAAAAATACTATTAAATAGTCAGAATCATGTTGTCACGTTAATCTATCAACGAGTTTTATCGAATCAAACCTAACAAAGTGTGGGTGAAAACTTATATATCATGAGTTCATGACGTTAATTTGACAATCTACTTGAACAACTTTTTTATTATATATATTGTTAGATTTTGGCTTTCTTTTTTCTCCATGAAGAAGAAGTTGATGGTTGATCACGGTTTTTTTAACAAATTTATAAATGCAAAATTACAATGAATTTTTTTTTTTTATATAAAAGGAGAGCAAAAAGTCAGAACCAGGCAACAATAATTTAAACTTAGTGTGAGTGGTCGACTTATAAGGTACTACTAGTAGTTTGCTAAAAAAACACTTATAAGGTAGTTGAAAAGAAAAAGATATAGTTAGTTGGATGCAAATTGAGATTTTTTTTTTTTTTTTTTTTTTTTTTTTTTTTTTTTTTTTTTTTAATAAAATATAAAACGATGGTGATTGTTGACTTTTTATTTAGCATTACACAAATTATAACTTTATTTGCATGTATTGAGATCCATCTAAAATAAGATTTGTTGTGTGATTTTAAAGGTTAGTACAAGATGCTTGACAGCACAGGCTGCTTCTGCGCTTCGAGATAGTGAACCCATGTTCAGGTAAATTAACCATCACTCTAAACATATAACAAGTTGAGCTAAAGTTTACAATGACGCGATTCAGTCTGATATTGACTTTTCGAATTATATAACATACGGAATATGTAGATTCTAAGCTGTTTGAGTCAATTTTATTTTTTACGCATTATATATGATATGAAATGAGTCTAGTTAATTAATCGATCTCATCCCATGAAGACAATGTCTATAACATTCTTTCTTTTAAATAGTTTTGGTCTCTTCAATATATTTATATTTTAAATTATAATATTGGTTTTTAGATATGAAGAATACGCTGATATTGACTGGAATAATCTTGGATTTGGTCTTACACGTACCGATTACATGTACACGGCTAAATGCACACAGAACGAAACTTTCCAACAAGGCCGATTAAGCGATTATGGCAACGTTGAATTAAGCCCGGCTGCTGGAGTGTTAAACTATGGCCAGGTATATAACTAGAGAAAAAAGAACAAATAAGAGAGTGTATGTATAACATTTCTAGTCACACATCTTAAATAAGAGAGAAAATTTTAAGAAAAGATACATCTATTTATAAGGGCATCTGAAATGTGTGGTTATGCTTTTTTCTCACCTTTCTCATTTTAATTTTTATTTTCACTTGACCCTAAATATAATGTTGGGTAGCATTTAATTTTAGTCTAAATATACCCAAGATTAAAGAACTGATTATCAAAGGATTGGTTTTTTATAGGGACTTTTCGAAGGTACAAAGGCGTTTAGGGGAGAAGATGGCAGAATTTTCTTATTTCGTCCCGATCAAAATGCAATCCGTATGCAAATTGGAGCCGAGAGAATGTGCATGCAGTCCCCATCAGTACAACAATTTGTTGATGCAGTGAAACAAACCGCTATGGCTAACAAACGTTGGGTATTACTCGTTCTTAGTTTCCTATTCGATATCTGTGACATAATAATATGTACAAATTAAACTCACAATATAAAACAAAAACGTTTATTTCATTTTGTGGTGTTTTAATTTTATTGGTTGTGTTGATACTTTCACATCAAAATCATTTAGCCCATCTGACATGGTTTTTCTTTGGGACAAGTTATCTGGACCACCTATAAGGGGGTATGCAATCATTGAATGCAGCGGGCGGTTTTACTGTCTGTTTCGCGGGTTGTACATTTGACTAATAGGGGGGTATGTATAACATAACTCTTTTCTTTTACCAAATGGCAAAAAGAGATGTTATACATACCCTCCCTATGGGCTATTTGTACAACCGTTCAGAGCTTGCAATCATTGGAAAACTCCTGTAATGGTGTCCTTGTAAACTGCCCCAATGGCAAATGTTGAACTGAACCCATAAGATGAACAATTGATTAAATGCATATTTGTTTTTTATTGCATTGGTTTTTTACTGGTTTTAATTCATTTGGTTTTATTGGTCTAGATTCCACCACCTGGAAAAGGATCACTTTACATTAGGCCTTTGCTCATTGGAACTGGGCCCATATTGGGCTTATCTCCTGCTCCTGAATACACCTTCTTAGTGTATGCTTCCCCTGTTGGCAATTACTTTAAGGTCATATTCCACTCTATTTTTCCTACAAATATTGTATTTCAATAGTATATAACTATATATACACTAGTTCATATGCTTATACGGTCTTGGTTGAAAAAAAATACAGGAGGGTGTGGCACCATTGAACTTATACGTTGACGATCAGTTTCATCGTGCAACTCGTGGTGGGGCTGGAGGTGTCAAAAGTATCACAAATTATGCTCCAGTGCTAAAAGCGATATCAAGAGCAAAGGGAGAAGGGTTCTCTGATGTTATATACCTTGATTCAGTCCATAAAAAATACGTCGAGGAGGCTAGTTCTTGTAACATTTTCCTTGTGAAGGTACATTATTTCATCATAGTAACTTCTTGAAATGAAATAGTACCATTATGATTATAGAGCAATATGTAGCTAATATATTTTCTTTTGGTTATAGGAGAACGTTATATCGACTCCTGCAACAGTGGGTACTATTCTTGAAGGAATTACGAGAAAGAGCATCATTGATATTGCACGTGATATCGGATACAAGGTTGATTAATTTGTAACTTATAGATTTATGTAAATATTCTTATAAGTCGCTTTTATTGTAAATAAATCCTCTAAATATGTCTCATGTATTATAGGTTGAGGAACGTTCAGTCTCAATAGACGAACTGATGGAAGCCGACGAGGTTTTCACTACAGGAACAGCTGTTAGCGTTGCTACAGTTGGTAGCATAACATACAACGGCAAAAGGTAAAACCGCTAGCTAGTTACATTTCATTATAATTAATCTTTCACGAATCATTCTTGTACTATACATTTTTAAACTATTGATATTAACTTTGAAAATGAAATGTCGTTTTCTTTGCAGAGTGGATTACAAAACAGGTGACGAGTTAGTAGGTCAGAAATTATACAAAACGTTGGTTGGGATTCAAAATGGAACAATTGAAGACAAATACAATTGGGTTGTTCAGATCAGTTAAAATTCCTAATATCTTATATTTGTATCAATGGAAAGTCATGTGTGATAAGTAATATAGAAATTAAAAAAGAGGAGTCGACTCCTTTTTATAACTATTGTTAGGTGAAATTGTCAAAGAATGATGGTCATTTTGAGCCACAATTTTCTTGTGTTTCCTAACTTTTGACTAAAACACTTGTGTACTAAAGTATCATTACTAGTTTACTACTCGTAATTGAACAAAGTGGGCGATTAGAACTATCGCCTGCAATTTCGTCTCAGTGCGGGCCAATCAATATACCAGACTAGATAGATACAAGACTAATTACTTAATAGATAATAACTTATTCATATATACGAGTGCGAGGAATTAGTTAGTAATTACTCCTATATATACGACCTAAGGCAGCATGTGTTAGTTTGTGGACTATATTTAATAATCGTATGTCCGGATTCGAACTCGAGTCTATTGGATCACACGCGTTATGTATGAGATTCAATTAATAATAATTAATAAATAGTTATGTTTTAATTATTAAATCGCGAAATAAATAAATAACAGTAGTTAGTTAACGGTCGTTATATGAAAGATGAGGACCTGGATGTAAATAGAAGAAGAGAAGGTTCTAAAAACCCTCTCCCCTTCCCTTATTCGGCCGAATACCCAACCCAAGGGGTGTGGGATTGCTTTCTTGCTCTCCAAGGTATTCCACTATATAAACAAACCCTTTGTTTCATTAGTTGCTAATCCTTGGAACACCTAAGCAAGCCTTTCTTCTCTTCTCTTTCCCTCTTGTACCTTTGTCGACTGACTACATCACCCCTCAAGGGTTTTGGGTCGATTTTGAGGATAACCAAAGTGTTTGGTTTGCCTATGTGATCCTTGAACTAACATTCTAATTTAATCGCTAAAAGTACGTGTGTGTGTGAAAACGTAGAGAAAATCCCCTTTGGATTTTTGGTGTTTCCCAATTCGATTAGCCCTAATTGAATTTTTCATAAACCCTAATTTAGGGTTTGTTGATTTTGATCTTTGATTTGCGTGGAAGCTAATAAGGTACGTTTACTATTTAATTTAAGGTTAATTAATCACATGTATTTGATCTATTCTTCCATTGCGTGACTCGTGTTTATATGATTGTCATGATAATATAATTCCAACAGCATGTTTCGTGACAAAGTGAATGTCAATCTGTTGTGTATAGGACGTTCTTGTTATTGTTGTTATTGTATCGGGCTATGATATATAATCATCACACAAGTGAGGTGACATATGGTGTGTTTGTTAAAAATAACACTGAGTAATAGCAGTAGCGGTGAGTAGTAGCTGTGAGTGTGAGCAGCACTGAGTAATAGCAGTAGCGATGACTAGTAGTTGTGAGTATGAGCAGTAGCAACAGCTCACTTATCACTACTTATTAAAGAAGCATTGGAAAATTAGTTTTCCTAAAAATTAGCCAAATCTCACCACTCTTTTACCAAACGACTAATAAAATTCAAAATGCTCATTGTCAACCTCCCCAAAAAGCTCATCACCGTTTTGCGCCAAACATACCCATAGGGTATGTATGACACGGAGCGATGTGGAGCTTTTTTGAGTGATGAGCGATGAGCAATGAACATTTTGAATTTTAGTAGTCGTTTGGCGAAAGAGTGGTGAGCTTTAGGTTGGCTAATTTTTAGGTTGGCTAATTTTTCAATGCTTTTTTAAAAAGTGGTGAGTTGTGGCTACTGCTCGCAGCTCACAGCTGTTGCTCACTGCTACTTTTAACAAACACACATGTAGGACCTTAGATCTAACTATATCACACAATATATGAATCGTATAAAGCAAGTATGAATCGTATGGTGAGTTGGGAAAGATGTAAGTATGTCGTGTATATTAGAGAGAAAGAGTAGAAAACTAGAGAGAATATCTTATTAATAAACACACACACTACACACTCAAGCACACCACACAAATGAGGTGTGTGGTGTCTTTTATACATAAACATAAGACGCCTCATGGACTTTCTATGGGCTCGGTTGGATAATGGATTGGACTATCTTATACATAACTTCTAACCTATTAGCTTAGTCCACGAGCCCTTTGACTATTCTACTATATTATCTCTAACACGTTTACAGAGTTCCTATGACTAGAATGACCGCCACTTTTCTTTAATGATAACAATCTCCCCCTAAGGGGTGGTCATTCAAATGATGCTCCACGTGATTAGGTCTTCTGTCTTCATTGTCTTAAACTTTGTGTGTCGTTGTAGAATAGTCTTGATTCTTTGTTCCTTCATGCTTTGTAACCTTCGAAGTAACTTCATTTGGTCTTTCTTGCCTTTGATCAACATCTTCATAGGTTAGCTGTGTCGTCTCTTTCAACATACTCATACTTCTTGATATTACTTTGAACTTCATACTTATGTCTTCCTCACTTGAAACATAAACTTTGTTCTTGACTTTTTGATTAGCTATTGACTTTGATGTAACTCTTTGTCATTAACTTGATCTTTTTGTCTTGAACGTTCTTAACTTGAGCTTGTTGAAGATGAACTTCATAAGTATGAGTATGAGGAAATGTAGATGTTGAAATATAAGATGATGGTAAATGGTCTTTCTTAGTACCTGCATAAACATTGTTAGTAATAAAGCATCCGGCACTTACAGGTTCGGACTTCGAGATCGTTAACAGCATAGTGTGAAAAATTTCTCTAATCCTTGCCAAGGCCGTTCCTGAACCGGATGCCCCCGAGAGAGCTAACTCAGATACACCGTAGTGTATCAACGATTCAGGTGAGCCGCTGAAGTATACTGGAGTATCACTTCACGACTGTAGACCGTTTGAAGCAAATAACCATCATGATAGATAAGGCAAGATCTGTAGATCTCATAAAGACTCTTACAACTTGTGTTCTTTTTGACGAACACAAGTGTATTATATTGGAAGTGTATCCTAAGAGATCTTTTAATGAATCTCATGGCTCTAGACTCGATTATGTGCATTTTGGTTTTAGTCGTCGGAGGCATGGAGTAGAGTGCCACCTTTTCAATATCAACACATCTCGGAGTGAGAGGCCGATAGATTATGCAAGGTTCTCCATGAGAAATGAAACAAATATCTTTTAAGAGATATATGAGTTGCTAAGAGGGGTTGTGCAGCGCGTCACTGGGTCCATGACGTCTTGTCTTCAATACCGGTATCATCTTTGTGATAACCGAAAGCAGATGTATTGACCCGGTTTCTGCCCTAAGTTTTCATGGAGGGCTATTTCTTTTCACCCTTTCATAAACTTTTCTTTTTAATTCTTCAACCCCTTCTTTCTCCTTTCTCATTTACTCCTTTTTTTTCAATCATACCTAAGGACTTCTAATTCTAATCTATTGGAATTGTCCTTGGGTAGATCCCTCCGGCTCTGGCGGATCATAGGACATAAACCTAACCATAATCACCTTATTACTCCATGATTATCCTAGGTTCATAGATCACATGCCATAAAACCTTTTGTGAAAATCTCTCACATTATGTTAACACTTCGAGAGTTTTGCATTTTCTGAAATACTCCCCCTTCACATGTGCTCATAAGTTTTAAGATAAATTTGCACATGTTGGGTAGAGTTCGCACATTTGAATTGATTGATTTTCAGTGAATATGACCGTTGCGAGACACGTTTACATCACTAGTTAGACTAGCTTAAAATTATTACCCGTCCTGGTCATATTCAAAGAGAATCTCTCGAAATGGTACACTCTACTCAGACAAGTCCTTTGCGAGACACGTTTACATCACTGGATAAACCAGCTTGAAATTATTACCCGTCCAGGACATGTCTTTTCGATTACTGACATTTAAGCTTTGTCAATTCGTTGGTACTATCTGAGTCAAGCTCTTTTGAGATTCAACTACGATCTTTAAACATTTTGATCACATTTTAATCACGTCTTCTGCCCCTCAAAAATAGCATATCGTGATATTTTTGATATCAACTGATTAAAAGAAAAACTTTTTGGAGAGATAGACGGATTTGATTTTGCATGAATTCGGAACATTTTGATTTTGATTTTTATACTCCCCCTTAAAGAAAGCATGTTTTTAAACATAGAGTTTAAAATTAATTTTAAGGGTTTGGAGGGAGTTATCTTGAGCACAAAATAATTTGAAAGATTTTGAAAAATCTTGATCATGTGCTCAAGGATTCTTTATGTCGTTTTTGAAATTACGAGTCCTGATCTGAAATAATCAGAAGTCATCATTTTAGCCCGGGTTTCGTACTGAAGTATACGAAAGCCATAGTGAAGAAATTTTTGAGAAACGACATGTTTTAGAAAACATTTTAGTGAACTCTCGCTCAAGCATCTGTACATGTCCGTATCATTGTTGAATGACATTTCTAGATACGTACAGAATATCGATTATACGAGAGACATGTCGTAAGAAAAATATTTTTGTATTTTTTGATTTTATATTGTTTTTATATTTTTGAAAGTTTTCTATTTTTATATTTTGAAATTTTATATTTTTGTATCTTATTTTTGTTGGTTTTTCAAATTTTGTATTTGGTTTTTCAAAAATATTTACAGCGAAGCTTTTTGAGAGATATTTTCAAGAAGATTCAAGAAGACGTTCTAGCTCCTCAGGAGTTAGGCTTCGCATGCCAATTCGTCGAACTAAATCGTCAAACCTTTCTTTTGGAAGGGCTTTAGTAAATAGATCGGCGAGTTGGTAATTTGTCTTCACGAAAAATAATTCAACAGTACCCTCTTTTACGTGCTCTTTGATGAAGTGATAGCGGACTCTAATATGCTTGGTCTTCGAGTGTTGCACTGGATTGCACGAGATGGCTATGGCACTTTTCGAATCACAATACAAAGGTATTCTATCGAAATTAAAGCCATAATCTGTGAGTTGTGTCCACATCCATAGAACTTGGGCACAACACGCAGATAGAGACACATACTCGGCTTCTGCGATTGATAATGCAGTACAATCTTGTTTTCTTGATGACCAGCCTACTAGCTTTTCACCCAAAAATTGTGCTCCACCTGATGTACTTTTTGCTGTAACTTGACAACCTGCATGGTCGGCATCTGAAAATGCTATTAGTTGAAACTCGGAATCCTTCGGATACCAAAGTCCCATGTTAATGGTTCTTCGTAGGTACCGAAAGATCCGTTTGACCTCTTGGAGGTGAAGTTCGGTAGGCCTTGCCTGAAACCATGCTAATAAGAAAACAGCAAAATGAATATCGGGTCGACTAGCAGTAAGGTACATGAGAGAACCAATCATGCTCCGATATTTCTTCGGATCGATGGGTTTCCCAAATAAATCAGCACCGATTTTTGGTGAAGTGACCATTGGTGTACCAACAGAGTCACAATTTTCCATACCATGTTTTTTCAAAATCTCAATAGTATATTTAGCTTGATTAATAAAAATACCACGAGGGGATTGGTGTATTTGTAAACCAAGAAAGAATTTAAGTTCCCCCATCATGGACATTTCGAATTTACTTTTCATGAGATTTTCAAAATGTTTTGAATGTTTCGGATTAGTGGACCCAAAAATAATGTCGTCCACATAAATCTGAACAATCAAAATGTCATCTTTATATTTTCTTGTAAACAAGGTGGAATCAACAGTTCCTTTGGTGAAATTATTTTTTATCAGGAAGGATGATAGTTCGTCATACCACGCTCTCGGAGCTTGTTTTAAACCATAAATGGCTTTCTTTAGCTTGTAGACGTAGTCTGGATGTTCCTTGTCAATGAATCCTTCTGGCTGACTCACATACACTTCTTCTTTCAGAGTTCCATTCAAGAATGCCATCTTGATGTCCATCTGATAGACTGTGATGTTTTTGTGAGCTGCATAGGCCAAGAAAATCCGGACTGCTTCAAGTCTTGCTACTGGCACGAATGATTCTTCGAAATCTATCCCTTCTTCCTGTCTGAATCCTTTAGCCACGAGACGAGCTTTGTTGTGAATCACAATCATTTCTTCATCCTTTTTGTTCTTCCATAGCCATTTGAGATCAATGACAAGTTTTTCAATTGGTCTTGGAACTAAGTCCCAACTATCATGTAACTGGTATTGAAGAAGTTCTTCCTGCATCGCTTCTATCCATGCATTGTCTGCCATCGCCTCCCGAATGTTCTTTGGTTCTTTTAGACTTACTGAGCAAATGTAGATGCACATATCGGGGTCGGTGGTGAGTTGTCTTCTCGTCTGAACTGGCCTTGAAGGTTCACCAATAACTTGTTCTATTGGATGGTCTTTTGTCCATTGGAGTGTAGAAGGGTACCTTTGGTTTAACGTATGTGTGTTAGATGGTTCTTGTAACCTTAAAGATGATTCAGTAGAGTCTGTAGCAAACGGGTTTTCGAACACTTCTTCTTCTAACGCAGCATCGTTTTGGTTCTGTGTTTGTTCTTCTTGAAATGGTGTACTTGGGTTCTGCTCATCAACTCGTGGTAGAACAGTTTCAAGAATTGGAGTTTCTGGAGTAGATGTAGATGAGCTTGAGGGAGTTGGTGCATCAGCTTCGATTGTTGTAGATGCATCTTGTGGTGGTGGTGGTTGATGGTTTTGAGCGGGTGCAGCGGAATGTTGTTGTAATGCATTTGTCGAAGTTCCACCATAGTATTCATCAAACATAAACTCGAAGAAATTTTCCAGTTCTTGTTCTGAAGGTTTTTCAGTGTTTGTTGATTGAGCTCCTTGAGGTACGAGTCCTGAACTAATGTGTCCAGAAGTCAGCGGGTTTGGTGCGGGTCCTAATCTGTTTTGATTAGAAGCCATCGGGTTAAGCGCGGGTTCTAGAGCAAGTCTCTCAAAAGCCATCTGTGAAATCTTGTCAAACTTCACATTCATCATCTCCATTATCCTTTTTGTCCTTCTATTATACACCCTGAATGCCCTCGAGTTTTCTGAGTATCCAATGAAGATTCCAATATCACCTTTAGCTTTCAGCTTCCCTAGATCTTCTTTGTCGTTCGTTGGATAGCACAAAGCGCCAAACACGTGAAGTTAAGAGATATCGGGTTTTCTGTTGTTCACTAGTTCATATGGAGTTTTATTGAATCTTATATGGATTAAGGAACGGTTCTGAGTGAAACAAGCAGTGGCAACAGCATCAGCCCATAAGAATAATGGTGCACTAGAATAAATCAGCATTGTGCGAGCAGCTTCCACAAGAGTTCTATTTCTTCTTTCAACTACCCCATTCTGCTGTGGAGTTCTAACAACAGATGTCTGATGAGTGATTCCAGCTTCTTCAAAATAAGTTCTTAACTCCTGATTTGTGAATTCTGTGCCATTATCTGTTCTTACAATCCTTACTAGAGCTTGAAGTAGGACTTGAATACGCTTCAGAAAGGTGATGATGATGCCTGGTGCTTTGTCTTTTGACCTCAGTAACTTTACCCATGTATATCTTGAATAGTCATCGACGATAACAAGAATATACATCTTCCCATTTATGCTTTCAACTCTCATTGTGTAAGATCCCACGAAAATCCGTTATGATAATCCTCATTAATTAATAATAACCTCGAGTTACCATTTAACAAAACCCATTTTTACGGGAAAATTTAAACTTTTCTTTTATTATTATCACATTACGTTTCAACAACATATATTAAATAGCAACACGTACTTTGAAAACTCAGTGTTTCACAAAACTCCATCCACACTAAATTTATGTTACACAAATTATACATTATAGCTAAAAACTACTAAACCCCACATTTATATTTCACTAACTACATTTATTTATACAAAATATATTTCACTACACAAACCTCATTTAATTAAACTATAACCCAACCTCCTACCTACATACAAATATCTTCCTTGAATGTCGGTACAATACTCCAATAGAATCTGTCCTTCAATCCATACACATATCGATACACGTATCTGTCCTTCAATCCATACACATAATCTACAAATCTGTCCATCATTTAATTCATACACGTATCCACACATTCCTTTTATAAACACGCATTTCACACCTTTGTTTATATACCTGTAGATCTAACTAAATTTCCTTCATCTCTCACCTCACTCTCTCAAAAATTATCCGGCCTCAAAATCGACCAACGCCCTACCACCGCCGGCCACACAACTACACCTCCACCACCACTTTAATCTTCTCACTTTCCTCATCATTTCCCTATCCTTCACGCGCCACAAAACCTACCCCATCCATTCATTTTCTTTCGGTAACTGATAAACTTTCCGGCGAGATTTCCGGCCTTACCAACTCCTAACTGCTCGAATATAGATAGAAGGTATAGTATCCGGGTTTATTTCAGTTTGAGGTCGCCACCATTCCAGTCGCCGTCGTCATCCTCCTCTCGCTCTTTTCTTGACTTGGTAAACCAATAAAATCTCATCTCTATATTATTATTATTATTATTATTATTATTATTATTATTACCGATTATCTTGATGTTGTTAATGTTTTCGTGGATTGACATTGGATTACAAACGATTTTGGATAACTTGGTGATTATGAAACTGAATTAAAATATACTTTTCTTTGTGGTAGACATGTAACCCGAAAGGGTGTTTCAGATTCTTGTCGCGAGTCGAGTCCCGTTGGTTGCGTTTGGGTTGAGACCGAGACCACTAGGGTCTCGGCAACGTTATTGTTGATGTTGTCGCGGTACAAAAAGGAGCCCAAGAAGGGTCTTGGTTTGGTTAAGTTATAGCTTTAGTCATTATGGTCATGTATTGATTAAGTTTCATTGTCATTGTTAAGTTTTTGTTGTTGTGATTAGTGATGTTACTTTGCGTCTTTGGTACTCGGAATACTAGGAACCCATAAGGGTTGTTGTTCTCGTCGGCTTAAGTCTCGGCTTAACAGCCGAAGGGTGTTGGGTGTCAATCGGCTCACAAACCACCCACAAGGGTGCCGTTTGGTCTTGGTCGTGGCATAGTAATTTTGTTATTGTTGTCGTTAAGTTGTTGTGTTATTAGGCTCGGTTCACAAAAGAAAAACCCGCGTAGGGTATTCGCTGTTGGCTTGGTGTAAACGACACACTCAAGGGAGTGTTGTCATGTGGTTGTTTTGTTTCGATAAACACAGAGGGGTGTTCGGTTAGTCACGGGTCTCGGGTTCGATTTACACTAGTGTTTGTAAATTTTGATTGTATATTTTACTTTTGATTTACACTAGTCCATGTGGTTGGCAGTTGAATTCAAATTGGGTTAACAGCCCAATTAGGGTGCGTTTGCTTATTTAAAATAATGGGCCTAGCCCGAGTATAAACTAAAAAGGGGTTGTTTGTTTAAAACGGGCCGAAGCCCAATGATTTTTGGGTTGGTTAAAAGGGCTCACAAGCCCATAAACTTAAAATAGAAATAGGTGATTGTTTATAAATTTTAAGCAGAATATATTTTACCAAACGAGATATTGAATTGGACATTGTGATACGTTTCGGATAATACTTGGATGGTGAATTGGAATTGAATATGGATTTGATCATTATACTTGGACATTGGACCGTTGGAAATCATTATCGAACTTATGATATTAGATAGCAGATTCATTAAACATTTTGAGATTTGAGACGACATAATATATTAAACTCGGACTGGACACAAAATCTTCAATAAAACCTAAACTAATATTTACAAGGTTAATAGTAGGACATAAACTTGATAAATATTGTAATTTCAGTTTTGGTTAATCCAAGTCTCGATGATTCGAGAAAAACTAGCTTTATTAACTAAACTCATTTTTATTATAAAACATCATTGTCTTATACCAACTATTTGGGAATAACGGGGTAAATGCCGAAACGTACAAACTAGTTATTTTATTTAAGGTGTTTATTTGACTTTAGCTTCTAAGTTGTCCTCATTAGTTTGAGTTCTCGTCAGTATCTTCTTGAGTTAGTTGATGTCTATTTTTTTTTTTTGGCGTGAGTTGTACGTCGAGTCTAGGTTATCTTACCACACCACACAAAACGTTGGAACTAAGCTTTTGATAAGTTTTGAAAACTGAATAATCCACGAAAACTATGACGCTTTATAGACTTTATTATTGTGCGAGCCATATTTTGAGATAACCGTATACGTACTAGGTTGTGCCGATCCTAGACCGTTGAGTATCGTCGTGCTATATGTTTTGGGACCGTTGTGATATGCTCTAGATGCCAGTCATGTCAGTGTGATCTTTGCTTACTGTGGCTAAGGTGAGTCGTGGCCCCCTCTTTTAATACTTGCTTTTAATAACTCTTTTGGGGGAGATACATGCTTGTAAATATTTTACTCATTATCAATTATATGATTTGCTTGACGTTTATACTTCTATAAGTACTATGAAAACTCTTATGACTTACCGTGAGTCGTGGCCCCTACTTTTCACACTTGTTTTTAATAATTCTTTTGGGGGAGATACATGCTTTAACTGTTTTATTATTACTTGAAAACTCTCATGAATTGCTCAAAACTATCAATTATGCTTTACCTATTTGAATTATACTTGAAAGGAAAACATGCTCAATATATGTGCAAATTATCTGTTTAACTTAAACACGGAACTTGAAACATAACATCTCTGAACTACTTGATGTAACATGATACTGAGGATTACTGTATGCATTCATGTGACAAATGAATGAACTGTTACTTATTATAATATTTCTATATTCCACTGGAAATAATTGCCAAGATCAGAATACGTGTATTTTATGAACTTTTAGACCTATATTGCCTAAGCACACCTTATTGCCAAAAAGACCCTTTATCATGAGCCATTAATCACTGCGGTGAGCGCGAATATAGCAACAGCTTCGAAACCTGTTGGAGGACTGACAACCTATCCCACTAATACTGTGACGGAATGCTTAATCGCTAGTCGTATTAGTCGCGATGCGCTATATTTGAGAAAAATAAGAAGTGGCAAATCACCTATTACACGAGGGCATAAACTTTCGTCATTAATTTGGTGAACACTCCGTTTTATCGGTACTCTGTTAACGTTTTGCGTGTCATGAGGCTTAAGGCAATATAACTTTATGAATATATGAATGTTTCATATATATCCTAGGATACAGCTGTATTTAGAAGACCACCACTTTATACTGATAGACTTCAGATTCTAGATTATCATTCCCACTATGTGATATAATTGTGAATTCTGTACTTAAACTTTAATTGTTATCATATGTGACTTAAATGAGAATTCTACACAAGACAACCCAAAATGCTTGGTATACCATTACATTTTAAAAGCTGACTCAACATTCCATTTCGAGCATATAACAACGTAGCTCAACTTCATTTAAAATATGAAACTTCTGATTTTAAAGATCATACATTATTTACTTGTGGATTTTATATAACGCAACTCTTTATTTATTTCATGAAGAACTATTATCACCATACACCTTTCAAAGAGAGATATTTTCTATCAAACTCCACGAACTCACCAACCATTGTGTTGACGTTTTTAAGCATGTTTATCTCAGGTAATTAACGGAGCAGGACAAGACACGGAGCGGGCATCTTTTACTCTGATAACTTAAATGGTGTAAAATCAAATATGTCATTCTTTCCAAATTATCACATTCTCTTATGGGATTTTCAAATCGAATAATTCACTTTTATATAAAAGCTATTATTTTGAATGACATATAACTCTCAAAACGCCCCTTCCGGGCCATTTTCTGGAATTTTAACTTCGATCCTCACCGTAATACCCTAATTACTTTTCCGCTGCCACAAACCAAATTTGGGGGTGTTACAGTTTGGTATCAGAGCCTATGGTTATAGAGAATCAAACATTTTAAAACATTGAACTATAACCACACTTTCAAAACAAATGATTTTACACCATACCATTTTACGCCCTCCGTGTCTGCAGACTGCCGTGCTCAATACATTACCTATTAAGATTATTTTGTACTAATCTTTACATGCTTGATGTTTACTCTTTACACGTTACACACTGTATTATCTCACACTTACCGTTACGCTCTTAACGTACGAATTACCTATAATTGTTATTTTCGGCTACTACAGTACCATGTCTTCCAAACCTGTTAAAATTTCCAAAGCTACCCTTCGTACTACTCATACATCATCTTGTTATCATATCACTACGGATGCTAAAAATCCCTACGTACTAATATCTCAACCCCAGACTAATACGGAACTTACTCACATACCACTCTCATTATCACCAATTCACTCACCCTTACGTCAGAAAATTAGAGGAACTGCTGAATCTTATCCATTGAAGAGTTGATTGGTTGTCCAACAACATTCGAGGTTAGACAGAATTCACACTAAGAAACGATTTGAAAAGAGATTGAGCCAAATTCTCCTTTAACTAAACTACCACACCCATATGCTCCGGAAACTCGACACAGAAAGGTTAGGATTTTAGTACCTTACGAACTCGAACCTTTTATGACACTAAATTGGAGCTACCTCAATGGACTTATTAAGAAGATATATCTATGTTTAGTACCAATTATACTACCATTTTCACCTTATTTCACCCCTAGACATGATCAGGATAACGTCACCATACCTTACCACCACTATTATCATCATTCCCTCCATCGTCGGTTGGACCCGACTACTCGTTAAGACTACTCACCCAAACTTACCTGTTTACACTTCACCAACGGGAGTTGACTCCTAGAGAGAATTTACCCTCTCAGGTCTCCCTCGTAATTACTATTTCCCACCTGCTGTTACTCTTTCAGCCCGAATCCTCAAGACTGGATAGAACTTTAGGACAACAGTTACCCACACACCTACTCCTCCCACCAACATGATGCGACTGGAGCGTCATAAAGAACAGATTGATACACTCCTATTAACATCATTGACAAAACACCACTCACAACCAACGACATCCTACCCGAACTTTTATCCGACAAGATGGACTTCAGGACGGACTGATAAGGTTTCAGTCATAGATATTGAGAAACACTCCCACATGGCAATCCTTACAATGAAAAAAAAAAAAAAAAAAAAAAAAAAAAAAAAAAAAAAAACCAGAGATTTATTAACCTGCTGCATGGAACATTAATAAAAGACCTTGTATCGTTGACTTTGTAAAACAATCGATCAAGTTATTAATGTTATGATGTACACAGTAATTATACCCAGACTTACTACAATACTACCTACGATTGTTAAGACTCCTCATACCAACACAAACTAGGCGATGATCATAGAATTTTTAAGACAAAATTTCGGAAGAAAACTTGATGAATGAAGAGAAGATTTCTGAACTTCGGCTTTTGTGAATGAAACAGTTTGTTCCTTAGCAATCCCATACCAAGAATTGAGCATTTATCTAAGATACTACCCAGCTACGTCATAATTTATGGTTCACAACTGGTTAAAGTCTCACACTGTGACCACATTATTAAGACTAGTATACCAATACCTTATTACTTGAATTATTCTAACATGGCCATTAGGTGGATTTAAATCCGTGTTTCTTGGGATATTGATAGAATATGGCCAGCATAAGCATTACAAATACTCCACTAGCGCCAACCACAACCCTGACTCCTAAAGCTATCTAAAAGTTAGTAACCAATATCGTTGCTGTGATACTCGAGGTAACTATAGTAGCTTGTCTGAGTAGCAACAAAATAGCAAGAGAAGAAGAGAAGATAACTAAGTTCTATAAGCATACCAAAGAAAGTTTCACGAGTTTTAGACCAACTCACTTAAGGAATATAAAAGAAGTGACTGAACCTACTATTACCATTGCCCAAGGATTTTTAGACCAAAAGTTAAGCGAGACACTGCAAGAATCAATGCCCAACCCAGAATATCACTTAGGACAAGAAGACCAGTGAAAGAAAATGGAAACTCTTTAGAACCTTAACAACGCCAAGGGATGACACCTATGTTTAAGCAGAAGATAAATTCCTATTGTGGATAAGTAGACCCTGGTTTAAAACTTTCTAAGTTGTATTTCCTTACATACTTTACCCCAAGTACGATGGATGTAACCTAAGCGTAACAATTATCTTTCTACCGTATGAAGACTCTATCTTGAGATATTTTCAAAATAATCGTAATCCACGTCTATTTCAATCTCTATTCTACACTCCCTATTCATAGCCTTTATGAAACAATACCCAGATATCACTTTAGAAATTTGACTTAAACACCAACTCTGACCAAACAATAGATTATCACCACTTTGTAAGAAATTCTCACTCAAAACTTAAGTTTATACCAAAGGTATCCTAGTACCACTTTAAAAATTCATGACTTATCCTCGGATATGAACAGAAACTTTATAATTAATTTGAAAATAATCAGAGGGTGTCCGACTTGTGACGGAACCATTATAATTGAACAATATAAAACACTTTGAAGAAGCATAAATATCACGGTGACTAAGCCAAGCATTACATTATTTGGTCCCAAATTATACATAGCCTGATCAACTATGTCTAATTTAGGAAGAATCATGTTATGAATGAAACAGTTATCTTTCAGATTTCCTAATAACAACTTCTATTCAAAAGCAAAATATTGAGACAAAATAAATTGCTCATAAAACATCACATTTGACCAACCACAAACAAATACCTACGCGTATTACCCACCATTCTTATGATAAGAAACTGACAAAAGTACAAGTATTAGAACCCTAATAATTCACAAAGACTTATGAAAAGCGCAATTAGCAAGAAATCTTATTAGAATACACGAAAATTAGTGCATAACTAGCAACGATAATGCTAAAGTTACAACTACTTATTCCAACCTTCCTACTACCTATTTTCCATACGCCATATCCACGATAAGGGCTACAATCACCAACGGAATGACAAACACTAAAATCACGACCAAATATTGAAAGTCTTCGTCCGGAGCGTACCTCAAGTAGATAACCACAAGAATAACCTACACAATTGCTAGCATAATTATGAAATGCATCAGTACTTGACCTATTTATAATGTGATACGTATTTTTATACATCTATATCTGTTCTAGCTCTAGTCTTAGTCCAAATCATTTTATAATACGTATTTCTATACACATTTATACTTGTTCGAGACTATGTTAGCAATGGGTTGTAAACACACAGGTTGCAAGCCTGGAATGGGACGGGCTTGGAACTGAGTGGATTTATAACGCCTTTGCTGGGAAACTCTAATTACTTACTGGTAGAAATGCTTTACCTGTTTATCAAATACCTGATTGGTAGTATACACCGTTCGATAGCCGTTAAATTCCCACAGTTCCTAACCGTTATTTTCATTATTCGTAGTCCTTAGACTTATTAATTAACCAAACATTCGAATCTATTTCATCTCGCATGAATAAATTTAACTATATCTCATTTCCTCTATTTCCGGATAGAAACCTCTCGACAACATTCTCCATAATCTCTCACCTCAGAACATCACATTTTTCAACACCTATCGCAGACTGAACTTCGGGACGAAGTTCAAAATTTAGGAGTAGATACTGTAAGATCCCACGAAAATCCGTTATGATAATCCTCATTAATTAATAATAACCTCGAGTTACCATTTAACAAAACCCATTTTTACGGGAAAATTTAAACTTTTCTTTTATTATTATCACATTACGTTTCAACAACATATATTAAATAGCAACACGTACTTTGAAAACTCAGTGTTTCACAAAACTCCATCCACACTAAATTTATGTTACACAAATTATACATTATAGCTAAAAACTACTAAACCCCACATTTATATTTCACTAACTACATTTATTTATACAAAATATATTTCACTACACAAACCTCATTTAATTAAACTATAACCCAACCTCCTACCTACATACAAATATCTTCCTTGAATGTCGGTACAATACTCCAATAGAATCTGTCCTTCAATCCATACACATATCGATACACGTATCTGTCCTTCAATCCATACACATAATCTACAAATCTGTCCATCATTTAATTCATACACGTATCCACACATTCCTTTTATAAACACGCATTTCACACCTTTGTTTATATACCTGTAGATCTAACTAAAATTCCTTCATCTCTCACCTCACTCTCTCAAAAATTATCCGGCCTCAAAATCGACCAACGCCCTACCACCGCCGGCCACACAACTACACCTCCACCACCACTTTAATCTTCTCACTTTCCTCATCATTTCCCTATCCTTCACGCGCCACAAAACCTACCCCATCCATTCATTTTCTTTCGGTAACTGATAAACTTTCCGGCGAGATTTCCGGCCTTACCAACTCCTAACTGCTCGAATATAGATAGAAGGTATAGTATCCGGGTTTATTTCAGTTTGAGGTCGCCACCATTCCAGTCGCCGTCGTCATCCTCCTCTCGCTCTTTTCTTGACTTGGTAAACCAATAAAATCTCATCTCTATATTATTATTATTATTATTATTATTATTATTATTATTATTATTATTATTATTATTACCGATTATCTTGATGTTGTTAATGTTTTCGTGGATTAACATTGGATTACAAACGATTTTGGATAACTTGGTGATTATGAAACTGAATTAAAATATACTTTTCTTTGTGGTAGACATGTAACCCGAAAGGGTGTTTCAGATTCTTGTCGCGAGTCGAGTCCCGTTGGTTGCGTTTGGGTTGAGACCGAGACCACTAGGGTCTCGGCAACGTTATTGTTGATGTTGTCGCGGTACAAAAAGGAACCCAAGAAGGGTCTTGGTTTGGTTAAGTTATAGCTTTAGTCATTATGGTCATGTATTGATTAAGTTTCATTGTCATTGTTAAGTTTTTGTTGTTGTGATTAGTGATGTTACTTTGCGTCTTTGGTACTCGGAATACTAGGAACCCATAAGGGTTGTTGTTCTCGTCGGCTTAAGTCTCGGCTTAACAGCCGAAGGGTGTTGGGTGTCAATCGGCTCACAAACCACCCACAAGGGTGCCGTTTGGTCTTGGTCGTGGCATAGTAATTTTGTTATTGTTGTCGTTAAGTTGTTGTGTTATTAGGCTCGGTTCACAAAAGAAAAACCCGCGTAGGGTATTCGCTGTTGGCTTGGTGTAAACGACACACTCAAGGGAGTGTTGTCATGTGGTTGTTTTGTTTCGATAAACACAGAGGGGTGTTCGGTTAGTCACGGGTCTCGGGTTCGATTTACACTAGTGTTTGTAAATTTTGATTGTATATTTTACTTTTGATTTACACTAGTCCATGTGGTTGGCAGTTGAATTCAAATTGGGTTAACAGCCCAATTAGGGTGCGTTTGCTTATTTAAAATAATGGGCCTAGCCCGAGTATAAACTAAAAAGGGGTTGTTTGTTTAAAACGGGCCGAAGCCCAATGATTTTTGGGTTGGTTAAAAGGGCTCACAAGCCCATAAACTTAAAATAGAAATAGGTGATTGTTTATAAATTTTAAGCAGAATATATTTTACCAAACGAGATATTGAATTGGACATTGTGATACGTTTCGGATAATACTTGGATGGTGAATTGGAATTGAATATGGATTTGATCATTATACTTGGACATTGGACCGTTGGAAATCATTATCGAACTTATGATATTAGATAGCAGATTCATTAAACATTTTGAGATTTGAGACGACATAATATATTAAACTCGGACTGGACACAAAATCTTCAATAAAACCTAAACTAATATTTACAAGGTTAATAGTAGGACATAAACTTGATAAATATTGTAATTTCAGTTTTGGTTAATCCAAGTCTCGATGATTCGAGAAAAACTAGCTTTATTAACTAAACTCATTTTTATTATAAAACATCATTGTCTTATACCAACTATTTGGGAATAACGGGGTAAATGCCGAAACGTACAAACTAGTTATTTTATTTGAGGTGTTTATTTGACTTTAGCTTCTAAGTTGTCCTCATTGGTTTGAGTTCTCGTCAGTATCCTCTTGAGTTAGTTGATGTCTATTTTTTTTTTTGGCGTGAGTTGTACGTCGAGTCTAGGTTATCTTACCACACCACACAAAACGTTGGAACTAAGCTTTTGATAAGTTTTGAAAACTGAATAATCCACGAAAACTATGACGCTTTATAGACTTTATTATTGTGCGAGCCATATTTTGAGATAACCGTATACGTACTAGGTTGTGCCGATCCTAGACCGTTGAGTATCGTCGTGCTATATGTTTTGGGACCGTTGTGATATGCTCTAGATGCCAGTCATGTCAGTGTGATCTTTGCTTACTGTGGCTAAGGTGAGTCGTGGCCCCCTCTTTTAATACTTGCTTTTAATAACTCTTTTGGGGGAGATACATGCTTGTAAATATTTTACTCATTATCAATTATATGATTTGCTTGACGTTTATACTTCTATAAGTACTATGAAAACTCTTATGACTTACCGTGAGTCGTGGCCCCTACTTTTCACACTTGTTTTTAATAATTCTTTTGGGGGAGATACATGCTTTAACTGTTTTATTATTACTTGAAAACTCTCATGAATTGCTCAAAACTATCAATTATGCTTTACCTATTTGAATTATACTTGAAAGGAAAACATGCTCAATATATGTGCAAATTATCTGTTTAACTTAAACACGGAACTTGAAACATAACATCTCTGAACTACTTGATGTAACATGATACTGAGGATTACTGTATGCATTCATGTGACAAATGAATGAACTGTTACTTATTATAATATTTCTATATTCCACTGGAAATAATTTCCAAGATCAGAATACGTGTATTTTATGAACTTTTAGACCTATATTGCCTAAGCACACCTTATTGCCAAAAAGACCCTTTATCATGAGCCATTAATCACTGCGGTGAGCGCGAATATAGCAACAGCTTCGAAACCTGTTGGAGGACTGACAACCTATCCCACTAATACTGTGACGGAATGCTTAATCGCTAGTCGTATTAGTCGCGATGCGCTATATTTGAGAAAAATAGGAAGTGGCAAATCACCTATTACACGAGGGCATAAACTTTCGTCATTAATTTGGTGAACACTCCGTTTTATCGGTACTCTGTTAACGTTTTGCGTGTCATGAGGCTTAAGGCAATATAACTTTATGAATATATGAATGTTTCATATATATCCTAGGATACAGCTGTATTTAGAAGACCACCACTTTATACTGATAGACTTCAGATTCTAGATTATCATTCCCACTATGTGATATAATTGTGAATTCTGTACTTAAACTTTAATTGTTATCATATGTGACTTAAATGAGAATTCTACACAAGACAACCCAAAATGCTTGGTATATCATTACATTTTAAAAGCTGACTCAACATTCCAATTCGAGCATATAACAACGTAGCTCAACTTCATTTAAAATATGAAACTTCTGATTTTAAAGATCATACATTATTTACTTGTGGATTTTATATAACGCAACTCTTTATTTATTTCATGAAGAACTATTATCACCATACACCTTTCAAAGAGAGATATTTTCTATCAAACTCCACGAACTCACCAACCATTGTGTTGACGTTTTTAAGCATGTTTATCTCAGGTAATTAACGGAGCAGGACAAGACACGGAGCGGGCATCTTTTACTCTGATAACTTAAATGGTGTAAAATCAAATATGTCATTCTTTCCAAATTATCACATTCTCTTATGGGATTTTCAAACCGAATAATTCACTTTTATATAAAAGCTATTATTTTGAATGACATATAACTCTCAAAACGCCCCTTCCGGGCCATTTTCTGGAATTTTAACTTCGATCCTCACCGTAATACCCTAATTATTTTCCGCTGCCACAAACCAAATTTGGGGGTGTTACACATTGGGCCACATAAGTCCATGTGCAACATATGTGGTCCGTCTGAAAACGTATATATAAATATAAACAGTCTCAGAACGAATACTCGTGTGTAGTGTGAAACCAGGCAAGTGATCACCTGGGTCGTTTCCCAACGAGGTGTGAATGGGCAACTGTGAAAAGCTAGGATTAGAGTGACTGATGTGATTGGATATTTTTGATTTTGCTTTTTAACAATTCTAAATAACAAATTAAAAACAGATATACACAATAAAATTTAACGCGAATTAAATTAAGAAAACGCGTAACAGGGAAATCTAAAATGGGACAAAAACTAAAATTTATAAAATTTAAAACCTAAAAATGTAAAATGACTTAAAACTTATTTAAAAACTTAAATTATATTTTTTTTTACTTTTTATTTAATTATTATTAATTATTTATTATTTTAATTACTTATTAAACTATTTAAATTTATAAAAAATACTAAATGAACAAAGAAAATTCTAAAACTTTTTCTAAAAATATTATAAGATGAAAAGAAGCTAAGAAAATTATAAAAATGAAAATTATTTAATTAAAATTTAAAAAGATAAATTCTATTAAATAGAAGCTATCACTATTTTTCTATTTTTGGTTTTTCTTAAGGTCTAAAAATAAAATTATATTTTTCCTAGATTAAAAATGACAAAAGAAAATTATGAAAATTAAAATTATATTTTTCTGATTAATATTCTATTTATTATGATTTAATTACTAATAGAAACTAATAAAAAAGATTAAAAATATTAAAACTATTCAGAAAATTATGAAACTTTACAGATAAATCTAAAATATTATTCTAAGTATAGGAAAATTAAAATGAAAAGTTTAAAAAGCTCTGATAAGCAGTTGGACAGATAAGCAGTTGAACAAATAAGCTAAAAATAAGCTAATAAGCACAAAACTTAACCAAAAGCTCAGAACAGGTTAAACCAACTTAAATAAGCACAAAACAACTTAAAACTACAAATAAGCACAAGGAATTAACAAGATAAGCAGTTGGCTGTTTTTGAATTTTAAGAACTAAGATTTCTTGAATAAGCTATAAGCTTATATTTAGGCTATAAGCTAATGGAAAAAGTTAATATGGACTGAGATATATCTAAATAAGCTATAGGGACTAAGAAAAGCCAAGGGAATAAGCCAGAAAAGCCCTCAATAAGCCAAAGCTTATCAAGGGTCTGCTGTTAGTTTTGCAGGCACAGGGCAGAAAAGCCCTTTTTGCAGGCTTATTTTAGTGCCTTAAATGGTTTCTAAAAATCTTGCAAAAAATTCTAGATGTACACAAGCTGGGTGAGTTACTAAATCTATAAGGACAGCTTATTTGGACTTAATATGAGGAAATTAAAAATCCTACAAATTCTCTAAAAACCACAAAACCTACAAAAGCAGTCTGTTGTGGTATTTTTTGTGTGTGCAGACTTAAGTAGACAAGGCACCAAGGTTTGGCCTCTTAGGTACTCACTGAATAGCCTATGAGGAGCACAAAAATGAAAAGAAATAGGCCAGAATAAGCTTCTAGCTTATTCTAGCTTATTTGGACAGATTTAAGTCTGAAATCAACACAAAGGCTAAAAAACTTGATTATCTATCTAACTGGCTAATTTGAGCTTGGAAACAGCTTATTAAGGCTTAAATAAGCTGGACTAAAGTTGGCTAATAGGTCAATCTACAGTAACAAATGTTTTTGCCTAATGACTGCTATTACCAAACACCCCTTTACATGGGTAGTTTTGGTTTTGAACTGAAAAAAAAAAGTCAAATTAAGCTGAGATATTGAACACTTACTGATCACTAGCTTATATTAACTATATTTAACAACTTTCAAAACATTACAGACAAATAAGCAGAAACATAAGTTGAACACACTTAAGCAGAAAATAAGCCAAAAAATAGAACTTGATACTCACAACTGAGATTGGTTGAAAATGAATGAAACAAGGAACAAGTCACAACCAAGCTTATCCAATAAGCTAGAAATTACCCAAATAAGCTTGTCACATCAGCTTATTCTTCAAAAACTGCTTATTTGACCAAGTGTTGACTTTGGTTGACTTTCTTGGAACAGGACTGATTTAATCTATATAAGCATATGAGAAGCTATGAAAATCTTTCATAAGCTTATAGCAAAGGTATTTATGGCTTTTGATTAGTACTTAATAGCTAAACAACTGAATAAGAATTACCAGGAAAAATGAAAACTTGAACTTTCATTATAACTGAAATTTAGTACAATACAGAAGTATTTTAAGAACAAGTAACTTGAAACTAACATAAATTGACAATAAAAGCTTACATTGAGACTGAAATTAAACATTAACTAAATCTACACTATTTTTGGTCCTAATCTACTAACAACTTGTTCTCTATGGCTTCTCTTCCTTTTTATACATCCCATTAGCTTCTCTGACCTTTCTTGAACATATCCCCACCGTTTGATTAGCCAAAATTGATCTCAATCGTTCAATTGCTTTTTGGCGGGAAATTGCTTCCACGTGCCTAGGAGCAGTTTTAAGCTAATTAAAGCTTCTTGGAGTGATGCATAGGTGGAAGGGACAAGGTATGGTGGGTTTTGAGGAGTGGGAGTACAAGTTGTAAGATTAGCAGTTTAAAACTATGGGGAGTAGTGGTTTTGAGGGGAAAGTAGTGGGGATGCATTAATGGTGGTTGTGGGCTAGGTGTGAGGTGGAAGAGGTGAGAGGGGAGAGTAGGTAATGAGCTGGAGGGGGTGAGGTGGTGGTGAAGTTTACAGGTGGCTATGGAGAGGTGGAGGTGTTGGCGGTATGGGGAAGAAGAAGAGAAGTTTGACTTCTCTTCTGGGTTTTGTTTGACCCCGTATTATTAGTTTAAAAAAAGTGGGTCGGGTTATATTTTAAAGGGATTGGGCTTGGTGATGGGTTGTGGGATTGGCTGGGCTTAGGTTTTGGTTATATTTATTTTTGGGTTTGAGGTATTTATTTGGTCCGGATTAGGTGTGGTTTGATTAGGATAGGTTTTTAATTTTAGGGATCATTTGTGTAACTTTTGGATTTTGAGGGCTGAAAATGAAACTGTTTCAAAGTTTATCAAAAGGACCAATCTTGTCAAGTGTAAATAGTACAAGGGCCATAAAACATAATTTTCCATTTTTAAACACCCGGGGACTAATATTGACATTTTCCAAACTTGGGGGACCAAAGTTGTAATTTTGCAAACTTGAACTTTAAAGGACTAATCTTGAAAACTTATGAATCCCCAAGGACCTTTGATGATATTTAACATGTTTTGAATAACCAGGGACTAGTTCTGTCAATTTGTGAAACTTCAGGGACTGAAAATGACAATTATGCAAACTTTGTTCGTTTTTCACTTATTTTCAATCTTTTTGTTCTTGAGTCATATAAAAACACATTTTATGATATTTTCAGTATTATTTGACTTTTCAAAGTGTTTTTGGCTGTTTATGTGGGTTTAAACAAGGTAAATATATGTGTATTTAGACACATATCAATATGTAACTCTGCTTCCGAACTGGATACGGTTTTAGGTTTATATGATGCCCTTTTGCTTTTTCCTTGTTCGCATGATGGACATAAGTGATCCTTGGTGTATTTGAACTTAGGAAGTCCGTTGACGATGTTGTCTTTGTCTAATTTGTTAATGGTGTCGAAATTGAGATGGGATAATCTTCTATGCCACAGCCAGGACTTTGTTTCGCATGCTCTTGTCATAAGACAAATTGGTGATGAAGAGGCCATTTGGTTGATGTCGATAGCATATAGGTTGGTGCCACGATTCCCAGTTAAGAGATCATCGCCAACCAAATTTCTATCAAAGCACGTGTTTCTCCTAAATGCAACCTCTAAATCTGCATCACAAAACTGCCCGACTGAAAACAAATTATTTCTCAACCATTCGACGTAGTAAACTCGAGTGATTAAATAATTCCCGAATTGAAGATCTCCATAACCCATAATAGCTGCTACATGATCATTTCCAAAGCGTACAGTTCCCATGAATTTCCAGACGAAATTGATCAGCAGCTTTATATTCCCGGTCATGTGCTTGGAGCAACCCTAGTCGACGATCCAAAGACATATTTCGATAACCTTCGAAGAACAGAAGAGTTTGTATTTGAAAATCGTTTAACATTTGGTTCCATGGGGTTAGGGGTAACATCCGAATCACACTCATAGAAAGTTTCTACTGGTTCAATTTGAACAACTTTCAATTTGCCATTCTCGAGTATGAACTTTCTACCCGTTGGTTTCCATACACAATACTTAAGATAGTTCCTAGGCATATGACTACTAGTGGTTGAATTAAATCGTGCAATTAGTCATCCTATATATCTAGATCTAGCAGTAGTTCCTTTTGGAACGTTATTATGTTCATGCGTAATATTCACATTTTCAAAAACATAATCATAACAAACATCATTAGATAAACATTTCTTGCACATTAAACAAACAGAGTCATTACATGCATTAGAAAAAGTACTTTTGACATTACATTTAGATGACATATGTTTCTTATTACAAAGCGATAAATTCCTAGGGTGTTCTTCTACTTCTTCAACTTTATTCTGGCATCTACTCTTAGAGACAGGCGAGACTCTATTGTTCCTTGTATTGCTCCTAGGCTGTAGTCTGCTGCTCCTAGAGGTGCTTTCTAATCATGTAGAAGGTAAGGCACGCACATTAGGATTTATATTGTTGTCCTTAGAAATTGTTTTAGCATTCCTAGACTCTTTTGGATTAACATTTACGCTCTTGTCGCTTGCCCCATATGATTTAGATGTGGAGGCAGACGCATTAGTGGGACTAATCCTATAAAGGCCATGTGCTATAACTTTTGGTGTTTCGACAACCGCTTTTCCTTTATCAACAATATTTTCTTTTTCATTTGGCTTGGGCAAGGGTGTTGTAGTGACAGGTTTTGTCAAAGCATTTTTCACATCGACTTTTGGAACAAATTTACAAATCGACATTTTTGGTTTAACAACCGGTTTGTCCGAAGTCTATTGTTTTGCAAACTTAGTATCCACACCCTTCCCTTTTTGACTTTCCAGCTGAGACCTCAAAAGATCATTTGCTCTTTCATGTCCTTGTAGGCACGCTCATACGATAGTTTGTCATACTTGCATTCCTCGGTTTTTCGATCAAGTTGTTTAAAATATGATACATTTTCTTTTTTAAGTTTAGAAAGAGCATTTTCATAGTTTGAAACAATTGCAGAGGTCTCAGCTCGCAGTCTTTCATCGTCTTCAACAGAATATGTTCGTAAAATGATGGACATAATATCGGTCGACACAACTGCTTCGAAGAGAGAGTCATTTAGGTTTTTCAAAACTTTTATGTTTTCAATATTTTCATTAGCTTCCTTCACCAGGGATTTGTGGTGCTTGAAAAAGTCGGCTGTTTCTGTAAAAAAATTTTGTTCAAAATGAATTACTCTCGCATGGATGCTATTTAGTGGAGTAGTAATTTCTGTTTCAAACACCTTTTTCATTTCTGCATGAAAACTTGAATGCCAGTTGTTGATTCTTATAGTAGTTTTGGATGCAACAATATTTTGAAGTGTTTCAATTCTCTTTTTAAGATCATCTAAATATCCTCTAGCAGCACTTGTGTTAAAAGGATTTTTTGAGGACATTTGTTCCAAGTTTGAAAGAGTTTTAGAAACAACTTTTTGTTTTGCAACTGGTGTCGTAACAACTGGTTTTTTGGAAAACTTTGGCGTTTGTTTTTGTTTAACAAAATTAACTCCAGAAATTATGTTGAGTTTGTTGTAATCAATTGGTTTTATTTATGGGTTCTTTTGTTTCATTTTAATTCGACTCTCTTCAGCAAGCTCAATTGTTTTGTCAGAATTTCCAACAGCGGGAGGATCATGTTTAGCATATATCACATTTCCATTGTACAAAACATTCTGTTCTTTCTGAGCTTTCTTGAGAGTATAAGGATTTTCACAACCGATAGCCATTTTCTTCTTAGTGTGCAAAAGCGGGTTTGGATCTTTAATTGGCATATGAATGGTTTAAGCGGAATGACTCGTTTTCACAAGCAAATCTTCCAACTTTTTGATTGTTTCTTGTTTCTTAATGATTTCATCAAGAAGATCATTTTCTCGTTTTGAAAAATCTGCTTTCAACTGTTTCTTTTCTTTTTCAAGATCAGAACAAGTTAATTTTTGTTTAGAAAGTTGGTTTTTCAAATCTGAAATTTCCGCGTTTAAGGATTTTTTTTTTCATGTGTGAATTAACATCAAGTGTGACAAACTTGATTTGCAATTGTTTTTCTCTTAAAACAGAATTTTGATAACCAGTTTCTAATTCTGACTGTCGTTTTTTATTAAATTCAAAAGTTTTTTCGTTTTCCTTATACCTCTCAAGCTCAGCGGTCATTTTCTCATTCGCGGCCTTAACATCGCGATTGACATTTTTTACTTTCTCAATTTCAATACTACAATTATTCAATAATGATTCAAATAGAGCACGTGTTTCCTCATCATTCTCAGCATGTTGTGAATCTGAGCCTCCACTATGATTCATATCTGGAGTTGCCGAATCAATATTGCTACTACTCGGCGTGTCCAGGTATGTATCATAAGTAGGTGCTGGAGTCGTAGGATGTTGTTCCTCATGAGGAGACATATCAAATATTTTATTATTGTGGCATGTATTGAATAATGGTACCTCATATACTGCATTGGTGTCATAAACAGGAGGTGTGTCAGAATCCGTGTCGTATTTAGCCTCCTGAAGATTTGCCATAAATATGCAGTTTGCATCGATGTCTTCTCGGTCTTCCATATCATCCATGAGAGCCATAAAATCATTTTCTTCTGCATTCAAGTGAAACTCTACTTCTTCCTTCTGTGCCAACAACAATGCTTTCTGCAGATAAGCTGGATCTTTCTTTTTTTGCTTAGTGGGACAGTTCCTTGCCATATGACCTACACCTTGACAGTTGAAACACTTTATCGGATTACCCTGATTCATATTTCCATAATTCCCAGCAACTGGAGCAGCAACATTTCCAATCTGATTACCCACTGTCTGATTCCGAACATTCTGACCCCTCTGATTTCCAACAACTTGACCTATCTGATTCCCTGCATACTGACCCATCTGATTTCTTGCATACTGCCCTTGATTACCCATATGAAATCTAGTAGCATATCCTTGCTGATTCCCAATAACTCCAACCATTTGTCCTCCTTGACTTGAAACTCGGCTATGCAATTTGCCTGTTGCGAGTATTCGATGAAATCCTTTGGTTGTTGTTGGTTGATGTAGAATAGCGTCCTTGGAATGCCTTTGTCAAATAAGCAAATGCTTGTGTTAAAGCAGCAGTAGACTCATCATTGTCAGTGAACTCTGGTTCTTGGAATTGTGGATATTGTTGTTGTTGTGGGTAGAATTGTTGTTGTGGAATTACAGCAGTTTGTTGTTGTGGAATGTATTGTTGTTGCATGTAGTTCTGAGTGGAAGATGATGATGGTTGATGTTGAGTGTTCACTGGTAAAGGTGCTGGTGTTTGAGCAATTAGTGCAAGAGGATCATGATTCTTTGCCAATCTTTCTTTCCTTACTTCATTAGCATCAGCTTGGTTTTGCTTTAGAAAATCATAGAGTTGATCATAATTCACTTGATGTAGATCCTTGGTTTGGTTGACAATAGTGACATATCGTCCCCATTCTTCTTGAAGATTGTTGATGAACTTGATATTACTCACGATTTGTCTTGGTGTCAACTTGTTTCTGATTAGCTCATTCATTAGAGTGCAGAACCTGGTATAGTAGGATTCAATGGATTCTCCTGGAGTGGATGTAAACTTCTCTCATTTAGTTAGTAGCTTGTTTTCAACATCTTGTTGCCCAATTTATGTGCCATGACATAGCCTTCTAACTCGTTCCCACATGTCATAGGCAGTTTCACAACTATCGACAGCAGCAAAGATCTCTCGTGGTAATCCTAGTTGGATTAAGTGCATTGCCATATCATCAACTGCGATCTGCTTTATGTCTTCTTCTGTGTATTCTGCTTCTGTTTGTTCACGAAAGAACGGTGGAATAGGAGGTGTTCCATTTGGTTCTCCAGGGTCTTGAATCTGTCGAGGCTTGAAGGGTCCATTCTTAATAGATTGGAGCAGGAGTTTACCATCAGGCTTGGTTTTGATGTAACGAAGCATACGGCTTGTCCATAGAAGATATCCACCTTTTTCAAGCATAGGAGGACGGTTTTCCACACCGGCTGCATGAATGTCTTGCTGAGTTGCCATTAATGAAGGTATGTACGATAAAGTTAATCTTGGATCGGTGCAACAATATAGGAGTTGTGTCTGGTGAAGTTAAATTCAGTTGTTGTAGAGAAATTTTGGTCTAAAAACTAAAAAACTTCGATAACTTCTTTTTGGAGTGGATTTGGACCTCGAAGGTTGGGTTTAATTCAACGTGTCCTTCTCCTCGTTCTCACGGTCGTTTTGATAGGTTATGGGCTGAAAACGGAGTTACGGTTTAAAAGTTATAGCCGTTTGAAGTTTTGTCGTAAAAAAAGTTAAACAGAAGTCAATTCCGATGGATTTGGTTGAATTCCGATGGATTTGGTTGAATTCCGATGGATTTAGTTCAATTTCGATGAATTTGGTTCAATTCCGATGAATACTGTTCACTTTGTCCAATTTCGATAAATCCGTGTAATTCCGATGAGAATTGAAAGTTTCAATTCCGATGAAAATGACAATTCCGATGAAAGTGCAATTTCGATGAACTTTGCAATTCCGATGAAATTTACAATTTCGATGGAAGTTTGCAATTTCGATGAAATTTTGCAATTTTCGACGAAATTAGCAATTTCGATAGAATATATCTAATTTATACAAATTAGAAGATATTTCCTTAGTCGAAGTACTCCACACACTTATACAAGCAAGGGAATACTGAGTTCTCGTTGGAACTTGAAGTAAACATGTTCTTGATGAATTCCGATGGCCAATTCGGATAAACCAATTCCGACAAACCCTTAAAAACCAATTCCGACAAACCCTTAAAACCAATTCCAACAAACCCTCAAAATCTGAATTCCGATGGATTAACTGACTTTTTAAAGATCAATATTACGACTAAAATCAAACTACTAACCAGTTTCAATCTATCAAAAACGCTTAAATAACAATAAAGTTTCGACCTTTAACAATTATAAGCAAATTAGACGAATTTCGATAAGTTCCAAAACTTTCTGGTTCGATAAGAAACACGTTTTTGATGATTTTGATTCGATTTTTATGCCAAAACTCACTAATAAGAAGTAGATCTATATGAAAGACAACAACTTTAACCTAAAAAACGTAAAAATCAAAGCTTTTGGACAAAAAGCTAACGTTTTTATAGAGAAAAACGCAACTTTTTGCTAATCTTTGATAAAAAAAAGAGACACAAGCAATCCTAAATCGTTGTTAGGCGATTGATACCACTTGTAGGACTTTAGATCTAACTATATCACACAATATATGAATCGTATAAAGCAAGTATGAATCGTATGGTGACTTGGGAAAGATGTAAGTATGCCGTGTATATTAGAGAGAAAGAGTAGAAAACTAGAGAGAATATCTTATTAATAAACATACACACTACACACTCAAGCACACCACACAAATGAGGTGTGTGGTGTCTTTTATATATAAACATAAGACGCCTCATGGGCTTTCTATGGGATCGATTGGATAATGGATTGGACTATCTTATACATAACTTCTAACCTATTAGCTTAGTCTATGAGCCCTTTGACTATTCTACTATATTATCTCTAACACGTTTACAAAGTTCCTATGACTAGAATGACCGCCACTTTTCTTTAATGCTAACAACACCCATATAATCGGACATTGATGTTGAGCTTTGACAACAACACTACGATATTAAATTTAGCTTTGGGTGCTGGGTTTGTTTGGCATAGAGCGGTGTGGAGCTTTTTGTGGCGGTGAGCGGTGAGAAATGAGCATTTTGATTTCTAATAGTCGTTTGGCAAAAAAGCAGCGAACTTTGGCTATTTTTTGAAAAAGCTAATTCTTCAATACTTGTTTAAGAATCATTATTAAAATTATTAGAGTTGTAAAGATATTGAATGACTAAAATACCCCTCCCCCACCCCTAATACCACGTTACACGTTTTACACATTTACATGTCCTTTAGGAAATTGACGTTTGCATAACTATTACTGTATTAGGATCTTCATATTTTCATTATTTGTGAGATTTTATTATGACGTAAAAAGCTTTAGGGTGCGTTTGGTAGGGGGAATGGAATGAGGGAATCATATCGGATATGATTGCAAGTGTTTGGTTAAGATGTGCATCTTTCAAATATGGAATTGAAAGATACATATCTTCCATACCCATTGTGATTCATGGCAACATACCAAACGCACCCTTTATATTTTCTTTACATGAGTTCAAAATAGAAAGATTTAACAATTTAAACATAAACAACCACTTAATTATTAGAAAAAGAAAAAAAAAGCATAACTTTTTAGTTCTAACCTTTCATTACTATGGGTTGAGATCAATAAGGCTACTCGTAATGAATGACTAAAGATATGTATATATCTTTTTATGTCACTTTAAGTATTTATAATTACAACTACAATTATGTTACCAAATAATTTTATTTAAAAAACCTGCTACCACTCAACGGCTCAAGGCTATTTCTCACTGTTACTGCTACTTTTAACAAACACACCCGTTATGGCACATGCCTGATATTAGCATAAAAAGAAGCACTAATAGCTGGTGGTTATAAGAGCACCCGGTGTGGTCATTGTCGTAGCTCGCCGTGTACACGTGGAGGGCTCGCCGTCCCTCGCCATGGTACCGGCCTCCCTCGCGGTTGCTCGCCGTCCGTGCTTGCTCGTCTGCACGGCGAGGCTTTTCCTTGTACTTTATGTCAGAAGCCAAGAAATATAAATGTTTCATAACGTTTAAAAAAGGACTTTTCGACCGTTTAATTTTTTTGGTTATAAATAAGATTAGAACATTTATAAAAATCACATACATACACAACACCAAATCACATACATACACACCTACAGTTCACACTAAACTCTCTAAAATAATAACCAAAAAACATGAAGGAATCATCTCATTCCGGCGAAAGTGATCTTGAAGAGATTTCAGAGCTCGAGATGATTATTCAAGAATACGAGAATGAGCAATCGTTGCAGCAACAAGAAGCCGGAAGTTCGAAACTGACATACATTCCCCGGGAACATGAAATTGTTGAAGCACGTCTAATGCGGGATTATTTTGGTAACAACCCAAAATATACGGACGAATATTTTAGGCGTCGCTATCGTATGAGCCGTAAACTATTTTTAGAAATAGTTCAAGGTATTGAAACATATATCGAAACTCATGATTATCTTCCTAAGCATTTTGATTTCTTTAGAGTCCGACCCGATGCTACGGGTGTAATGAGTTTCAGTGTCATAATGAAATGCACAAGCGCCCTACTCCAATTGGCGTACGGCATAACAGCTGATGCATTTGATGAGTATTTACAAATGGGAGAACAATGTGCACGCGATTGTTTAGATAATTTTACTATGTGCATAATCCAGTTGTATACGCGTGAGTTTTTAAGAAAACCAGACGTGAATGACATTCACAACTTATATGATGAGGGTTGATCGATACACTGATAAGGTGGTTAAACCTATGTTGCTTGTGTGTATGTGATAAGTTGAGTTAATATGATCAAGTACGCGGAATTTACTTAATCACACTTAGAAGGTTATTTGTAGTATGGAAATGGAACAGTTATGCTTGTGTATATAGAACAAAGAACATGCAATGTTATCACCAAACGATTCAATATTATTCAAGATAATACGAGTGATCTTCAATATCACTAGGGTTACAAAGACCTTGAATCTTATGTTTTCTACGACTTGTGATATTTGTTCTATGTTCTTGAGAGTTATTGTTTTGCACTTAATAATTCACACTCTATTATCTATTCGACTCTCGTATATTTATCACTAGTCTAAGATCTTTCTTTTATAACACAAGAAAGATCTTTACAATATTGTCAAGTCTTATCGAACGCTTGCTTTGAGAGTGTCAGTCATTAAGATACAACTTGTATCTATGTTTACAACTTGTTCTGTGAATATAACATTATGACTGATCACATGGGGTAAGATATTATCTACCGTATATTGTTGACTTTAATACACATAATATCTTTTCATACTTATCCGCTCAGCAGCAGAAAGTTAATTACCAGCAGCAATGTTAACGCTAGCAGCAGAATGTTTAACGCTAGCAGCAGAATCAAACACTAGCAGCAGAAACCAAATGCTCTAGCAGCAGAATCATACTTAGAGTATTTCTTTGAGTAGAACCCGATATTAAACTTCTTGAATATTTAATTCCCAACAATCCTCCCCTAAACATGTGAATCCTTTTCAACATGTTTCTGAATTAAATTATGGATTGTGAAGATCTTTCAAACACTTCTGTTCTTCAAGATTAAATATCTTTCTCAGTAACTCATCTGCTTTCTGTTCTTTGACTTTAACAATATCAATACACATCTTCAGGCTTCAAACATTGACCTAAAAGATGGTGCAATTTCCTTGGATGGAGGAATTATAAGAGGCAATGATGCTGTGTATCTTGGATGCTTGTTTCAACAAGTGAAATCATCTATCAGCATGCCTTTGCAAGTGATGAACAAACGTGGTGAACTGAAATTGAAACTTTTCTTCATTTGACCTAGATAGAACTTTCTCCTTTGGAATGCTTCATCCCTTCTGAATATATATAATAAGCTCTGTTCTTGTCATTTTCAACCTCCATGTCATCATCTTGTATGCTCTTGTCTTTTCCTCCCTTTCATTGGTTAATCTTCCTTCTTTGGGCTTTATTTCCCTTCCTGAGATATTACCTCCCCTGAGATGCAAATAACATTTTATCCTCCCCTGTTTGGAAGATCTCTCACTATGTACCAAAATATTTTTCTCCATCATCTGACCTATCCATCAGAACATGTTATCAGACAATGTTGTACATGTAGCCATCAATTCCTTAAGAGTTTAAGTTGCTGCCCTCATCACTTCTAGGTGTGTTAACTCCTATGAGAGGTAATTCATGGGGCATTTGACTCATGGTCCATCATTTGATGGTTTTTGTGAGTCTCTTTGAAAATCCTTTTAAGAAACTTTTGCCTTAGCAGTATGTACTTGATTTTATTATGAAAAACAATACTGCTTTCAACCATTTTGAAGGGATCAAGTGTATAACAGACACTTAATCAAAATTTTGGTTTAAAGCAACCTCTGGTTGTGTGAGAACCAATGTTTTTCAGTTATAAATAACTGCCTGTGTAAAGATAAACCTATTCAAAAGGCTTTCTTGACAGGGTTTCCAGCTCATAGTAATTGTTGCCTCTAACACAAGTGTTAGATTCACTTTTGCTAGTTGTTCTTTCTATCAGATGTCCTTAGACTTGCTCATTATACTTAAAAGTATAAAATGATAGAAAGTGAGTTGCATCAGTTACTTTCTGATCAACTAAGTCATCAATTCTATGTGAAATATCATAATCAAGTTTCAAGAAAGAAGTTTTAAGGAGGTTTGAAATTCCTAAACTTTTTCTATCATGAACCTATTATGTCAGCAACTGATACTATCATTCTGCTGCTTCCATTTCACTTGAAATATCCTTTGTGTTCATATGTTCATACCTGAAATTGTTAGTCTAAAACCAAAAGAACAATGTACAAAGTACTTGTCTTGTATTAGAATAATCATAGGACTAACTGTATGAATAACACAAATTAAATTTGTACTAGCAGCACAAACTTTTGTAATAGCAGTAGTATCTTTTAAAGCCAGCAGCACAAACAAAAATTTATTTACAAAAACACAAAGTTTAAAATCATTGAGGATTAAGCATTCCAATACTTGCTACCAAGTACTGAAACCTTCCAACATCAAAAGCTTTGGTTAGAAGATCTGCAAAGTTGAATTCTGAAGCAATTTTAAGAACTTGAATTAATCTTTTCTCATTGCAATCTCTTATAAAGTGATGTCTAATTTCAATGTGTTTTGTTTTAAAATGTTGCACTGGATTTTTAATTATGCAAATAGTACTACTATTATCAATATGAATAACAGTGTTCATGAAATTGTGCCCATAGTCAAGAAGTTGGTTTTGAAGCCATAAGACTTGAGCACAGCAACTTGCAGCAGCTATATATTCAGCTTCAGTTGTTGAAGTAGCCACAGTTGTTTGCTTCTTACACTTCCATAAGATAAGTCTACACCCAAGGAATTGACATCCTCTAGTTGTTGACTTTCTGTCCAAGCTAGCACCAGCATAATCACTATCCGAAAATGCTACCAAATCAAAAGGTGATTCTCTAGAATACCATAGTCCCAACCTAGGTTGACCCTTGAGATATCTAAAAATTCTCTTGACTGCTGTTAAATGAGAAACCTTTGGAGTTACTTGAAATCTTGCACAAACACAAACAGAGAACATGATATCAGGTCTTGATGATGTAAGATACATCAAAGATCCTATCATAGATCTGTAAGTGTGAACATCCACATTTTCTCCATCTAAGTCTTTTGGAAGAGGATTCTCAGAGTCCATTGGGTGTGCTTGCCATTTTTGAATCAGCAAAGTTGAACTTCCTTAGTATCTCAGCAACATACTTATCCTGACTAATAAATATGCCTTCATATGACTGTTTAACTTGCAAACCCAAAAAGAATGTAAGTTCCCCCATGGAACTTATCTGAAACTTATCATGCATAAGCTTCTCGAACTCCAAACACATCTCCTTCCTTGTAGACCCAAAGATAATGTCATCCATATACACCTGCACTAACAGAAGATCCTTCTTGTGCTGTTTGATAAAAAGTGTCTGATCAATCTTTCCTCTTTGAAATCCATTTGGTTTTAAATAAGAAGCCAGTGTTTCATACCATGCTCTAAGTGCCTGATGAAGGCCATAAAGAGCCTTCACTACTCTGTACACTTTTTCTGGATGGTCAGGATCAATGAAACCTGGAGGTTGTGAGACATACACCTCTTCTTCAATTGTGCCATATAAAAATGCACTCTTGACATCCATTTGATAAACAGTGAAGCCTAAAAATGAAGCATAAGCTAAGAAAAGCCTAATTGCCTCAAGTCTTGCTACTGGAGCAAACACTTCATCATAGTTTATCCCTTCTTGTTGTGTGTACCCTTGGGCTACTAATCTAGCCTTATTCCTAATCACTATGCCCCTTTCATCCCTTTTATTCTTGAAAACCCATCTAGTGCCAATTACCTTTGCATCCTTTGGTAAATCAACTAGCACCCATACCTTCTGAATCTTGAACTGAAGAAGCTCCTCTTGCATAGCTTCTACCCAGCTTGAATTATCTAAGGCTTTCAGAATGTTCTTTGGTTCATCTTGTGAGAGAAAACATACAAACAAGCAAGAGTTTGAAAACTTATGCTGCTTTGAAGCATAAAGGGCATCAAGAAGCCCTTGTTGGTCTAAAGACATCAGTTGTTGTCTTGTCTTCACACCTGATTGTACATCTCCAATCACATTTTCTAAGGAGTGGACTTTGTGAATCCTTGTGTGTGGGGTTGAAGGAACTTGATAGTTAGGTGTGATATTGCTCAAATCCACCTCATTATCTGAGAAATCTGCTTCATTTAAGTCTGAAGGGCCAGCAGTAGAATCATTTGGCCTAGCAGCAGAAAAATTAAGCCTAGCAGCAGAATGCTCTGTCTCAGCAGCACTATCATCAGCAGAAACATTTTGTTGTTCCTTTGTTCCATCTTCCTTGTGTTCACTTTCAACATCTTCTTTAGCTTTATCAGAAGAAGATTCATCATTTGTTGAAGTTGAAACCACACTGGTACTTATTGGCATCCAAATATGATCTTGATTTGTCTCCTTGTCTAACCCTGCCTCATTTGTTGTTTGTGAACCTGAAAAATCATTAGTTTCTACAACAACAGGCACATAATTCATAGAATGGGTTAAAGACTCTAGATCAAATAGCCAATTAGGACCTGTACCTACTACATTGGATTTATGCTCTGATGAAGCGAAAAGTGTACCGCTTTTAGGGGGTCATTTAAGCCCTAAATCGTATTTATTTGATCAAATATTGCCCTAAATCGTTCCTTTTGTCATTTTAGGTACTTTGGAGAAGAAATCTGGAAAAAGAAGCATTTTGGACGTTTTTGGAGCATAAAAGTGAAGAAAACGACAAAGTCTCAAAATCGGCTGGAAAAGTACCTTTGACGGCGTCAGGGATTGTTCTAGACGGCGTCATGGCTTGGCAAAAGAGGTGGATATGAAAAATACACGTGACGCGCCAGAGAGTTTTGCAATGGAAAGTCTGACGGCGTCACCCTTTAAGATGATCAAGGCCATCACGGTTTAAGTTAAAGAGGGACGGCGTCAAGCTCATTTCTAACGGCGTCAAGCCTTGATAAGCCAGAGAGGATTTTGGAAGACTAAAGAGGGACGGCGTCAAGAAGGCCATCCGGGAACCCTAGACACGGCGAGGTGACGGCGTCAAGATCTACAACGTGACGCCGTCAGCCACTAAACTCTATATATAGTTTTGCAATTTTTTGTCATTAGTGTACAACTTTTGGTGTGCAACTTTTAGGGTGCAACTTTGTGAGGAGAAACCCTAAGACGAATTTCTGCCATTTTTAAGGGTTTTCATACCCTTGGATCTCCCATGTTTAATTGAAGATAAGTATTCATTTAATCAATCAATATGTCTATGTGTTGTTTGATTATATCTTGTTCTTGTCTTTTGATTAACATGCTAGGCTAGATTTATCTTGTGTTTGCTTAGATCTAATGAAACCTAACTATTGATTATTGGTTATTAGTGTGTTATTAATTGTATTGGATGATTGTTTATCGATGTTAGGCTTAAGAAAACTGGCTAACTTCCTATACGGTAACTTGCTTGAACGTCTTAAGAAACATGAACCAATGCGTACTAAGGTTTTTATGGTTGTATTTAATGCATGAGCGAATTCTAGTGATCCCATGTTAGGAGCTTCCTAGCCGGCTCGACATAGGAGTGAAGTAGGAGCTTGTAGAGTTGGGGAAGTACGTACGCCACCCCACGATTGGTATTAAGGAATACACCCGTCATCCACGCAATTAATACACACTAATCAACCGGTAAAAGATAGTTAGGGAGTAAGGAAATCTAAGTAAACACATTTCTCTCCACATAAGTTTCACGACCTTTTTATTTTCAGTTATTTTATTTATTTGCATTTGTAGTTATTTGGGTTAGTTGACTAGCAACTAATTCCGCCCATTCCTTCAAACCCGAGATTTTACTTGCTTTCATAAAAATATAAAAATACAAAAAGAATCTTCCCTCACCCTTAGACCTATTAGAGTAGTTTTTCAATCCTAACGACACTATTCCCCTAGAGAACGATCAATCCCCCGGTACTTGCCACTTCACTATACTACATCGGTCAGGTACACTGCCTGGTGGGGATTGCAAGCCTCTTGAGATCCCTCGAGAGGTAAAACCTGTTGTAAGGTCGCAAAACCACGCATCAAGTTTTTGGCGCCGCTGCCGGGGAATAGTTATTGTTTAGGTTGAATTTTTATTTTATTAGGTCTACTCACTAGATTCCTTTCTAGTGAGATTTTTATTTTATTTTTTCTAGTTTCTTTTCTATCTTTGTGCTTTGTGCCCTTTGTTTGTAAAACCATTTTCATTTGTCACTATGATGGATGAAATTCCATTTAGATCATTGACAATAGAGGAACAATTATATTTCACCAATAGATTTGTTTCCTATCATTCCTATGAATTTTTGTGTGATCTTTGTGATTTCCAAAAGGAGTTAGGGGTAAGGTTAGATGGGTTTAATGAATTCTATGCATGTGAGATTTCTATTAGACGAGCATTATCTGGATCAATTCCTTTTAGTCAGGCCCTTTGGATGAATTTTGAGGAAAGCTTCCTAACCATGACCCATAAGTGGAACGAATTGGTGGATTCGTATGAGCAAAGAGACCTAGTTTGCCAAGGAATTGTGGATAGAGCCGAAGCAATAAACCATAAGTTGGATGAAGCGCTAGGTTTGTTATCATCACTACCTAAGAAAACAATTGATGAGGATATAGGTGATCTTGACACGTGGAATGATGAGGTAAACACCATAAGCCCACAAAACCCACCATCATTCGAGGCACACACACCGCCCGTGACTTACCCGGAAGAAGTAGAAGAGACTTTAGGAATCCCGATGGAGGTAGAACCCTTGGACCAAACACAACTAGAGGATATAGGTTTGGATACTTGTAGTCATAACCTTTCTTTTAGTTATATGGAAGTTCCTAGTTTTGATGAACCGGAGCCTCAGCCAAAACCGTTACCTAATCTTCCATCCTTAGATGTGAATTTAGGAATTGAAAAAGGTCCCGATCCACCCATCAAAACATATAGTCCGGGTAGCCTTAAGTTTAAGGTAGTAGACATTAAGCCTTGTAGTGAGGAAGCTAATATAGGAGTGAACCATAACCTTTCATACTTGCATAACCCATTCATGATTAATCACAAGAAACACTATGGGTTTAAACCGGGTTTATTAGGTCAAGATGGATTCCCAACTAGGAATCTCTCGAAGTTGATAGAAGATGATCCCTTTTTAGGAGAAAACTTTAATTCACCCATTGACCAAAGTGAACTAGGTAAGGTTGTGATGAAAGGAGCACACCCCTTTGAGTAATGAAAGTCTTAAGGATGTTAGGTGTCTCATCCTTAGTAGCTAAAAAGAAAACCCATGTAAATCTACTATAGTCATCTGTAATAACTAGACAATATCTCTTATGTTGCATACTTCTAACATTTGTAGGACCAAATAAGTCCATATGAAGTATAAACAATGATTGATTGATAGAGTTAAACAACTTGGGCTTACAAGTGGCTTTGTGTTGTTTGCCTTTAAGACAAGCAATGCATGTTTGATCATTTTCAAATCGTTTTTGAGGTAAACCTCTTACCAAACCATTCTTAACAATCTGATTTATGGTTTTGAAATTAATATAACCAAGCCTCCTATGCCATAACACAGATTCATCCAATGTGGCCTTTCCAACATGACAAGTTAAAGTCTTTTTAGGAACAATGTTCTTCATGTCTACACTGTACATATTGCCCTATCTAGGAATTTTAAGAAGCACTTGACTTTCATTAGGCATCTTAAAATCAGGAGAAAGTACAAGACATTCAGTGTCACAGAAAAGAACTTTGTTCTTTTTGTCACACATTTGTGAGACACTAAAAAGATTATAATTTAGCTCTTGTACATAATACACATCTTCAAAATCTAAATTTCCAGTTTTGATTGTACCTTTACCGGAAATTTTACCACCAAAACCTCCTCCAAAGGTAACATAGCCTCCATCTATTGATTGAAAATCTGAGAGATAAGACTTGTTGCCTGTCATGTGCCTAGAACATCCACTATCTGAGTATCCTTGATCCTCTTGTGTATCAATTGAATGTTCCTACACAGAAATGAGAAGTATCAGTTTCTTTTGGGGACCCAAGCCATTACTGACTTGGATCTGCCTCTTGCATCAATGAAATTTAATCTCTTAAGAACAGTTGATGCAACATTGGATTTAAGAATCCAACATGCTGAGGCCTTAACAGCATTTGCCCTGTTTTCCCTAGCAGCAGAATGAATTACATGCTTAGCAGCAGAAACTGCTAGCTTTATAATTGTTCCCTTAATTTTCCAAACTAGTTTTGGGACCACTGCTTTTGTTTGAATGGGCCTTTGAACAGTCTTTGATGCATTTGTATAAAAAGATTTTGCATATTTAACTGTTGGTCTTGGGTTAACAGTCATGAATGGTCTAGCAGCAGAAACTGCTTTGACAACTGCTCTGGGTTTTGTTCTCTTAGATTTAGAGTGAAAGTGAGTTTAAGGAGTTTGCCTTTTGAAATTCACCCTATTGTTTTCATACCCAGATACCCATTTGTTACAGGAAGCTGCAAGATGATCAAAACTACCACATGTGTAACAAGCTTTATTATAAAAAGAAAAGTCATCACCTAATTGGTTAGACTTGAGGCCATTCCAATTTCTTTGGTTACCTCTGGGCTTGCTAGTGGATCTATATTGTTCACAATATTTAACTGGTTGCCTAACATGTTTAATGTTTGAACTAGGCTTAACAGTATCCTTTTTGATCACTTTAGGAACCCTTGTTCCTGCTTTCTTAACTTCTTCAGGTTTAGACATAACCTGTTCATCTTCTTCATCATCAGATACCCAGTCTTCAATGACTATTGTATCTGATCTTTTATCAGAGGACACCTTGTCCTCAGAAAGTGAAGTTTTACTTAAACTTTCACTTACTTTCTTAGGTTCATCAACAACTAGCTTAGTTTTTGGTTGTACACCATATTGTAGCTCAGGTTGTTGAAATTCAGGAATACCTGAATTCTCTAGGTCAATCCCTGGGGGTTTAGGGATACCTCTGTATGGAGGTGGGACACTCTTATATCCTACTCCTGACTTGGCTCTATTAATCACTTGGCATTCTATCATGTTGGTCACACCTCTAGAAGCATGTTCTAGTATCTGTGTAGTCAAGTGAATGTTTCCATTTTCCTTTTTGACCCTATCAAAAGCCTCTCTTAAAAGCTTAATTTCAGCATCTTTAAAGAATATGTCCTGTCTTAGGAGAGCTTTGTCATCAGAAAAAGCAAGTTCATTTTCTTTGTAGTATAAGATCTGCTTTTCTGTTGATTCTAAACCACACCTATAATTAATGTAGTTTTGATGGGTTTTGCCTAGCTCTTTCGTTTGTTCATCATAATGTTTGATTAAAGTTTGTAATTCTTTAAGAGCAGTACAAGCATTTGAACAAGCTTTATGAGATTGTACCTCAGAAGTAGAAAAAGCCATGAGTCCCATCTGTGAAGAATCTTCTTCTTCATCAGCCATGAAACTCCAATCAAAACCTATCCCATCAATAGCTACCATAGCTTTTGAGTTCGGCTCAGAAACCTCCCTTGTTTTGGATGTGCTTCCAAAACCTTTGTTCTTGCTATCTTGCTGCCTTGGTCTTCTACATTCTCTTGAGAAGTGACCCATCATGTGGCAGTTATAGCACTCTATCTTTGACTTATCAAAACCAGCAGTATCAGTATTGCTGATTAAGAGCTTCTTCCCCGTCCTTTGATAGAACTTCTTGGCTCTCATGCTAAGAAGAGAAATTTGCCATTTTAGGTCCATTTCCTCCAGATCATCTTCATTGATCTCTTGGAGGTCTTCATAGGTGAGCATGGACCCATTATTTTGACTTGTAAGAAATGCACAACAAGTCTTTTCATCCAAAATACCCATGGTACTGCTTGATGAACTAGCAGCACCAACACCATCAACAACTTTCACCTCTTCACTTGATTTTGAGGTACTAGGAGTTGACATAAAAGCCATGTTCCCAGTATTAGAACTAGTACCTCCATTCTTCTTCAAATCTTGCTCCACAATCTTAAAGTTGCTATACAAATCTATCAACTCCATTTTATCAAGGTCTGGCTTATTCTTCCAGACAACAACATGCATAGCCCACTCTTCTGGTAAGCTTCTCAGAAATTTTGAGTTCAAATCTTCTTGAGGTATTTCAACCCCAAGAATAGCAAGTTGGCTCACAATATTCTGAAGCCTATTAAACATATGTGTGAAAAACTAGAAGGGGGGTTGAATAGTTTTACCGTTTAAAATTAATTCGCTTTGTTACTCTATGTTAATTCAAAGGAAACAAGCACAAACAAATTGTCACAACTCGTAATTTCAGGTCATTTTCCAAACCTGACAATTTACTATTCATGAGTTACTATTCATCAATCACTATTCACCAATCACTATTCATCATTTTTGAAGTCAGTTTGAGACTTTGAGAAGTCGACAAAAATTTTACTATTCACATGACACTATTCATTCCCGGAGGGAAATCACTATTCATGGGCATCATTCATCATATCGTAAACTTGGTTTACGGGTATTCAAATGCGCGTAACCAGTTAGGTTTAGCTGCGTATTCATGTATCATCAGTAAAGGCACATCATACAGACTAGAGTAGTCTGCATATCATCAGTAACATCATTATCATATCAGTTCATGCATGGGTTTGTGTGATTTTCATTAACGTATGCTTAATTGTTTAATTAACGTTACCACTCAATCATTTCTACTAACATTATACCCAATACTCCCGACAATGATTCTAATACATTTTCAAGCTAATTTTATTGATATAGAGATTATATTATTACTTTACCCGGTGTTTTTAAACCAATCGCTATATTTTTCGTTTGACGCTTATAACTCCGTCGGTTTACGAAATTTCAATCCGATAATCATTCTAACACCCGATTCTTGCAAGGAATATGATTTTACAATTTTTACAACTTCGTCGTATTTTATTTCACCTCGTCATGATTCATTTCTAGTTAACTCGGTACCCGATAACACTCAAGGTACACACTAAACTATCAATATTCATTTAAATGGGGGACAAAGTCTTGCATTAACATCAAATCTTTTCCAAATTACCCACATGTGCCGCCCCCCTAACCCCCCCATTTAGCCTAATGCTCCAAAAACTCGTTAATGCATTTATCTTCATTTTATTTCCATTCCACTAACATCAACACATACACTAATAAACCCATTAGTTAAAAAAAGATCAAAACCCTCCCACTTCATCCCCTAGGATCGGCCAAACCAAGAACACCCAAGATAATCCATAAATTTTCCAAGTTCAAGTCATAATCAAGCTCCATTTACCTTCCTAGTTATGGTTTTGTGATTAAATCTCAAGTTTCTTACTCATTTCTTATCAAAACTCATCAAATCATCAAGTAAGTTTCAAAAACACATTTTGATCATCTTATACTTTTATTTGATTCATATGTTTATGTATTTTCAAGTTATAATAGTTATTCATGCAAGTTACTTATGTTTTAGATACCACTTTTGCACATAAACTATCTTAAACACTAGATCTATAAGTTTCACTAATGATCTCATGAAATCCACCAAGTTTGGTGATGTTTAGGACCCCATGACACCCTAAGAAGGTGTATGGTAGGATTTGCGAACTTGTGGAGTTGATTTGAATTAGTATGATCAAGTTTAGAACCAAGAAAATGAGTTTTTAACAATCTAAAATAGCTACTGTCCTTAAACGCCAAGTCTGGAAAACTCAGAAACTTTTGAACTATTTTGGCCTTCATATTCACAAAGTTCTTTCAAAAACGAAACCGTGGCCGCAAGAATCACTAAAAACCGACTTATAACGAAGGAGATATGATTTTTCAAAGTTAGACGACGAAAACTAATTTTCTGAAAATTTAGTTGCTGATCACCGAGATTCAAAGGACAAAACGAGGTGTTAGACGTGATCTAGATGACCCGACCTACTGAGATTATGTTAGTTCATGTTTATACGAAGCCGTGGATGTAAAGAACGTAGAAAACGAGCTTATAACGGCCGAGTTATTCACGTTTGAAGCCCGACGTACCATGTTCATTTTGACAGCCCACTAATAGAAAGTGTTTTAAGTATAAAAACTAGTGTTTTTGTGAGACATAACATTGTTAGCCGATTTTCTAATTGATCGAGGCGTGTACAATCAAAAGTTAAATGAAACGACATTAATACATTGTTACAAGGTTTTCAAAAACGTCGAGTTTGATCAACTAACACATAACGTGCAATATTTCGCGACTAGTTTCACGAAGCCATTTTGGGCATATTTTCACAAGTTAAGGAAAATATTAAATTGCGATGAAAACGCTACATTTTGCCGATAGAACACCAAACGAGGATCGTGGAGTACCGTTTCAACATATTTACACGAAAAGTAGTTTATAACTTAACGAGACGTCAAAAGTGTATTTTTCGTCGATAAACGTTATTTTCAAAACTAACAAGTGGTATCGTTAACATACGTATTTGCATGTGTTGCATTGTATCACATCATTCATAATAGGTCGCGGTTAGAGACCGAGCTTTATTTCATCATATCCATCATTGTCATTGTTGCTATATCATATCAGGTGAGTTTTCATAGCCCCGTTTTAAATTGTTTATTGATTTCTAAACTCTCGGGGGAGAATACATTGCACCATTTTCATATGCGGACCAAAGTATACAAACTCATTACATTGCTTAAGTTACATCATTGCCCAGATTAAAGTCCCCTTTTATTATCATGAACCGTTAATTGTTAGCAAGCGAGAGTGAGTGAATAGATCTATTGAGGGTGACTCCTCCGTTCGGGTTGGTAGCACCAACTGGTCAAACGAACGCATTTCATTTCTGTCATATTAGAGTGATTGGCAAACACTCGGTTGGGGCATTTCATTCAGTCTAGCTTCGGGGTCATGAGCTTAGAGCTAATGTATCATTTTTATGTGGCATAGTTTTGTCATACACTTTATACTTGTGGTATCCGTACAACATTTCATTTACATAAACCTATGATCTCACCAACATTTTTGTTGACCATTTTTAGCAATGTATTTTCAGGTAATTAAGGTATCGCATGTTGGCTTGCATATGGACATCATGGAGTCGCGGAGTCGACGCGTCTCACTTTATATTTTATGCACTTATCCATCGTTTGAATTGTATGAACTTGTTTTATGAAAACATGTTTCACCTTTTGGGACCTAGCTTTGTAACTCTGAATGTTTTTAAATAATCAAACAATGTATTTTCTAAACGACACTTTAGGTCGTTCAATATAACTGCAACTTTGGTGCTATGACCAGTCGCGCCCCTGAATAATTCATTCCGCTACAAGTGACAAAATTTGGGAGTGTGACAGATTGGTACCAGAGCAAAGGTTATAGCGAACTAGGTTGTCCATTATATCCTAGACTATAACTGCACCATAATAGCATCTCATCATTGTAGCATAAGTGCATATTCATTATATCACATGTAGTGATTGCTATTTCATACATATATCATTTCATCATAACTCACATTGTGTAAATGTTTATTTACTTTTATTTCACATCTATTGTCACAGTGATGTCTTCGGATTCACACCCTATTGTTATCTCATCGGACTCTGAGTCAGACGATACTTCCTCACTACCCTCCATCATACTAGATTCGGTTACATCACCCTCACTACCCACTATCATTTTGTCATCAGTGGAGCCTACTCCATAGTCTTCACCTGTGATGTCAGAGGTCGAGACAGAACCCTTTGAGGAGGGGGAAGTCATGCCTACCCCACCACTGTCACCTGTGATCCGTCGTGGTCCCAGAGTTGTTCCAGTTATCCAGCCAGGAGAGTTTGTACCCTATGGTCAAGTTTACCGTACATATCCAGGTGGGCCGCGCATGAAGCGCACTGCTGCTAAGCGGGTTCATCGTCTCACTGTCAGGTCACCAGCTGCATTTGTATCCCTACCACCACCATCATCACTTACTTCATCTCATCCACTCCGTCGCCGCTTGACAGCGAGGAGGAGTGTGGCATTCAGTACACCATCACCATTACCATCCTTATCATCATTGTCTCCACCATTGCCATCCCTATCAGCACCAGTTCACACCAGAGATCCTACTCCTATGTCAGACCTACCGCTCAAGAAGCGGGCACGTCTTGATATTCCATCACCAGATACTTCAGATGCCACAGAGACAGCACCACCCAGCAGATTCGAGGTTGGTGAGAGCAGGTGACAGACTGCTTACTGCTGCTACATTTGACTCGCGACTAGATCAGCTTCAGGGAGAGATTGACAGGGCATTAGCTCATTTAGATGAGACCCCAGTGAGCCGTATTGAGGCTATAGAGGAGGAGGTCGAGGGATTGATCCAGGGCAGGGTTGCCATTGATGTGTCACACCAGGGTTTAGAGGCCCGTCAGTTAGAGAGTTCAGAGCATATCACCCAGCTGAGGCAGGAGGTGCCTGAGTTGTTCGACAGGGCACAGATGTCCCAGGATGAGCATCATCGCCAGGCCGGTGAGTTATCTTCAGTTCAGGCTAGGATGTCTGCATTAGAGACTAGGAAGACTGATCTTCAGCTTCGAGTTCAGCACCTAGAGGAGATCGCTATTGCTATGTCTAGGGATCTTCAAAGGATTTTCCGCAGGCTAGATGGAGCACCCGGAGGAGGTGCCTAGTGTTAGACCTTTATCATGTAGCTTGTACATTATTATCCTAGTCCCGGGGTGTGGGACATAGTTAGGACTTGTTGTCTTTTGCTTGTAGTACAAACAAATATATCAAGTGTGACTCTACTATGCAGGATTTTCGTTGTGCTATTTTATGATATCGGTCTGCGTAACCGAAATTTTCATGTATTATATTCATGTGCGTTGTGATTATATTTATGATGTTTCGTTGTGGTTTCATTGTATTTATACATACTGTGGTTGTATTTATACGTGTTGTGGATGTATATACATGTTGTGGTTGTATATATTGTGTATGATGATCGTTTTCTATTGTGGATTCTCATTGTTGTTATCTTTTGTGATTGTGAAGAATTATGCCACCCAAAAGAGCCACTACTGCTATGACACCAGCTGAAGTCAGAAAGCTTGTTGCTGACAGTATTGAGGCAGCATTGGTTACAGAAAGAGCTGTCGTAGCTGCAGCTGCTGCTGAAGCCGCTTCGCGGGCAGAAACCGCGGAAGCCGCAGGAACAAATACCAATGGTACAAATGGACGTAAATGTACGTACAAAGATTTCAAGAGTGGTGATCCGGAAAAATTCAAAGCCACTGAAGGAGCCACTGCCATGATCCGATGGTTTGAAAAGACAGAATCAGTATTCCTTCTATGCAACTGTCCGGAGGACAGCAAGGTTAAGTTTGCTACTAGTACACTCGTTGAGGAAACTATGTCATGGTGGAATTCGTATGCAAAGCCCATGGGAATGGAGAATGCTCACAAGCTTACATGGGACGAATTCAAGAAGTTGCTGACAAAGAAGTTTTGCCCACGAACAGAAGTGAAAAAGATGGAAACAGAGTTTTATGAGCTAGTGACAGCAGGTAATGATATTGAGGCATATATCAGGAGGTTTCAAGAATTGGCAGCATTATGTCCGACAATGGTTCCGGACACTGAGAAGCTATTAGAGAATTTCATTGGAGGATTACCTCACAACATCCGTGGTGATGTGATTTCTTTTGACCCGCAAACATTGGATGAGGCAATCAGAATGTCTTAGAAACTCATGGCTCAGATAGTGAAGAAAGAAACTGCTTCAAACAACAACACCAACAGTAACCGTAACTACAACAACAATTCCAACAACTACCGAAACAACAACAACTATAACTGCAACCGAAACAATTCCAATAACAACAACAACAAAAGAAATCAGGATAACAACCAGAGTAGCAATGTTACTCAACCACCACCCAAGAGACAGGAAACCGCAAAGGCCTATGTTGCAGGTCAAGCTGAGAAAAGAGGTTACAATGGTACTTTACCCAAGTGCAACAAATGTCAAACCCATCATAACCCTGGAAATTGTCCGAATCCGTGTGGGAACTGTAAGAAGGTTGGTCATTCGACCAGGGATTGCAAGGCTCCGATTGTAGTTGATAATCAGAAGCCCCTAGTAACCTGTTTTGGTTGTGGAGAAGTTGGACACTTCAAGAAGGAATGTCCGAAAGGAAATAATCAGGGAAACAATAACCAAGGTGGAACAGCTAGAGGAAGAGCTTATGTCCTTGGAGGAGAAGATGTCAGGGAGGACCCGAATGTCGTTACGGGTACGTTCCTCATTAATAATCGTTATGCATCCATATTATTTGATTCAGGAGCCGATAGAAGTTTTGTTTCTACTGCATTTGCACCATTACTCAACATTGAACCAACCGCATTAGACACTCCATATCACATTGAACTAGCTAACGGTAGTTTAGTTGGCACCGACACGATCATTCGTGGTTGCACTCTCAATTTTCTCAATCACCCGTTCAATATAGATCTCATGCCAGTAGAACTTGGAAGTTTCGACATTGTCATCGGAATGGATTGGTTATCTCAACATCATGCCAGAATCATCTGTGATGAAAAAGTTGTTCATCTTCCTTATGATGGCGAAACATTGGTCGTTCGCGGAGAACGCAGTAGGACTACCGAACTAGACTCAGCATCATCTCGTGCATTAAAACAGAGAAATACATAAAGAAGGGTTGTTATGCATTCTTGGCTCATATCACAGAAAAGAAGTCGGAGGAGAAGTGACTTGAGGATGTACCAACAGTTAAAGATTTTCCAGAAGTCTTTCCAGAAGACTTACCAGGACTTCCACCTACTCGCCAAGTCGAATTTCAGATTGACTTAGTGCCGGGAGCCGCACCAGTTGCGCGAGCACCTTATCGACTTGCACCTTCAGAAATGCAAGAGTTGTCGAACCAATTGCAAGAGCTCTTGGATAAAGGATTCATTAGGCCAAGTTCATCGCCTTGGGGAGCACCAGTTTTGTCTGTAAAGAAGAAAGATGGATCTTTCAGAATGTGCATTGATTATCGAGAGCTAAACAAATTAACGGTGAAGAATCGTTATCCACTTCCCAGGATCGACGATTTGTTTGATCAGTTGCAAGGTTCCAATTATTACTCCAAGATCGACTTGAAATCGGGTTACCATCAGCTTAGGGTTCGGGAGGGAGATATCCCAAAGACAGCATTCAGAACACGCTATGGCCATTATGAATTTCAGGTAATTCCGTTCGGACTAACCAACGCACCAGCTGTGTTCATGGATCTCATGAACAGGGTGTGCAAGCCATATCTAGACAAGTTTATGATCGTATTCATTGACGATATCTTGATTTACTCAAGGAGTGAAGAAGAGCACCGAGAACACCTTAGAACGATTTTAGAGCTGCTCAAGAAAGAGAAACTATACGCCAAATTCTCAAAGTGTGATTTTTGGATCAGAAGATTACAATTTCTTGGTCACGTCATTGATAGTCAGGGACTACAAGTTGATCCAGGAAAGACTGAAGCAGTTAAAGATTGGGCAACACCAAAAACTCCCATAGAAATTCGTCAATTCTTAGGACTTGCCGGATATTACAGAAGGTTCATTGAAGGGTTTTCCAAGATAGCTAAGCCACTGACCAAGTTGACACAAAAGAACCAGAAGTACGATTGGGGAGAAAAGCAAGAGACCACTTTTCAGTTATTGAAGCAGAAACTTTGCAGCGCGCCAATTTTGTCATTGCCAGAAGGGATTGAAAACTTCGTGGTATATTGCGATGCTTCACACAAAGGACTTGGGGCAATGTTAATGCAAAACGAGAAGGTGATAGCTTATGCATCTCGTCAGCTTAAGAAACACGAGAAGAACTACACTACTCACGACTTAGAGTTGGGTGCCATGGTTTTCGCACTCAATATTTGGAGGCATTATCTTTACGGAACAAAGTGTGTAGTATTTACAGACCACAAGAGCTTACAGTACATTCTTGATCAGAAGGAACTTAACATGAGGCAACGTCGTTGGTTGGAACTACTTAGTGATTACGACTGTGAGATCAGATATCACCCAGGAAAAGCCAATGTTGTGGCAGATGCACTCAGTCGAAAAGAGAGACTCAAGCCTTTGAGAGTCAGATCATTGGGAATGACAATTATTTCACCACTACCATCAAAGATCCTCGAGGCCCAAGTCGAGGCACTCAAGGAAGAAAACCTACCAAGTGAAACACTCAAAGGAATGCAAGATAATGCAAACGGTTTAGTAAGGAGATCAGATGGAACATTATGCTTCAAGGATAGAAGCTGGATACCTCTCTATGGTGGAATATGAGAGTTGATCATGCACGAATCACACAAGTCGAAGTACTCCATTCATCCAGGTTCTGATAAGATGTATCAGGATCTCAAAAAGCTTTATTGGTGGCCGAATATGAAAGCAGAGATAGCTACGTATGTCAGTAAATGTCTTACTTGTGCTAAAGTGAAAGCCGAGTACCAGAAGCCATCAGGATTGTTGCAGCAACCAGAGATTCCCCAGTGGAAGTGGGAATGCATTACAATGGACTTTGTCACTAAACTTCCCAAAACATCAGGAGGTTACGACGTTATTTGGGTAATAGTTGATCGTCTCACCAAGTCAGCCCATTTCATTCCAATCAAAGAGACTTATACTATGAATCAGCTCACCAGACTTTACGTCAAGGAAATAGTCTCAAGGCACGGAGCACCAATTTCCATCATTTCTGACAGAGACAATCGCTTTACTTCAAACTTTTGGGAGTCATTGCAAGATTCATTTGGGACTAAATTAGACATGAGTACCGCCTATCATCCTCAGACCGATGGTCAGAGCGAGAGAACGATTCAGACATTGGAAGACATGCTCAGGGCATGTGTCATTGACTTTGGAAATGGTTGGGCTAACCATTTGCCATTGATCGAGTTCTCTTACAATAACAGTTATCATTCGAGCATAAAAGCCGCACCATTCGAGGCACTCTACGGTCGTAAGTGCAGGTCCCCAGTTTGTTGGGCCGAAGTTGGTGATGTACAACTAACAGGTCCAGAGTTGGTCAGAGAAACAACAGAAAAGATAATTCAGATTAGAGAAAGACTCCAAACAGCCATTAGAATTCCAGGTTGGAGACAAAGTCATGTTGAAGGTCTCGCCTTGGAAGGGCGTGATACGATTCGGGAAACGCGGGAAGTTGAACCCGAGATACATTGGGCCGTTCAAGATTCTGGAAAGGATCGGTCCGGTAGCGTACAGACTGGAGCTTCCGTCAGAGCTCAGCAATGTACATAACACGTTTCATGTCTCAAACCTCAAGAAATGTCTTTCAGACGAAACGCTCGTAATCCCATTGGAAGAAATTCAGATCGATGATAAGCTTAACTTTGTGGAAGAACCAGCAGAAATCATGGACCGAGAGGTCAAACAGTTGAAGCAAAGTCGAATTTCGATCGTCAAAGTTCGCTGGAATTCTCGCAGAGGTCCTGAGTTTACTTGGGAACGGGAAGACCAGATGCGACTCAAATACCCACATCTTTTCACCGAGACCACTCCAGAGACCAAGATCAGCTGAATTCAGGGACTGAATTCCTTTTAGGGTGGTCGACTGTCACTACTCGTAATTTCAGGTCATTTTCCAAACCCGGACAATTTACTATTCATGAGTTACTATTCATCAATCACTATTCACCGATCACTATTCATTATTTTACTATTCATCATTTTTGAAGTCAGTTTGAGACTTTAAGAAGTCGTCAAAAATTTTACTATTCACGTGACACTATTCATTCCCAGAGGGAAATCACTATTCATGGGCATCATTCATCATGTCGTAAACTTGGTTTACGGGTATTCAAATGCGCGTAACCAGTTAGGTTTAGCTGCGTATTCATGCATCATCAGTAAAGGCACATCATACAGACTAGAGTAGTCTGCATATCATCAGTAACATTGTTATCATATCAGTTCATGCATGGGTTTGTGTGATTTTCATTAACGTATGCTTAATTGTTTAATTAACGTTACCACTCAATCATTTCTACTAACATTATACCCAATACTCCCGACAATGATCCTAATACATTTTCAAGCTAATTTTAATGATATAGAGATTATATTATTACTTTACCCGGTGTTTTTAAACCAATCGCTATATTTTTCGTTTGACGCTTATAACTCCGTCGGTTTACAAAATTTCAATCCGATAATCATTCTAACACCCGATTCTTGCAAGGAATATGATTTTACAATTTTTACAACTTCGTCGTATTTTATTTCACCTCGTCATGATTCATTTCTAGTTAACTCGGTACCCGATAACACTCAAGGTATGCACTAAACTATCAATATTCATTTAAATGGGGGACAAAGTCTTGCATTAACATCAAATCTCTTCCAAATTACCCACATGTGCCGCCCCCCTAACCCCCCATTTAGCCTAATGCTCCAAAAACTCGCTAATGCATTTATCTTCATTTTATTTCCATTCCACTAACATCAACACATACACTAATAAACCCATTAGTTAAAAAAAGATCAAAACCCTCCCACTTCATCCCCTAGGTTCGGCCAAACCAAGAACACCCAAGATAATCCATAAATTTTCCAAGTTCAAGTCATAATCAAGCTCCATTTACCTTCCTAGTTATGGTTTTGTGATTAAATCTCAAGTTTCTTACTCATTTCTTATCAAAACTCATCAAATCATCAAGTAAGTTTCAAGAACACATTTTGATCATCTTATACTTTTATTTGATTCATATGTTTATGTATTTTCAAGTTATAATAGTTATTCATGCAAGTTACTTATGTTTTAGATACCACTTTTGCACATAAACTATCTTAAACACTAGATCTATAAGTTTCACTAATGATCTCATGAAATCCACCAAGTTTGGTGATGTTTAGGACCCCATGACACCCTAAGAAGGTGTATGGTAGGATTTGCGAACTTGTGGAGTTGATTTGAGTTAGTATGATCAAGTTTAGAACCAAGAAAATGAGTTTTTAACAATCTAAAATAGCTACTGTCCTTAAACGCCAAGTCTGGAAAACTCAGAAACTTTTGAACTATTTTGGCCTTCATATTCAGAAAGTTCTTTCAAAAACAAAACCGTGGCCGCAAGAATCACTAAAAACCGACTTATAACGAAGGAGATATGATTTTTCAAAGTTAGACGACGAAAACTAATTTTCTGAAAATTTAGTTGCTGATCGCCGAGATTCAAAGGACAAAACGAGGTGTTAGACGTGATCTAGATGACCCGACCTACTGAGATTATGTTAGTTCATGTTTATACGAAGCCGTGGATGTAAAGAACGTAGAAAACGAGCTTATAACGGCCGAGTTATTCACGTTTGAAGCCCGACGTACCATGTTCATTTTGACAGCCCACTAATAGAAAGTGTTTTAAGTATAAAAACTAGTGTTTTTGCGAGACATAACATTGTTAGCCGATTTTCTAATTGATCGAGGCGTGTACAATCAAAAGTTAAATGAAACGACATTAATACATTGTTATAAGGTTTTCAAAAATGTCGAGTTTGATCAACTAACACATAACATGCAATATTTCGCGACTAGTTTCATGAAGCCATTTTGGGCCTATTTTCACAAGTTAAGGAAAATATTAAATTGCGATGAAAACGCTACATTTTGCTGATAGAACACCAAACGAGGATCGTGGAGTACCGTTTCAACATATTTTCACGAAAAGTAGTTTATAACTTAACGAGACGTCAAAAGTGTATTTTTCATCGATAAACGTTATTTTCAAAACTAACAAGTGGTATCGTTAACATACGTATTTTCATGTGTTGCATTGTATCATTGCTTACATTGGATCACATCATTCATAATAGGTCGCAGTTAGAGACCGAGCTTTATTTCATCATATCCATCATTGTCATTGTTGCTATATCATATCAGGTGAGTTTTCATAGCCCCGTTTTAAATTGTTTATTGATTTCTAAACTCTCGGGGGAGAATACATTGCACCATTTTCATATGCGGACCAAAGTATACAAACTCATTACATTGCTTAAGTTACATCATTGCCCAGATTAAAGTCCCCTTTTATTATCATGAACCGTTAATTGTTAGCAAGCGAGAGTGAGTGAATAGATCTATTGAGGGTGACTCCTCCGTTCGGGTTGGTAGCACCAACTGGTCAAACGAACGCATTTCATTTCTGTCATATTAGAGTTATTGGCAAACACTCGGTTGGGGCATTTCATTCAGTCTAGCTTCGGGGTCATGAGCTTAGAGCTAATGTATCATTTTTATGTGGCATAGTTTTGTCATACACTTTATACTTGTGGTATCCGTACAACATTTCATTTACATAAACCTATGATCTCACCAACATTTTTGTTGACCATTTTTAGCAATGTATTTTCAGGTAATTAAGGTATCGCATGTTGGCTTGCATATGGACATCATGGAGTCGCGGAGTCGACGCGTCTCACTTTATATTTTATGCACTTATCCATCGTTTGAATTGTATGAACTTGTTTTATGAAAACCTGTTTCACCTTTTGGGACCTAGCTTTGTAACTCTGAATGTTTTTAAATAATCAAATGATGTATTTTCTGAACGACACTTTAGGTCGTTCAATATAACTGCAACTTTGGTGCTATGACCAGTCGCGCCCCCGAATGATTCATTCCGCTGCAAGTCACGAAATTTGGGGGTGTGACACAAATATTCACACAATATATATGAAAATTAAAGAGAGGAAAGATCAAACCACACAACACGGATGTTTATAGTGGTTCGGCTACAAGGACTCTCTTCCTTGCCCTACTCCACTCCTCGAGCCTCTAACTCGAGAGTTATTATTCACTAAGAAACAAACTCTCTTCTAGTTGGAGAAAACTGTGGAAAACTAGAAGGGGTTTGAATAGTTTTTACCGTTTTTCAAACTTAATTTGCTTTGTTACTATATGTTAATTCAAAGGAAACAATCACAAATAAATAATCACACAATGTAAACAAAAGATAAAGAGAGGAAAGATCAAACCACACGACACTGTTGTTTATAGTGGTTCGGCTACAAGAACTCTATTCCTTGCCCTACTCCACTCCCCGAGTTTCCAACTCGAGAGTTTATCTTTCACTAAGAAACAAACTCCTTTCCTAGGCGGAGAAAACCTTTACACGTCGCTTACTTCCTTTTCCAGTACTAAGCTAAACACCGGGTTCTTTCACAAGGTAGAACCAACCTGACGTCGCCTATTTACTTTACCGACACTAAGCTAGATGTCGAGTTCTTTACAAGGGTACAACCACTCCCTACACTCTTTGTGCTTTAAGGACTAAAGCACTAACCACACTCACTGATTACAAATGATAGATATGATGTGTGAAACAAACTACAATATCACACAGTAATGCAACTAAAGGATTACGGTTCTGTAGATCCTTGAATGCTTGATCCCTCTTCTACAAAATGAAAGATCAAAGTGAAATGAAACTATGAATGATGTTAGTAAGATATGTACTGAATGAATATGTGTGTTAAAGCTATATGAGTGATGAGAAAGCCAAATGATCAGCTTGCTATTTATAGGCAAGCTGATCTTCAGCCCACGGATCCCTCAGAAGGGATCCGTCCTTCATTGGACTTGGATCCGTGGGAGGATGACAGCTAAGGATTTGTTGTATCTTACCAAATCTTCCATATCTTACCAAATCATCCAAGATCCTCAAATGTCAACTATGTAACTTGCAAATCTAAACAAGATATATCAAAGATATTGTATGTGATGTATGCAATGATGTCATGGAATGATTTTAGAATTAAAGTTTCTTTTTAAGGAAACAAGTTACTAAATAAGCAAACTTGTAATTCTTGGTTATTATGTGAAGTGTAAAATGTGTACTTAAGAGACTTAAGCTAGTATTTATTATTTGCTAAAAGATATTCCTTTTATTTGTCATTAACAAAACTAAGAAAAGATCAAAGAATATAAATAACGTTTTTGAGACGCTATTTGTATTAACAAAAACCTTTACACGTCGCTTACTTCCTTTTCCGGTATTAAGCTAAACACCGAGTTCTACTTCAAGGCAGAACCAACCTAACGTCGCTTATACAATTACCAACACTAAGCTAGATGTCGAGTTCTTTACAAGGGTACAACCACTCCCGTTTGGTTCTTTCACAAGGGTACAACCACTCCCTACACTCTTTGTGTTTTGAGGACTAAAACACTAACCACACTCACTAAGATAAATGATACAAATAATGATGTGTGAACTACAACTATATCACACAGTAACTATGCTAAAGGTTTTACACGCCTGTGTTGAACCTTGATGCTTAATCTCCTTTGCTACAAAAGGAAAGATCAATGAAATGAATGAATGATAAATGTTAGATGATATGTAAATGAATAAGTATGAATGTTAGGCTATATGAGTAATGGTGTGTCCAAATGATCAGCTTGCTATTTATAGGCAAGCTGGTGAACAGCCGGCGGATCCGGCGGATCCCATAAAAGGGATCCGTCTTTGATGTCGATTGGTTCCGCCAAATGACAGCTAAGAGATTTTCAAATCTCTCCAAATCTTCCACAATCTTTCCATATCTTTGTGTTGTCATATCAAGATCTTCCAAAGTCAACTATCTTGCTTGAAGATCTAACTAAGATATCACATAATCTATGTATGATGCATGCCATGATGTCATTGTATCATTTTAAAAATAAAGTTTCCTTTTAAGGAAATAAACTAGTAGATGTGTAAAATGTAATTCTAAGTAATCTTGTGAAATGTAAAATGTGTTTTAAAGTGACTTTAGCTAGCATTTATAATTTGCTAAAAGATATGCTTTGTAATTGTCATTAACAAAACTAAGTAAAGATCGTAAAATATAAATAACGTTTTTAGGACGATATTTGTATTAACAATCTCCCCCTTTTTGTTGATGACAAAACATAAAGTATATTTTTGAGCAAAGGAATAAATATAGCATGAGTTCTTTAAAATATAGATTAAATTTGTTTTATTTGAGTTTAAAAACTATTTTTATGCAAAAGTGTATGTACTGTGATGATTTACAGTTATGCAAACTTAATCCTTTCTCCCCCTTTTTGTCGAAACAAAAAGAAGAGTGGCGTAGCGGAATGCGATTTTGAGAACTTTAAGAGCTCCCCCTTGTTTTATACTTCCCCTAAATGGAGTAACAAGGTAATGATGCATGATCCTACAAAACAAATGGTTAGAATATGAGATGCTCCCCCTTGATGCATACTCCCCATTACAAGAGTCCCACCGTATACATTTGAAGGGTATGAGATGCTACAAAAGAAAGTTAGTTGTGAATAGCTTCAATGGAGAAGCATAATGCATATGAAATGGTCATCCAAATAAGAATGTTAATCTAGTTGACTTTAAAAAGTCAAAATGTAGTGTCTGATCAAAATTTTGTACCTAAAGTACAAGTGATCAAACTATAATGTAGATTCCAAATAGCTATATAATGATGTTAGTCACCTAACAAATGATAATATGCTATATGTTGATCACTCATAAGCATAAAAACATTACATTCATTCATTGAAAATTATGTGACAAAAGTCACAAACATAATATGATGTTACATGAAAATGAAAAATACATCCTAAAAATAAAAAGTCCCACAACAACATCTAAAAGGTCCTATATTATGAGATTAAAATCTCCTATTGAAGAGGATGAGTGATGAAGCAAAAAGTGTACCGCTTTTAGGGGGTCATTTAAGCCCTAAATCATATTTATTTGATCAAATATTGCCCTAAATCGTTCCTTTTGTCATTTTAGGTACTTTGGAGAAGAAATCTGGAAAATGAAGCATTTTGGACGTTTTTGGAGCATAAAAGTGAAGAAAACGACAAAGTCTCAAAAATCTGCTGGAAAAGTACCTGTGACGGCGTCAAGCCCCAGTGTGACGCCATCAACCCTTGATAAGCCAGTGAGGATTTTGGAAGATTAAAGGGGGACGGCGTCAAGAAGGCCGTCAACCCTTGATAAGCCAGAGAGGATTTTGGAAGATTAAAGGGGGACGGCGTCAAGAAGGCCATCAAGAAACCCTAACCGCGGCGAGGTGAAGGCGTCAGCTCTATAACGTGATGCCGTCAGATCTGATTTTCTATATATATTCTCATAATTTTTAGTCATTAGTGTGCAACTTTGTGAGGAGAAACCCTAAGACGATTTTTCTGCCATTTTTAAGGGTTTTATACCCTTGGATCTCCCATGTTCAATTGAAGATAAGTAATCAATTAATCATTCAATATGTCTATGTGTTGTTTGATTATATCTTGTTCTTGTCTTTTATTTAACATGCTAGGCTAGATTTATCTTGTGTTTGCTTAGATCTAATGAAACCTAACTATTGATTATTGGTTGTTGGTGTGTTTATTAATTGTATTGGATGATTTTTTATCGATGTTAGGCTTAAGAAAACTGGCTAACCTCCTATACGGTAACTTGCTTGAACGTCTTAAGAAACATGAACCAATGCGTACTAAGGTTTTTATGGTTGTATTTAATGCATGAGCGAATTCTAGTGATCCCATGTTAGGAGCTTCTTAGCCGGCTCGACATAGGAGTGAAGTAGGAGCTTATAGAGTTGGGGAAGTACGTACGCCACCCCACGATTGGTATTAAGGAATACACCCGTCATCCACGCAATTAATACACACTAATCAACCGGTAAAAGATAGTTAGGGAGTAAGGAAATCTAAGTAAACACATTTCTCTCCATATAAGTTCCACAACCTTTTTATTTTCAGTTATTTTATTTTAATTGCAATTGTAGTTATTTGGGTTAGTTGACTAGCAACTAATTCCGCCTACTCCTTCAAACCCGAGATTTTACTTGCTTTTATAAAAATATAAAAAATACAAAAAGAATCTTCCCTCACCCTTAGACCTATTAGAGTAGTTTTTCAATCCTAACGACACTATTCCCCTAGAGAACGATCAATCCCCCGGTACTTGCCACTACACTATACTACATCGGTCAGGTACACTGCCTGGTGGGGATTGCAAGCCTCTTGAGATCCCTCGAGAGGTAAAACCTGTTGTAAGGTCGCAAAACCACGCATCAAGTTTTTGGCGCCGCTGCCGGGGAGTAGTTATTGTTTAGGTTGAATTTTTATTTTATTAGGTCTACTCACTAGATTCCTTTCTAGTGAGATTTTTATTTCTATTTTTCTAGGTTTCTCGTTAGTCTATCTATTTTCTTCGTGCTTTTGTTCGTATAAGATTTTCATTGACTATTCAGTTTGCCATTATGGAAAACGCGAATCCACCCCTTACACCTGGCGAAGTGGCTTTGTTGCGTAGCCAAATTGAGGATGAGATTAGTGAGCTCAGAGAGCTCAATAGAATGATTGATATAGAGCTTGATTATGCCTTTAACAACCTAGAAACCGCCATATACTCAGATAATTACTTAGAACGTAATAATCTTACGGTTGAGGAGTTGATTGAGAAACTTGATGAAGTGAAGGTAGATCCTAGGTTGGATGATTATTTCAATGAATACCCCACTAAGGAGGAGATTGCTTACTATAACAACCTAGTTGATAACCCTCGACCACCTTTTGTTAGAATTGACCCAAAGATTAAGAGGGGTGATCCCGGGAATGTGAAGATACCATGTATGATTGGGTACCAATACGTTGAGCATGCTTACATTGACTGTGAATCCCCAACCAACGTGATGTCCTCAGGCCTTTATAGCCACATCATAAACACACCACTTGAGCCTAGGAAAGACCCCAAGTGCCCCGGCGGAGTTTGCAACTTCGTTGGAAGGATTAAGGACATGCATATCCTTGTTGGGAATTTTACCTTTGCCACCGACTTCATGATCTTAGAAGATTTGGCAAGTGTTGTTGACTGCCGCCTATCTCATGTGGTGTTAGGTAAGCCGTTTATTGAAGCATCCAATTTAAAGTATGATCGTTTAAGAGGCACGGTTCAGTTTTCTAATCACATAGATAGGATCACATATAGGATGCCTTATCGGGTAAATGAATTTCGTTTTATGCCTCGATTTGACAAGGACAACATTGGTGCGATTGAGGACATCAATGATGAGGATAAAGAGAAAGGCATGGACTATGTTTGGAATAAGAGAAGCCTTTATTATAAAGATTGCTTGAACCTAGGACCTAAATACAAAGTTGATATGGAGGTTGTTAGGATGATTAGAGGGGCAATTGAGAAGCAAAACGGAAAAACGTAGAACCCGTGACTTTGAGTCTAGCTACAAGACTCGTTAATAAAGAAAAGCGCTTCTTGGGAGGCAACCCAAGCTTTATTTGCTTTGTGTGTTTATTTATTTGTTTGTTTGATTTTATTTGCTTCCGTATGTATGTTTAATTATTATTATTATTGATTCATGTTCGAAACTAAATTGTGAAAATGCTTTATCTTGTTTTTAACTTCGTCTTAACTACATATAAAGGTATTTTGCAAAAGTTAAGTGTAAGGGAAATATAAATCGGTTTATTAGAACAAATGAACATGAATCATAACAATATTAAATTAACATACATATTAGTAATTGTTTGAGTCAAATGCTTGTATCGAGTCATAATGATATTTTGCAGGATTTCCAGGAAATAAGGATTGAGTTTTTCCAGAAATTTTCCGGAAACTTAACATGAAAAAATCTGTCAGATCACTTCTGACGGCGTCAGGAACAGTTTTCTGGAATTTTTTTTTTTTTTTTTTTTGAAAGTTTTGTTTTTCTTCCGGAATCAAAAAATGCTTTATTAAATCTCTAACTTATAAACTCCAGGAATCTGCAAAATAATCATTCCACAAGCATTATATCCTTATACAGATTTATCCCGCCGATGTTATGCAGGTTTTCGTGTTTGTTTTCTCAGGTTTAACAGGTTATTTTGGACAAGGAGATGTATGTGGAATCTAGCTTTTGGCGCTGCTTTAATTTTGAAGCTTCAACATTACCTTGGAAGAAGATCTAACCATGTTACCTCTTTATCCACCGAGCGAATCAGGGGAGTATTTGATTTCATTCTTTTACCTTATTTAATTTACATCTTGTTATTTGAACATTGGGGACAATGTTCATCTTAAGTGTAAGGGGGGGTAAAGTACGATACCTTAGAGAATGCTATTACGCTTGATTTTTCGTTTGTTTAATGGTAGATGTGTAATAAAACTGAGAGAAATACCTGTTAAGGCAATTTTAGTGCCAAATTTAAAATTTTTTACAACATTTAGGAGTGAAACTTTGGTCTTAATGAGCGTCTCACGGATAGGAGTTATATGACTAGCACAAAACCGTACCACTAAAAAAATTTCCACCCCCAAATATGTGAGGTTCGCCCCTAGAATTGGTAGGAAAAGCATTTATGCTATGATGTGTGTACCGGTAGCACTTAGATTCTAGAACTTGCATTAGGACCATTCCGAGGCCACAAGTGAGACTACATTCGTGTAGTTAGATTTACTACATGATAAGAGGCATTAGGATTAACCCATTGTTTTACACCTGTGTTTTTGTTATAATTACATTGGCTACATTGGTCAAGTAATTCTCCCACACCCTTTGCGTTGTACTCATTTTTAGTACACGATACCCCTAGTACACCCCTCAGAGCCTATCTTTTCGTTTCTAACTTTAAGCATTTTACTTAAAGGAAGAATTTGTTTACACCCCACTTAAATGTACACCCAAATCGCCTTAGCCTACCTTGTATGCACTCATTTTTAGTGCATTATTGTGACAACATTTGTTTAAACCCCAAGTTAATTATCTAATTGATTACATGGTTGCTAAGTCGAGTCATATCCTTGTACATATTGTTTTGGGACGATTGGGACTCATGGGTAAAGTACTAGTGTAATGGAGTAATGGGGAAGAACAACATTATTACCCCCATATGTGCTAAATATTTTAAAAGTACTCCAAGTGTTTCGATTATCTTAATTCGAGTCATTAGAATAGTTATTTGTAAAGTTATGTAAAAGTTCAAGTGTAAGGGGGATACAACGCCCCTATGATGTATTATTTTGGATGGTAGGGCAAGAGTGTATGCAAAAAAAAAACATACGGACTACCATCCCGTTTCATTTTATGTTTATTTTATCTTTTTGTTATTATTTTTTTTTTCATTAGCTTAAGTCGAGTCTAGTCTTGGCTTAGCAACGCCATATTGTACATGTAATTAATCAAGATCTTTAACTCGCCACCAGTAAAATATCCCTTATCCAACAAAACCGTGTTTATCATATCCCTACACCTAACGTTATAACCCGTTTAAAAGCCCTCTTTGATAGTTTATCTTAGGTGCTTACGCCTAGTGGAGGAGGTTTTTGATCCTTTCCCAAGCCTATGGTAATCTATTTGCTATGACAGGTAGTGAGAGATATTATTCATTTTCATTTATGAGATATACTTTTATGACACCTAAGAGATGTGAGTATCTAAACACTACTTGTGAGGTGCTAGTCTGTAATCTCCGTGCTTATTATGATTAAAGTGGAACGACTATTTGTTGTAATTACTTTTATATTAGCGTTAAATGACCCCTAACTTGTATTTTGATTAGAATAAAAGCGCACTTGCTTGAGGACAAGCAAATCTCAAGTGTAAGGGTATTTGATGAAGCGAAAAGTGTACCGCTTTTAGGGGTCATTTAAGCCCTAAATCGTATTTATTTGATCAAATATTGCCCTAAATCGTTCCTTTTGTCATTTTAGGTACTTTGGAGAAGAAATCTGAAAAATGAAGCATTTTGGACGTTTTTGGAGCATAAAAGTGAAGAAAACGACAAAGTCTCAAAAATCTGCTGGAAAAGTACCTGTGACGGCGTCAAGCCCCAGTGTGACGCCGTCAACCCTTGATAAGCCAGAGAGGATTTTGGAAGATTAAAGGGGGACGTGATGAAGCGAAAAGTGTACCGCTTTTAAGGGGTCATTTAAGCCCTAAATCGTATTTATTTGATCAAATATTGCCCTAAATCGTTCCTTTTGTCATTTTAGGTACTTTTGAGAAGAAATCTGGAAAAGGAGGCATTTTAGACGTTTTTGGAGCATAAAAGTGAAGAAAACGACAAAGTCTCAAAAATCGGCTGGAAGTTACCTTTGACGGCGTCAGGATTATGCCTGGACGGCGTCATGGCTTGGCAAAAGTGGTGGATGTGAAATTTACTCATGATAAGCCAGTGAAAATTGCATGGGAATTCTGACGGCGTCACCATTTAATTTGATCAAGGTCGTCACATTATAATTTAAAGAGGGACGGCGTCACGTTCATAGTCTGAGGGCGTCAAGCCTAGATAGGCTAGAACGGATTTTGGAGAGCTAAAGAGGGACGGCGTCAAGAAGGTCATCCGGGAACCCTAAAAGCGGCGAGGTGACGGCGTCACACTCCATAACGTGACGCCGTCAGATCTAAAAATCTATATATAGTTTTGCAATTCTTTGTCATTAGTGTGGAACTTATTGGGGAACTTTGTGTGTGAAAACCCTAGGACGAATTTGGCAGCTCTTTCAAGGCTTTTTGCCTTGAGATCTTCCATGTTACATTGAAGATAAGTTATCAATTAATCATTCAATATGTCTATGTGTTGTTTGATTCTATCTTGTTCTTGTCTTATGTTTAACATGTTAGGCTAGATTTATCTTGTGTTTGCTTAGATCTAATGAAACCTAGCTATTGATTATTGGTTATTAGTGTGTTATTAGTTGTATTGGATGATTGTTTATCTATGTTAGGCTTAAGAAAACTGGCTAACTTCCTATTCGGTAACTTGCTTGAACGTCTTAAGAAACATGAACCAATGCGTACTAAAGGTTTTTATGGTTGTATTTAATGCACAAGCGAATTCTAGTGATCCCATGTTAGGAGCTTCCTAGCCGGCTCGACATAGGAGTGAAGTAGGAGCTTGTAGAGTTGGGGAAGTACGTACGCCACCCCACGAATGGTATTAAGGAATACACCCGTCATCCACGCAACTAATACACACTAATCAACCGGTAAAAGATAGTTAGGGAGTAAGGAAATCTAAGTAAACACATTTCCCTCCACATAAGTTTTCACCAACATTTTCATTTCTTTTATTTTATTTTATTTGCATTCGTAGTAATTTGGGTTAGTTGACTAGCAACTAATTCCGCCCACTCTTTCAAACCCGAGATTTTACTTGCTTTCATAAAAATATAAAAACACAAAAAGAATCTTCTCTCACCCTTAGACCTATTAGAGTATTTTTTCATACCTAACGAACACTATTCCCTGTGGAGAACGATCAATCCCCCGTACTTACCACTACACTATACTACATCGGTCAGGTACACTGCCTGGTGGGGTTGTAAGCCTCTTGAGATCCCTCGAGAGGTAAAACCTGTTGTAAGGTTGCAAAACCACGCATCAAGTTTTTGGCGCCGCTGCCGGGGAATAGTTATTGTTTAGGTTGAATTTTTACTTTATAGGTCTACTCACTAGATTCCTTTCTAGTGAGATTTTTATTTTCTTTTTCTAGGTTTTCTTTAGTCTATCTATTTTCTTCGTTTCTTTGTTCGTAACCATTACCATTCGACATCATGGAAGATGGTAATATCCTTAATCCCAACAACCCACCACCACAACAACCACCACCTCCTAGAGCCCGTACTTTAGGAGAGTACTCCCGTCCTAGCCACCATGGCTATCGAAATACCATTGAGCTCACTCAAGGAGCCAATATCACACCCTTGCGATCCGACACCATCCGGTTGGTGCAAAGCGGATGCGCATTCCATGGACTTCGCTCTGAAGATCCTAATCAACATCTCAAGGACTTTCTCAAAATCGTTGATTCTATAGACCTTGATGTTGCCACTCGAGAGACGACCCGACTGCATCTCTTTCAATTCTCTTTGCGGGACCAAGCTAGTCAATGGCTAGAGCGTCAACCCGCAGGATCCATCACCTCTTGGGATGATCTCACCACTCGTTTCGTTGCTCAGTTTTTCCCACCGGGAAGAACTACCAAGCTAAGGAATGATATCTTGATGTTCCAAAAACGTCAAGGCGAAACCCTCTACGAGGCATGGACTCAATTTAAGGACTTACTTCAAAAAGTCCCTCACCATGGCATAGAACTTTGGCTCCAAGTCCAAATCTTCTATGACCATATCAATCTCTACACAAGGCAAACCATTGACCAATCGGCCGGTGGCAAGCTACGTGATCTAAGTGCGGAACAATCATGGGCTCTCCTAGAGGATCTTGCTCTTTATGACAACGAAAGTTGGAGTGATCCCTGTGATTTGAATAAAACTGTCAAGGCAATATCTTTGCCTTCGAACAATTCAAGCACTTCCGACCGTAGGATCATAGAACTTGAAGACCAAGTCAAGTTTCTCATGAAATCCTACGAGGCTCCTAAACCTTCAAGCCAAGTGAACAAAATCACTTCTTCATGTGAATTATGTAGTGGTCCCCACGACACTCGTGATTGCATGGAACTCCCCGAACAAGCTTTTGTGGACTACGCATCCTCGCGTACCGACGGAGCGGGAGACAAGTGGTACACTTTCAAACCCGAGCCAAACCGCTACGGTGATTCATACAACCCCTCATGGAAAAATCACCCGAACCTTAGGTGGAAACAAAACCAAAACGCACAACAAACCAATTCTTCCAACCCACCTAATTGTTTCCAATCAAGCGGTTCTAACTCGAACCGTACTTTCAACAACAATCCTTCCGGCAATGGTAGCACCAATAACTTTGAAGGATTGATGTCCCAATTTATGGCATCTCAAGAAGCTCGTTTAGCCAAGTTTGAAGCCGATTTCAAACAAAAACAAAGCGAGATGACCAATAAGATTGACACCTTGTTGAAAGCCCTCAATGACCGAGAAATGGGAGCACTCCCTAGCAACACGGTCAAGAACCCGAAACTAAACGTCAACGCTATTTCATCGGTTTCGTCCCCTAGTTCTTGTCCACAATATTATTCGGTCAATTCCATGAGCACGTGTTTCAAACAAACCCAAGTCGTTCCAAATGACCAAGAAGTTATGACATCCAAATTGGTCTACAACATAGTTGAAACATCTCCCACTCAAAACCTTGACGAAGAATTCAAGGAGCTCCACCTTGAAAGTCCGGTTGTTGATGTGTTGGATGAGAAGAAGCTCAAGTTAGGCGAAAAAGGGACCGCCTTCGTTCAAAACAAACTACCTAAGAAATTAGATGATCCGGGCTTATTTGTTCTACCTTGCAAGATCGGTAATTCGGAGGCTTATGACACATTAGCCGATCTTGGATCAAGCCTTAACTTACTTCCGTTACCTCTCTACACCTCTCTAAAACTAGGAAAACTTGAAGAAACCGAGGTGATAATAGGTTTAGCGGTTGGGAGTGTTGCTTACCCGGTTGGAGTAGTTAAGGACGTGTTAGTGCACATTGGAAAACTAACCATTTTAGCCGATTTCCACGTCCTTGATATGGTTAGCGACCCTACATGCCCCTTGTTGATAGGTAGAGGATTTTTGGCGACCGCTAGTGCTATGATTGATTGTAAGGAATCCAAGATAGCGGTAGGAGAAGGAGATACTTGGTCAGTCTATGATGTTAAGAAACATGCCTATGATACTAGTGAGGAACCAACACCACATTGGTTAGAATCAAATAGGAGACCATCTAGATATGGACCTTGGATTGATAAAGACTTCATAGGACCCCAACGCCCATTTTACCTAGAAGAGGACTTTGTGAACCGAACACATACGGTAGAGCAACTCTTAGCTAGGGACACCGAATTGGATCCATTTGAAGACCCTCTAGTTTTTAGGAAAATGATTGATTTCCTAGGAGTTTTGCCAATTAACCTAGGAATGAATAAGTGGACTTGTGAGGAAGATGATCATAAGTGGAATTGGGATAAACCACCCAAAGACGGAGATGGGTCATGGCATATTAAGATGACATTGTATGACCCGGATGGAGAAAAGTTTGAAAAGATCTATCGTACTAAGCGAACCAATAGGAAACTTCAATCCAAGCTTAACCCTAAAGACGTCCTCGATGACGAGCTTACTTACATAGGGTAGCGTGACTTTGAGTCTAGCTACAAGACTCGTTAATAAAGAAAAGCGCTTCTTGGGAGGCAACCCAAGCTTTATTTGCTTTGTGTGTTTATTTATTTGTTTGTTTGATTTTATTTGTTTCCGTATGTGTGTTTAAGTTTTATTATTATTGATTCATGTTAAAAACTAATTTGTGAAAATGCTTTATTTTGTTTTTAACTTCGTCTTAACTACATATAAAGGTATTTTGCAAAAGTTAAGTGTAAGGGAAATCTAAATCGGTTTATTAGAACACAAATGAACATGAATCATAATAATAATAAATTAACATACATATTAGTATTTGTTTGAGTCAAATGCTTGTATCGAGTCATAATGATGTTTTGCAGGATTTCCAGGAAGTAAGGTATAGGTTTTTCCAAAATTTTTCCGGAAACGTAACATGAGAATTCTGTCAGATCATATCTGACGGCGTCAGGATTTACAACCTGACGGCGTCAGGTTTAATTTTCTGAAAATTTTTGAAAGTTGTGTTTTCATAAAAGTTTTTATTAAATCTATAACTTATAATCTCCAGGAATCTGCAAAATTATCATTCCACAAGCATTATATCCTTATATATAGATTTTATCCCGCCGATGTTATGCAGGTTTTCGTGTTTGTTTTCTCAGGTTTAACAGGTTATTTTGGACAAGGAAATGTATGTGGAATCAAGCTTTTGGCGATGCATTAGTCATGAAGCTTTTACATTCTCTTTGGAAGAAGATCTAACCGTGTTACTTCATTATCCACCGAGCGAATCAGGGGAGTATTTGATTTCATTCTTTTACCTTATTTACTTTTACATCTTGTTGTTTGAACATTGGGGACAATGTTCATCTTAAGTGTAAGGGGGTAAAAGTACGATTTTAGAGAATGCTATTACGCTTGATTTTTGTTTGTTTAATGGTAGATGTGTAATAAAACTGAGATAAATACCTGTTAGGGCAATTTTAGTGCCAAATTTAAAATTTTTTACAACATATAGGAGTGAAACTTTGATCTTAATGAGCGTCTCACGGATAGGAGTTATATGACTAGCACAAAAACCGTACCACTAAAAAAATTTTCCACCCCCAAATATGTGAGGTTCGCCCCTAGAATTGGTAGAAAAAGCATTTATGCTATGATGTGTGTACCGGTAGCACTTAGATTCTAGAACTTGCGTTAGGACCATTCCAAGGCCACAAGTGAGACTACATTCGTGTAGTTAGATTTACTACATGATAAGAGGCATTAGGATTAACCCCTTGTTTTACACCTGTGTTTTTGTTATAATTACATTGGCTACATTGGTCAAGTAATTCTCCCACACCCTTTGCGTTGTACTCATTTTTAGTACACGATACCCCTAGTACACCCCTCAGAGCCTATCTTTTCGTTTCTAACTTTAAGCATTTTACTTAAAGGAAGAATTTGTTACACCCCACTTAAATGTACACCCAAATCGCCTTAGCCTACCTTGTATGCACTCATTTTTAGTGCATTATTGTTACAACATTTGTTTAAACCCAAGTTAATTATCTAATTGATTACATGGTTGCTAAGTCGAGTCATATGCTTGTACATATTGTTTTGGGACGATTGGGACTCATGGGTAAAGTACTAGTGTAATGGAGTAATGGGGAAGAACATCATTTATTACCCCCATATGTGCTAAATAATTTAAAAAGTACTCCAAGTTTTTCAATTATCTTAATTCGAGTCATTAGAATAGTTTTTTATAAAGTTATGTAAAAGTTCAAGTGTAAGGGGAATGCAATGCCTCTATGATGTATTATTTTGGATGTTAGGGCAAAAGTGTATGCAAAAAAAAAAAAAAAAAAAAAAAAAAAAAAATCGAAAAAATCAAGAAAAATACAAAAAAATGAGAAAAAGAAAAGTATAAAAAACATACGGACTACCATCCCGTTTCATTTTATGTTTATTTTATGTTTTTGTTATTTTGTTTTTAACTTAAGATTGAGTCGAGTCTTGGCTTAGCAACATTGTATAGTACATGTAATTGATCAAGATCTTTAACTCGCCACCAGTAAAATATCCTTTATCCAACAAAACCGTGTTTTCCTTTTCCCTACACCTAACGTTATAACCCATTTAAAAGCCCTCTTTGATAGTTTATCTTAGGTACTTACGCCTAGTGGAGGAAGTTTTCGATCCTTTCCCAAGCCTATGGTAATCTATTTGCTATGACAGGTAGTGAGAGATATTATCCGTTTTCATTTATGAGATTTATTTTGATGACACTTGAGAGATGTGAGTATCTAAACACTACTTGTGAGGTGCTAGTTTGTAATCTCCGTGCTTATTATGATTAAAGAGGAGCGATTATTTGTTGTAATTACTTTTATGTTAGCATTAAATGACCCCTAACTTGTGTTTTGATTAGAATAAAAGCGCATTTGCTTGAGGACAAGCAAATCTCAAGTGTAAGGGTATTTGATGAAGCGAAAAGTGTACCGCTTTTAAGGGGTCATTTAAGCCCTAAATCGTATTTATTTGATCAAATATTGCCCTAAATCGTTCCTTTTGTCATTTTAGGTACTTTTGAGAAGAAATCTGGAAAAGGAGGCATTTTGGACGTTTTTGGAGCATAAAAGTGAAGAAAACGACAAAGTCTCAAAAATCGGCTGGAAGTTACCTTTGACGGCGTCAGGATTATGCCTGGACGGCGTCATGGCTTGGCAAAAGTGGTGGATGTGAAATTTACTCATGATAAGCCAGTGAAAATTGCATGGGAATTCTGACGGCGTCACCCTTTAATTTGATCAAGGTCATCACGTTATAATTTAAAGAGGGACGGCGTCACGTTCATAGTCTGAGGGCGTCAAGCCTTGATAGGCCAGAACGGATTTTGGAGAGCTAAAGAGGGACGGCGTCAAGAAGGTCATCCGGGAACCCTAAAAGCGGCGAGGTGACGGCGTCACACTCCATAACGTGACGCCGTCAGATCTAAAAATCTATATATAGTTTTGCAATTCTTTGTCATTAGTGTGGAACTTATTGGGGAACTTTGTGTGTGAAAACCCTAGGACGAATTTGGCAGCTCTTTCAAGGCTTTTTGCCTTGAGATCTTCCATGTTACATTGAAGATAAGTTATCAATTAATCATTCAATATGTCTATGTGTTGTTTGATTCTATCTTGTTCTTGTCTTTTGTTTAACATGTTAGGCTAGATTTATCTTGTGTTTGCTTAGATCTAATGAAACCTAGCTATTGATTATTGGTTATTAGTGTGTTATTAGTTGTATTGGATGATTGTTTATCTATGTTAGGCTTAAGAAAACTGGCTAACTTCCTATTCGGTAACTTGCTTGAACGTCTTAAGAAACATGAACCAATGCGTACTAAAGGTTTTTATGGTTGTATTTAATGCACAAGCGAATTCTAGTGATCCCATGTTAGGAGCTTCCTAGCCGGCTCGACATAGGAGTGAAGTAGGAGCTTGTAGAGTTGGGGAAGTACGTACGCCACCCCACGAATGGTATTAAGGAATACACCCGTCATCCACGCAACTAATACACACTAATCAACCGGTAAAAGATAGTTAGGGAGTAAGGAAATCTAAGTAAACACATTTCCCTCCACATAAGTTTTCACCAACATTTTCATTTCTTTTATTTTATTTTATTTGCATTCGTAGTAATTTGGGTTAGTTGACTAGCAACTAATTCCGCCCACTCTTTCAAACCCGAGATTTTACTTGCTTTCATAAAAATATAAAAACACAAAAAGAATCTTCTCTCACCCTTAGACCTATTAGAGTAGTTTTTCATACCTAACGAACACTATTCCCTGTGGAGAACGATCAATCCCCGTACTTACCACTACACTATACTACATCGGTCAGGTACACTGCCTGGTGGGGTTGTAAGCCTCTTGAGATCCCTCGAGAGGTAAAACCTGTTGTAAGGTTGCAAAACCACGCATCAGGACGGCGTCAAGAAGGCCGTCAACCCTTGATAAGCCAGAGAGGATTTTGGAAGATTAAAGGGGGACGGCGTCAAGAAGGCCATCAAGAAACCCTAACCGCGGTGAGGTGACGGCGTCAGCTCTATAACGTGACGCCGTCAGATCTGATTTTCTATATATATTCTCATAATTTTTAGTCATTAGTGTGCAACTTTGTGAGGAGAAACCCTAAGACGATTTTTCTGCCATTTTTAAGGGTTTTATACCCTTGGATCTCCCATGTTCAATTGAAGATAAGTAATCAATTAATCATTCAATATGTCTATGTGTTGTTTGATTATATCTTGTTCTTGTCTTTTATTTAACATGTTAGGCTAGATTTATCTTGTGTTTGCTTAGATCTAATGAAACCTAACTATTGATTATTGGTTGTTGGTGTGTTATTAATTGTATTGGATGATTTTTTATCGATGTTAGGCTTAAGAAAACTGGCTAACCTCCTATACGGTAACTTGCTTGAACGTCTTAAGAAACATGAACCAATGCGTACTAAGGTTTTTATGGTTGTATTTAATGCATGAGCGAATTCTAGTGATCCCATGTTAGGAGCTTCTTAGCCGGCTCGACATAGGAGTGAAGTAGGAGCTTATAGAGTTGGGGAAGTACGTACGCCACCCCATGATTGGTATTAAGGAATACACCCGTCATCCACGCAATTAATACACGCTAATCAACCGGTAAAAGATAGTTAGGGAGTAAGGAAATCTAAGTAAACACATTTCTCTCCATATAAGTTCCACAACCTTTTTATTTTCATTTATTTTATTTTAATTGCAATTGTAGTTATTTGGGTTAGTTGACTAGCAACTAATTCCGCCTACTCCTTCAAACCCGAGATTTTACTTGCTTTTATAAAAATATAAAAAATACAAAAAGAATCTTCCCTCACCCTTAGACCTATTAGAGTAGTTTTTCAATCCTAACGACACTATTCCCCTAGAGAACGATCAATCCCCCGGTACTTGCCACTACACTATACTACATCGGTCAGGTACACTGCCTGGTGGGGATTGCAAGCCTTTTGAGATCCCTCGAGAGGTAAAACCTGTTGTAAGGTCGCAAAACCACGCATCAATGAGAGATGGCGTTTAGACGCTCAAGAATGTCGTTCAATATGAACCTCATTTCATTTTGGAGCTCGTGCACCAAAATGATTGTCCTTTGAGCTATGTGAGCGGTTCTTTCACACATGTTGCAATCATGGCGAGGAAAACTGGGCGGAAGAGTAGACTCATTTGATTGTGGCGGTGGTGGTGGTGATTGGTTGTTGGGTGGTGGTGGTTGTGCTTGTTCATTGATCGGTGGTGGTGTTTGGAGGGAGTTCATGAGGATGTTTTGGAGGTCCATGGCTTCATTGAGGCGGTGATCTACCATACCCGAGAGAGTGTAGATACGGTTGAGCTCTTCACTAATCTCCTCTTGGGTTTGAGGCAAATTGATCCACATTGCCTCGTCTATGGCAATGAGAGTTGATGTGGGTGAGATAGGTGGTATTTGAGGTTGAGATGATGGTGCATCATGGTATAAAGGACCATGGATATCCGGGAAAATTGGATGAAAAAGCATAGGCTCTTGACCTTCAAAGGTCATGGGTGGAGGATTGGTTGATCTTGGTGGGAGATCCTCCAAGTCATCAAGGTATGGGTGAGGTGATGTAGGTGGAGTCCTAAATAGCTCCATAGGTTGCAACTTGGGTGATTTTGGGGGTGATGGGGATTTGACAGTCTGTGATGGAGCAGGTGGTGGTGTGATTGCTATGGGTGTGATTGTTGGAGGAGGAGTTTGTATGACCACATTTGATGGTGTAGGTGTTGATAGATTGAGGAAATTCTCACTTGCAATAGGAGATGAGATATTAAGAGGAGATGATTCCTCTGATGACGAGTTTGCAAGATTTATAAAGCAACAAGGCTTAACACTAATGCGTGCGGTTCGTTTTGGAGGTTTAGAGGTTGAAGAGTTGTTTGATTTGGTCATGGTGAGCTAAGAGAACTAAGATGTACAGGTTATATGTGGTGAAGAAGGTAAATGAGTGAGTTTTGCTCTAAGTTATGATCTTAATTTATAGGCAGATGGTTTATAGAAACTAGTGTTTGGATTTGATGTAAATCCAATAGAGAATGTTGGTTCCTAATGATTTGGAACAAAAATTTGTGCAAATCACATCACATAAGTCAATCCATAGAACTTATGTTGAGTAATATGATGAAGATATGCAGTAAATGCAAAGGGATAGTGAAAAATCCTGTGATGTGATGTACCCACGGATTTGAAGGATCCCTAAAAAGGGTTCCTTGTTTGTATTAGAAAGGTAACTCGCTCCTTAAATTTAAAAATTCAAATTTTGGTGGGAAATGTTGTTCTTAAGTTTCTAAGAGTTTCTAAATCATTCTAAGATGTATAATGATCAGTGAATCTATTCTAAAGAACACTAGAAACTAAAATCTAAGAATCGGGATGAGTTGAAAAGTTTTAAGAAGTTTACTGTTATACCTGCGGATCCAATCGACAAGGCGTGCGGATCCAAATTTCGGGATCCGCCTGATCCGCAGGTTGAAGAATGGCGAAGCCAACGCTAACACATGGCGGATCCAAAATGAGGGATCCGCCAGATCCGTGGACCAAGAGTACTAAAACTAAATAGAGAGATGTGCATATTTTTCGTTTTTCGACGAAAACCCGAAAATTCTCCTGGAGCATATCTATCATCTAATATGTAATGCAAAACAATCAAATATGATGATACTAACACATGTTTAATCATAGATTAATCCGTTCATGGGAACTTACCTTAAGAGGAGTTAAGCCAAACATAGGCTTAAACTTGGAAAATTGATAACATCAAGTGTTACCGACCTGCAATTCTTAGTTAGTTCACATATAATTCAAGTAGCATCATAACAAGTTAAGAAACAACCATTTTTAATACTACATTGTCTAATAATGTTTAGAGCCAAACACTCCTTTAACTCAACTTCTTCTTCAATTTCTTCATGCCCTTATGAAGCTTCATCATCCAACGTCCTAAATTCTTCACCATTCCTTTGATGTTGCGATACTCGGCTGATTCATTTGGGATTGGTAGAAGTTGGTTCAAGTACTCCAGAGGAGGAATCCTAGAGTTTGGCAACCCATCATCGTCACTCATGGATGATGATGATGATGATGATGTTTGAGCACGAGGACGTTTGCCCTTGTCAACCGTTACCCTAAAGTCGCTCAAGGGAACGAAGGTGCGTTCTATCTCATCATATTCGGGAACAAATCCTAAGGCATTTCTAGGAATGGGTGTAAAAGCTCTAAAGAGACGGGTCAAAAGCATTCCATAAGGCAATGCCATTTTTCCTTGAATTGGAATATCGGCCATTCTCTTGGCGATATAGTAAGCAAGGTTGAAAGGTTGATGGGTTGACACATTGTACATCATGTGGCAAAGACAAGCATTGATGTGATCGTGGTTTCCTACCATGCACATGACATTGGCCCTTAATACTTCTTCCATTTTCCTAAATTCGGGCTTTAGTTCATTGAGCTCCATAGCAAATGGATCTCTAGCTACATATTTCCCTCGATACAACCTAGTTGGGTTGTTCCTAGGTATGAAGAGATGCTAACGAATGATTTCTTTTGAAGTTAAGGGAGTGGCATATGGTGCCGTTCGTTCAAGATTTGACTCAAGAATGGTCAATGACCATTTATCAGAATAGACACTCGTTCCATGACTTGGAACTCCTATGACTTCTCCAAATTGATTTAATGGGATATTGAATTGATGTCCATTGACGCTGAAGCGAATGTTCATGTAACCTTGATCGTTTGACTCTAGATTGACACTAGCATAGAATTCTAAAATGAATCGAGGAATTAATGGTTCATCGATATCTAGGAGGGAGTCAAAGTGAATAGCCGCTAGTTGTTCCCCAAGATTTGTTCTTTCATAGAATGAGGGGTCTACAAACCTACCCTCATGTACGTAGTGTTTTCTAGAGATTTGAAGATTTCAACTTGTTGATCAGTAAGTCCTTTGGTTTTATGGTGTTTAGGTAGGTAATTGACGGTGTGTTTGTGATCATAGTTGGTTGCGGGAGGCATGATTTTCCTAAACACAAACAATTATATAGTTTTAGTCGAAATTATCGAAAATACGTGTATAGGTCTAGTGTGTGCCTACATGGGGACTATGTGGAGGTACGGTTATCTCGACTCATTTAGATGCATGAAAATTTTGTTTATGCAAGTTTTATGATAAAACTAGAGATAACCCAAACGCTCCTACTTCAATGTAGCTACATTTGAATGTACCCGAAAATACATATTAGTTATGTATTCCCTTTAGCATTCAAGAGACATTATGCAAGTGATGTTTAAAAACTAACGTTTTTATATTTGTATGAACAATGTTCAAAAACCATTTTTCCTAGTCGTGAGAAGATTTTAGCAAAAATTTCTCATGGGGTTTTTGATGAATAATGATAATGTACTACAAGATGCAATTCCTAACTAAGAAAAACATGATTTGAAGTGCAATTCAGTAACTATGTTTCATGATTTTACAAGAATTATGCATATTCCCCAAGTTTTGAGTTTGTGCATGAAATAGAAATCCTAGACGCAGATCAAGAGTATAAACATGATAAGGATACTTACAGTGATGTTTGGAGCAAAAATTTGTGGAAGAAAATAGCCTAAATTATGATTGTGGTGAAGTATGAAACGAATTCAGTAGGTGATAAGTTTTAGGAGAGTGATGAATAGTACTTGGTGTTGTTTATTATATAATAAAACAACCTGTGCATGTGACGGATCCGGCGAATCCAAAACAAAGGATCCGCCTTTGTTATCGTTTGGATCCGCGGGATCAGAACACAATTTTTGGTTTAGTGTCGAGTTTGGTTAAACTAAGGTTTACGCTACTGTTTTATCTAATCACTATGTTCCATTAATCCTAATCCAAGTCTAAGGTAGTTGAAAGGTTCTCTTTTGAGAGGTTTTGTGAGGATGTCAGAAATGTTGTCCTCTGAGGAAACTTTCTCAATTGAGATGTTTCCCTTCTAAACAGTATCACGTAGGAAATGATGACGTATTTCAATGTGTTTGGTTCTGGCGTGTTGGACCGTATTTTTGCTGAGATCGATTGCTCCTTTGTTGTCAAAAAGAATGGGGATGTCGTTGAGTTCAATTCCATAGTCTACGAGAGCTTGTTTCATCCATAGTGCTTGTTGACACGCCTTTCCTGCAGACACATACTCTGCTTCGGTTGTTGAAATTGCAAGGTCTGTTTGTTTCTTAGCGAACCATGAGGTGAGACAATGTCCTACAAAAGTACAAATACCGCTAGTACTTTTCCTATCAACATAGTCACCAGCATGATCTGAATCGGCATACACTATGGTTTCTATACCCGTTCCTTTGGGATATCATAATCCTAAATGTGTAGTACCTTTAATGTATCTAAATATCCGTTTAATGGCTTCAATATGGGATATTTTGGGATCTTCTTGAAAACGTGCACATAGACAAACACTAAACATAATGTCCGGCCTACTAGCCGTAAGATAGAGTAAACTACCAATCATTCCCCTATATTTAGTGCTATCTACGGATTCATTTTCTTCATCCTTTGTGAGTTTGGTTTCGGAGGACATGGGTGTTTTCATTGGTTTTGAGTCTTCAAGACCAAACTTCTTAAGCATATCTTTGATATACTTTGATTGGTTGAAGAATATCCCATCTTCTAATTGTTTTATTTGGAGACCTAAGAAAAAGTTTAGTTCCCCCATCATACTCATTTCAAACTCGTCATGCATGATTTTTGAGAAATCGTCGCATAACTCTTGACAAGTTGAACCGAATATAATGTCATCCACATATATCTGGACGATGATGATATGTGATCCCTTTTTCTTGGTAAAGAGAGTGTTGTCTACTAGGCCCATGGTGTACTTATGGTCAACTAAGAAGGTCTTAAGTCGATCATACCAAGCTTTTGGTGCTTGCTTAAGTCCGTATAAAGCTTTCTTTAGTTTGTAAACATGATTTGGTTTTTCAAAATCGGCAAAGCCGGGAGGTTGTGCAACATATACTTCTTCAGTTATAAATCCGTTTAAGAATGCACTTTTGACATCCATTACCCTATATATAATTTAGCGTCGAGTTTTGCTACAGTTGTTGTAGCAGTGTTGGGCTCGGCTTTGGGCTGTGTGGGCTCCCGCTTTTCCCCTTTCGTTTGTTCCCTCGCTTCTTTTAGCCTTACCCGAGTTCTAACAAATGATAGAATTCGCTAGAGATTTATACGTGTCTCTTCCCTGTGCTTTTCTTGGTAGTTGTGTAGATCTTCTTCGTCGGCTTTGATCGGCTGCTGTTGCGGTTTAACTTTGCCGGAGGGCGATACGTTTGTGCTTTGTGTGGTTTGTGTATTTGCTTCTTACGATCTACACGTTGATGCCTTATCTATTTATTTATTTGGTTATTTTTTTATTGTTCAGCTTTGGAGGGCTTCAGGATTGTTGTCGCGCCGAATCAGAAGACGTTAGGTTTGTGTATTCGTGTGTTTGTTTTATTTTTTTTTTGTTTATAGTTATTTGTGGTCAACTGTGTCGCTTGCCATTAAGTAGTTGTAGTTATTTGTGTCATTTGTGGTATGTTGTTGTTTGTGTTTAGTTATACCGGCTGATTTGTGAACATTTGTGTAATCTATGATTTTGTTTGATTTGTCATGAATAGTTCTGCGAATCAGTAATCGCCTTATCTGTATAGGTGATTGTAATAATTTTTGCACTTTGTCATTTGTTTGTGTAATTTGTCATGAGAGTGAAAACCTAAGAAATCGGAATAAAACCTTGCCCCATAACTAAAAAATATAGTTATTTGTTGAGTATGAGGACTAAGACTAAAGGTGTCCGTAGAAATAGTTGTAAACGATCATTAGAAGGAAACGGGTCTGTTGGCTGTGATCTTGGTGAGGGGCTGCTCCCTGGTGGTCTTATAGATGTGGCCGCTGATTTAGATGCTAATAACGGTGGCAAGTTTCTTATGATTGATACACCTACTTCAGTTTGTGAAAGTATAATGCTTCCTGCATGTGATCTTGCTGAATTCATGTGTGTTGACGATTCCTTACGCTGTAACGATCCCTTGGGACATAATTCCGTTGCTATCAACGCTGTCCCTGCCATGCCTACAAAATCTTCGAATGGTATATCGATTACTGAACTTCGTCAGGACTGTCTCCGTGCCTTTCCGCTGTCTACAACTACCGACAGAAAAGGGAAACAAAATATGGATCGCATCCCACTGTCAGCAGCAACTGGTACCGTATCTTTTTTTTATTGCTGTTTCTTTATATTTGTATTTTGTTCGTGTGTATAATTATTTACCCGCATCTCTTATTTGCAGGTCCATGTCATGTTGGTATGCCTGTTTCAATGCATTTGGAAACCGCCACCTCTTCTGGTAACGTCCTGTATCTTTTATTTTTCAGTTTCATTTTTCATCGGTTGCCTATGTTTGCTTACGGCGCATTTCTTTCATACGAGATATGGCAGCAGATATACGCCCGCGTTCGGTTTCTAATACTGGTGGTGGCTTCCTAACAGTTGATATGCAAAATTCGTTTTGTGAGAGTATAATGATTCCTCCATGTGACGTTGCTGAATTCATGGATAGTGACATTTCTTTGTATGATACCAACGGCGATGTTCTTTCCACAATTCCTGCCAGATGTTCTAATGGTATATCAATTAATGAGCGCCATGAAGGTTATCGATGTAGTGTCTCAGATCGAACGGCTGTTGCTGGAAAAGGAAAACAGAAGGTAGATGATGTATCACCGTCGGCAACAACCGGTGCTGTACATTTTCTTATAGTCATTTGTATATATCTGTATTTTATTGCTTTTTACACCCTTTTTTATGCTTCTGATTTTGCTTCCTCTGTCTAACTTTAACTGTTGGCCTTCACAGTTGAACCTGAAACTACTCCTGGTGCATCTTCTGCCTATAATGTGCACTTTCAAAATATGCCCTCTGCTCCTGCTGACACTTCTCAAACATCTACAAATCCTGTATCGAGTGCTAGACGAGCGATGAGAATACAAAGAACTGCCGTTAACCGCCAACACACAGGTAGTATTAATTATGTTTTATTGCTATATGAGACTTTTATCTGTAGGTAACATTTGTTGCTCTTTTCGCAGTTGAATCTGGCCCTCCTCCTACTGCATCTTCTAACTATAATGCGCACTTTCAAAGTCCGTCCTCTACTCCTCCTAACGGTTCTCAAACGGTTACAAATCCTATATCGACCGCTAGGCGAGCAGCGAGAACACAAAGAACTGGTATTAACCGCCAACGTGCAGGTACTATTAATTATGTTTCCTTGCTATATGGCACGTTATTTCTGTTTGTTTTATTCCTTTTAACCTTCATTTTTATATAGTTTTTTTTTAATGCCTTTACAGGACCACCAGATGCATATGTGTCTTTAGGGGCATGTAACAGGGTCTGTCGTCATTGCAAGGCGCTTTTTTGGTTTGAAGAAAGGATCAAACATGGAAGCCGTGCATCCCTTACCTATCATAGATGTTGCATGGGTGGTCAAGTAGTTTTGCGACATCAATCCGAATACCCTGCATATATCAAGCAATTGTTCACAGACCGCCATTTCATGGAGAATGTCAGAGCTTATAACTCGATGTTTGCTATGACTTCGTTAGGAGTTCAAACCGATGAATCGGTAAACAGAGGTCGTGGCCCGTATGTGTTCAAAATATCGGGCCAGATTTATCATTGGATAGGTTCTCTTTGTCCGGCTGAAGAAACTGACCCACGGTTCTTGCAGTTATACATCTTTGATACACAAAATGAAATTCAGAATCGTTTGACCCATTTTGAAGATGGCGGTCAAAATTTAAGGCCAGAAATTGTTAATGGGTTGATTCAGGTTCTGGATGAGCACAATGAGTTGGTTCGTTTATTTAGGACAGCAAGAAACCTACTGAATGCTGAAGACATTCCTGATTTCAAGATACGCTTATTTGCAGTCAAGGGTTCACGACAACATGAGCTGCCTTCTGGCGATTCTATTGGAGCTATTGTTTATGAAGGAGGTCCTGATACAGGCACTGAGTTTGATATCGTTGTTCAGCAACATTCAAGCCAACCACAAAGAGTTAGCAAATTGCATCCTTGCTATATGTCATTCCAGTTTCCTCTAATTTTCGTTTTCGGTGAAGATGGTTTCCACATTGGCCTACGTTTATGGAACCCGGATACTCAAGCAGTGGAACAAACGAAAAAGATGTCAATGAAGATGTACTACGCATATCAATTGCATGATCGCTTTCAGGAATATAGCCTACTGACACGGTCCGGAAGGCTCTTTCAACAATATGTAGTCACAGCTTATTGTAGTGTGGAGCAGTATCGGTTAGATTACATTCGTGACCACCAGAATGATATCAGAAACGATTACCTTTCAGGAGTGTATGATGCAATTGCACGCGGTGATCGGAATGGTTCGGATGTAGGGATGCGGACAATCCTTCCTGCATCATTCGTCGGTGGCCCACGGTATATGTACAGCCACTATCTTGATGCACTCGCAATTTGCCGGGTTTATGGAAACCCATCTTTCTTCATCACATTTACATACAATGTCAAATGGCCAGAAATTACAGAATATATGGAGCAGTTTCCGCACGTTAATGTTGCTGATAGGCCAGATGTTGTCGACCGAGTTTTCGAGCAGAAAATTCATCTACTGATTGCGTATCTCCGTGACGGAAGACCATTTGGACCAGTTGCAGCGAGTAAGTTTCAGTTTTTATTAGTATGTACCTATACATAAACCCTGTACATTGTATCTGACCCAATTTTTATGTTTAACTTTTCAGTTTTGTACACGGTTGAATTTCAAAAGCGTGGCCTACCACATTGTCATTTGTTGTTGTGGATAAAAGAAGCTTCAAGAGTCCACTCACATGCAGATATCGACCGATATATATCGGCTGAATTACCTGGTAGACACGTTGACCCAGAAGGTTATCGAATAGTTACCGAATTTATGATGCATGGTCCATGTGGCATCGCAAATAGATCAGCGCCATGTATGAAGGCAACTGATTCATGCACAAAAGGGTTTCCTAAACCATATGCTGATGCTACTTCTATTGACAAAAACGGCTATGTACATTATCGCAGGCGGCCTTCGGGAGACATTGCTACTGTCCAAAACGTTGAGTTGGATAATAGCTATGTCGTGCCATATAACATGATGCTTCTTACCAGGTTTTATGCACACATCAATGTAGAATATTATGAACAGACAACGTTGATTAAGTATTTATTCAAGTATATTTCAAAAGGCACAGACCGAGTTGTCACGCAGATAACAAGATCCACTAGAAACACGCCTTCAACAAGCCAGACACCTGCAATTAGAATTGATGAGATAAGCAATTATCTAGATGCAAGATACATTGGTCCACACGAGGCCTGTTGGCGATTGCTAGGATTCGATATTCACTACAGAGATCCGCCTGTGCAAATACTGGCTGTTCATCTTCAAAATATGCAACGTGTAACTTTCAGAGCAAATGAAAGTTTACACTCTGTTGCTGAAAATCTAAGTAACAAGAAAACCACCCTAACACAGTGGTTAGACTTTAATTCTCGGTCTACACTCGGTCACCATCTGACGTATCTAGACTTTCCTTCTGAATTTGTTTGGAATCTTGCTCAAAAGTTTTGGTCACCTAGACGAAACCTTAACAAGCCTTCGATTGGTAGGTTAGCATACATACATCCTAGCGCTGGTGATTTGTATTACCAAAGGCTTTTACTTTGCCACCAGAAGGGCTGTGCATCATTCTCTTCCATACGTACAGTTGAAGGCCGCCTTTATCCAAGTAATAGATCAGCGTGTGAAGCAATGGGTTTATTAGCAGATGACGGAGAATGGTCGCTTGCTCTTTTAGAAGCAGCCTTAACAGCTACAGCAACAGAGATACGACAGCTGTTCTCTCAAATTCTTATCTTCTGTGATGTTACTAATCTAGTCTCTCTTTGGAATAAGCACTGGAAGCTTATGAGTGATGATATACCTGCAATCTTATCACACCTGTTCCAGATGCCCCGAATTACCTTGACTGATGAAGAACTGCAAAATGGGGTCCTCTATAAGCTGGAGCCTATTCTTAGGTCTCATGGGAAATCGGTTACAGATTTTGGTATCCACCTGCCTGCACGCCGCCTGCTACAGATTCTGCGCAACAGAACAGTTATGGAAGAGCGAAGCTATGATACAGAAGCTATGACTGCTGAAAGAGATTGTTTGGTACCAAATCTCAATACTCAGCAACGGCAGCTGTTTGATGCTATTCTCGAAGGTGTAAGAAATAACAGACAAAAGCTAATTTTCGTATATGGTTACGGTGGCACTGGAAAGACTTTTGTATGGAAGAGCATAATCTACACCCTACGAGCAGAGCGAAAGATAGTTCTTGCAGTGGCTTCTTCCGGGATTGCTTCATTGTTGTTACCATCAGGCCGCACTGCTCATTCAAGGTTTAAGTTGCCACTAGATGTGACGAACGAGTCTATGTGCACTATAAAAAAACATACTCAGCTGGCTGAGTTACTGATACAAACAGATCTGATAATTTGGGACGAGGCGCCTATGAATGATCGCAAATGTTTTGAGGCCCTTGACCGGACCTTGCGAGATCTATTAGATACACCAACAGCTCTTTTTGGCAATAAATCAGTCATCCTCGGTGGAGATTTCAGACAAACTTTACCAGTAAAGAAAAAAGGTACAAAACAGCAAATTATTTCCTCATGTATCACTGAATCATATCTGTGGAAACATTTCAGAGTTCATCTGTTGACTGAAAATATGCGCCTGAAAAGAACAGAGACACCTTCCCATCAATTGGTCGCAACTGCAGCATTTTCTGAATGGTTAGTCAACATAGGGAATGGTGTTATTGGTCAACCAGATCAATCAGATCCCCGAGATACCTCATGGATACATATACCCGATATGTATTGTATTCCAGATAGTAATGACGCAAGGATGCAACTTATACGATTCATATATCCTGACACCATTCTTCAATCACCAACTGCTGAATCCTTGCAAGAAAGAGCAATTGTTTGTCCAAAAAATGATACCGCTGACGCTATTAACTCAGATGTCCTGCAAATGTTATGTGCTCCCAGTCATGTATATACAAGTAACGATGAAGCTATACCACGCGGAAATGACGGAGGAGCCACAGAATTGCTATATCCAGCAGAGTACCTTAACACGCTATCATTCACAGGAATTCCGCCACATAAGCTTGAACTCAAAATAGGCGCCCCTGTTATGTTGCTAAGAAACTTGAATTTAACTGGAGGTCTTTGTAATGGAACACGCATGATCGTAACACAGATGCTTGCTAAAGTAATCGAAGTCAGAATTGTTACCGGTACTCGCATACTACAAAAAGTATTTCTTCCTCGAATTCTCCTGTTCAACAGAGACGAACATCTGCCATTTATATTCAAAAGGAAGCAGTTCCCAGTCAAAGTGTGCTACGCAATGACCATCAACAAAAGCCAAGGCCAGTCACTCAACAAGATCGGTGTGTACTTACCAGAACCCATTTTTGGCCATGGCCAGTTATACGTTGCACTTTCAAGAGCCACATCTCCTGACGGGCTAAAAATCCTCATCAAAGATCAGCTCAACAGACCACCGAATACAACAAAAAATATCGTCTACAGGGACTTTTTAGAAACCATTATCAAAACCCAGGTCTTATTCATAACAAACATATTGCACATATTCTTTCACATTTCTGTATTAGTGTTTATGCATATCACTCAACCATAGATACAGCGAACAGAATATATTATTCTAATACTTAGACGTTGTATAGGCCTGAACCAAACACTAATTTTCTCTCGAAGAAATATAAGATCAGTTCTATTTTTAGATGTTTTCTTTGCTTACCCTATTACTGATTAGCACATTACTGGCACCATGTAATGTCTATTATGTTGCTATATTTGTTACATGTAACGTCTATTATGTTGCTATATTTGTTACCTATATTTTTACAAATTTTCTCCCTTATTACTCAATCGCAAATAACTGAACAATGAACCCACCTAGGATCCAATAAACATATTTTGCTTCCTAATCCTAATGCACATGTCACTAAACCCATATAGGATCAGTTATACTTTTAGATGTTTTCTTTCGTTGGCCTATTACTGATTACCACAGGTAACTAAACACATATAGGGTCTCATATCTTATCTTAACCCTTACCAACTCTATCTGTCTCATTTATATTCTTACAGATTTTGTTACCTGCTGTCAAAACACCAGTTCAGTAAACCCATATAGGGTGACACGCATTCTACCACCATGCTTATGCTAACAAAAAATCAGACACAGACTTTGCTACATCTGATTTACCAACTATATGTGCAGTCCTATAGACAGCAAAAGAGACCATACCTACAAAGACTTCTTTTGTGTGCACTTAACAACGCACAGACCAGTTAACCCACATAGTGTCTAATAAACAGATACTCTCAAATCTGATTCCCTTACCTTTCTGATGCAACCGCATGCAGACGGTAATATATTGGTAAACCACAGGTAAGTAAACCTATATACAGTCAGTTCTGTTTTTACAGACTGAACTCATATATCATCTAATATTTTACTATGTTCCTTACCTATATTTTTACAGATGTTTTTATCCCGTTACTAAATCGCAGGTGACTAAACCTATATACAATCTAATATCTTATTTTAACCCTTGCGGATTGTATGTATGTTAATTATATTGTGACAGATTTTGTTACCTACTGTCAAAAGGCTACCTCAATGAACCCATATAGGGTTGCACACATTCCAAGGCCAGGTGACTAAACCTATATACAGTCTAATCTCTTATTTTAACACTTGCGGATTATATCTATGTTAGCTATATTGTGACAGATTTTGTTACGTACTGTCAAAAGGCTACCTCAATGAACCCATATAGGTTCACACACATTCGAACGTCATGCTTATACTGATGAGAAATCGGACACAGATTTGGCTACATCTGATTTGCCAGTTACATCTACGGTCCTATAGACAAGAGAATAGGCCCACCCTTTTATGATGTTCTAAGAATGGATACCTTCAGACGCATCTTTCGCATGTACTTTACGGAGACCACAACCATATATTTCTTCCCATGTAATACCGATACATTTTTCGAACCAAGGTAAAGGTGTACTGGACTGACTCCTGCTAACACCAACTCTCATATGTTGGTTTCTTGGATACAGTTAATTGACTATGCATTTTTTCTGACAGCTACCTTTTCTTAGCTATTACACCTATTTAAATATGATCTCACCTATCACTCCATCATTATAATACAGGAAAATGTCGCATGATACTTCAGTGCCAACAATAACAAGGTCTGCAGGAAAAAGGCCAGCAACAGATCTTGAAATAGTTGGAGTTGCTAATCTCAAACCATCAGATGTAGCAAAAGCAATATGCGTGCGAGTATATCGCAAATGGACAGTTACAGATACCAGAGGGATAAAACAACCAACTTTGAGCGTTATATTACTTGATCAGCAGGTTGCGTTACTCTATATCACGCCCTTTAATACGCATTAAATTTCCCATTCTTAATATTTGTCTTTCTCTTTCATATTATAGGGTGGCGCCATACAGGCAAACGCAGAAGGCCGCGAAAAAACAAGATTTGATAACATCCTTCAAGTCAATGCTGCATACACAATCACAGGATACGGTCTTCTAGACACCAAAAAATGGATGCAGACATTACCTAATCACTTCACTTTGATATTAGGCCGGCTCACCAATGTTCAGTCGTATACTGAAACCAGCTTTCCACTACATCATTTCAACTTTGCCACATACACTCAGTTACATCAGCGTGCAGACAAAAATAATGTCATACTAACAGGTACAGATTAATATTAGTAACACTCACACAATACAAAATACTATAACTGCACATTATGTCACTGCAGATTACATAGCATGTGTCCTTTCTGTTGGTGATATCCGTGAACCAAAGCCACCCAACACAAAACAAATTGTCTGGAGAGACATCATACTTCGTAACCTAGAGTAAGTTAATCATATGAACTATTTTTTGAATAACAGCCGTTTATACGTACTCTTTTTTTAATGACAACCATTCTAAATAACGCCTCGCTAACATATTTTCCCATATGCAGAGGAGACACTGTCAGATTCACTCTTTGGAATGAGAGAGCTCACGAATTTAGCATCAGTGCCTATGAAAAAGAACCTAAACCAACCGTTATGGCTGTCAGTTCATGCTGGGTGAAGACATACAAAGGTACCGCCGTTTCCACAGACCCACGTTGCAAAATATTAACATAATAGATTCTAACAAAGCCACAAACAAATGCAGGTTTGCAGCTATCAAGCACACCCGCAACTTACTACCATTTCAACCCTCCTATTCCTGAAACAGATTACATACTAAGCATGTCAGTTACTCTCCTTCTCTTATAACACATTCGCCTAATTTTTTAAGCATCAAACTAAGTTAAAATATCCTTACAGGTACGAACAGTTGCTCCCGCCACCAGTCATACAGAATGTGCGCACATACAGCTATGATAACATAGAAGATGAAAAGAAAAGAAACAGAGTTACAATAGACGAGCTTCTGCGGGAAGATCCAAGAAACCAAACAGTCAGTACTTCTATCAAACTTGCAACTACTAGCTTTGTATTTCCCATGTAGCTATTTTAATATGTAACTACCTTTTACAGAATGTTAGATTCACAGTCGTTGCAAGAATTGAAGAAGTCGTTGTTGGCATACCATGGTTCTACCGCAGATGCCATGACTGTAGGCGGAAAATCTTTGATGACCGCCCACATGCACAGTGTGAGATACCAGCTCCAACACAGCCGAATGATTACAGGTACAAGTAACTAAACACAGTTTATAAGCGACAAAAAAAAAAAACCTCTTAATATTGTCTAATGAAGTCACCTATGTTTAATACCTATGCAGTTATTCCTTTAGACTGCTGATTTCCGACAACACTGGAATTTTGACGTTAACATGCTTCAGTAATGAGGTACATTCAATAGTCACAGAAGTCAACAAAGTTGTCTCAGAAGAAGGCTACACTGATGCATATACAGTCCCGCCACATTTAACAGCCCTCGAAGGAACCACACATTTGTTTCAGCTGCATTTCTCGCCAGATTCTACAAAAGAATATCAGAGTTATGTGCTTGACAGCGTCATGGAAACTGGTCCACATCTACTGCCACCAACTGAACAAAACATTCCCTTGCTAACAGAAGCTGAAGCTGAATCACCAACTGAGGAAGGTTGTAATTTCACAAGCTGTTGTCTGTTTCGTGCACTCGCTAACTTTTTTTGGCATGATAACTAACTGAACTCTGTCAGGTACTACTTCCGAACCTCCGGTTACCCCTGCTTCACCTGCAATTTTACAAACAAGCACTCCTACTACAATAGAAGCTACTAGCCATTTACAAGCCCATGCAACAAAGACAGAAGTACTCAGGACATCTGCTCGAAGAAGAATCTTAACAGATAACAAGCCAGAGGAAACAAGCAGTGCAGCAAAAAAACCAAAACCAACTGTCCGTAAATGACTAAAAATCCATCTACCGCAGTTCAATAACATGTTAACTTTTGTATGCTTTTAAACAACATCTAAACCACTATCGCCTGTAATATAACACTAGACTGATGTTAATTTTTATTGCAGTATTTTCTCTATGTGTATTGCTATGTATCACTGCTCCGCCGCAACGCGGCGGTTCGCAGCACATCTCGTTTGAAATAATTTAAAATCATGTGCACATGCATATGCAAGTAGTATTCTAATAGACTCAAGTCTAGCTACGGGTGCAAAAGTCTCATCATAATCTATACCCTCTTGTTGATTATAGCCTTGGGCTACTAACCTAGCTTTGTTTCTAGACATAATGCCATTTTCATCCATTTTATTTCTAAAAACCCATTTTTTACCTATTATGGTTTGATTTTTAGGTTGTGAAACTAATGTCCAAACGTCATTCCTAACAAATTGATTTAATTATTCTTGCATCGCAATGACCCAAGATTCATCTTTTATTGCTTCATTAACATTTTTAGGTTCTATGGTTGAAACAAAAAAAAAAAGAAATTACTTTCATTTTGAGCTTTAGACCTTAATGTTCTTTCGTTGAGTTTTCCTATGACGTTTTCTAATGGATGACTTTTAGCTTCTTTGATGTTGACTAAATCTCTTTTTACTGGCTCATCTTCTTTATCATTTTCAACATTTTCCTGATTATCAACCATTTGGTTTTCAACTAAGTCATCATCTACCAAAGGTGATGTCTTAGAGGGAGGTGGACTTTCATCGAATGTTACATTCAATGATTCCTCGACTATTGAGGTTTCCTTGTTCAAAACTATGTATGCTTTACTAGTTTGTGAATATCCTAGAAATATACCTTCATACAACTTTGGGTCGAATTTGGTGAGATAGTCCTTTGTGTTTAAAATGAAGCACTTGCTTCCAAACACTCTAAAATTCCCTAAAGTAGGCTTTTTGCCTCTATATAACTCATATGGAGTTTTTCCCAAGAATGGTCTAATTAGAACTCGATTTAGAATATATGTAGATGTATCTACAGCGTGACACCAAAACTTTTGAGGTATGTTTTGTTCATTTAACATAGTTCTACTCATTTCTTGAATTGTCCTATTTTTCCGTTCTACTACACCATTAGATTGTGGAGTTCGAGGAGCCGAGAAATTATGTGTTATTCCATTATTATCACAAAATGTTCCGAATTGGATTTCGTTGTCAAATTCTCGACCATGGTCGGTTCTAATAGATACTATGTTACTTCCTATTTAATTTTGAATTTTCTTGCTTAGAATTTCAAATTTATCAAAGGCCTCATTTTTTGTTTTCAAAAATTTAGTCCATGTATATCTAGAGTAATCATCTACTATAACTAATGTGTAAAAATTTCCTCCATAACTTTGTATAGCCGACGGGCCAAACAAATCCATATGCAACAATTCTAGACACCTAGATGTAGATACCATGTTTTTAGCCATATGGCTATTATGCACTTGTTTCCCAATTTTGAAAGCATCACAAAAGTGTTTGTCATATTTCAACTTGGGTAGGTTCCTAACGAGTTCCTTAGATGATAAGGATTGAATTAGCCTCATATTGGCATGACCTAAACGTCGATGCCATAGAGTTGAGTTTTCATCCAAAGAGGTAAGACAAAGCTTGTCTTTAGGTGTTTTATCTAATTTCATAACATAAACGTTATTTTTCAAAACACCTTTTCCTACTGTTATGCCGTCTTTAAGTATTTTACTTCTGTTTTCACTGAAAAGGACGTTATACTTTTTGCGGCACAATTGACTTATACTAAGCAAGTTAAAACCTAAATTATCAACATGAGCAACATCATCAATAGAGAGAGAGAGTCATGAGAGATCGTACCTTTTCCGATGATTTTACTTTTAAGCTTGCTACCAAATGTGACATTACCTCCGTCGTACACTTGGTAGGTTGAGAAAAGGCTTTTGTTTCCCGTCATATGTCTTGAACACCCACTATCTTTGATCCATTCATCAGGTTCTAGTTAAACTTTTAAGCATACCTAAGTTCAAGAAAGACTCAAGCGTTTGGTCCCCAATATCTCATGGGTCCATTTGGGTTAAACATAACATTATCATGGTTCATGTAAGCAAATGGAGGATAATTGTTCCATGGCATGTAATTGGGACCTTGGAAGTTTCTAGGCATATTTTGGTTCCAATTATTTTGATAATGATGTTGTGAGTTAACATTACTCTTAGGAAAGGGGTGTTTGGGAAAACTAGTTTGAGGTCTCTGTTGAGTTGTTTTAACTCTATACTCATTCCTAGCTTGACCTCTTCTTATAGAAACAGCTGGTTTTAGCTTGTTGTTAGTTATACTAGTACTAGGTTTTCTAGTGACTTTAACAAATTCAGTACGGTTTGTTTTAAGATCCTTCTGTTCAACTTCTGTACCCGCGGATCCCTTGGGTACAACTGGCGGATCCAAAACTTTGGATCCGTCAGATCCGTGGGCTTCTGTCTTGGTTGAAACAGTTTCTTTTTCATTCACAGTTTGTTTCTTAAAGTCACCTAAGGTTCCTAGTTTCATAAAACCTAGCCCGGTTTTTTCATGAGGAAGTTTTTGTATCTTCATTATCTCATCTGCACAACTTATGTTTTTATCAAACCTTTTAAACTTAGAGTTTTGCTTAATGAGATCTTCATGTGTGGTTTTTAGTGCATCTAATTCTAATTTTAGTTCTTGACAAGAGACACATGTATCTTTACTATTTTTGCATTTTTCCATTCGTATCTCTTTTTCTTTAAGCCAATACACTTTATTTTCTAAAAGTGTTGTTTTAGTTTTCAAGAATTTGTTTTTGTTGATGATTTTTAATGTTATATCACATAGTTTGTTATATTCTACTTCTAAGGTTTCATCATCTATAGAGGAGTATGAGTCAGAATGTACCTCCTCTGTGTCATGAGCCATAAGGGCAACTTCGTTGTCTTTAGGCTCATCATCATCTCCTTCACTATCACTCCAAGCTCCACTAACAAATGTCTTTTGAGACTTGTTCTTTGGAGGCTTTGGACATTCACCTATAAAGTGACCAGAATCTCCACACCTGTAGCACTTCCTATCTGACTTGCCTTTTCTATCATCACGGTCTTTTTGGAAGGATTTCTTTTCTTCACGAGGTGGTCTTACGAACTTTCCTCGTCTCCTGAAGAATTTCTTGAAATCTCTTACGGCCATGGCATACTCTTCGTCTTCGCTATTAGAACAAGATTCTTCATCATCACTTGACTCAACTTTAGCTTTTAGGGCAATGGACTTCATCTTCTCCTTTTTGCCTTTAACTATTTCTGAATCTTTTTCCATCACCATTTCGTGAACTTTGAGATTTCTTATAAGCTCATCCAGTGTCATGCTTGAAAGATCCTTGGATTCTTCAATAGCTGTCACTTTTGCTCTCCACTTTGGATGGAGTGCTCTTAGAAATTTTCTGACAAAATTCTTACTAGAAAAAGATTCGTCAAGTGCTTTAAGTGATGTAATAATAGTATTAAACTTAGCAAACGCACTATCAATGGTCTCATCTTCAGAGATAACAAATTGTTCATATTGTTGAAAAAGAAGATCAATTTTGTTATCTTTGACTTGTGAGTTTCCTTGATGAGTGATAATTAGAGATTGCCAAATATCTTTAGCCGTTTTACATATAAAAACTCTTTCATATTCTTTCTTAGGTAAAGCATTGTAAAGCATCATTTTGGCTTCATTATTTTTGGCAATCAACTTCTTTTGCTCATCACTGTGACGAGTAAGAGAAGTTCCTACATCCCGACCACCCGAAATATTATTACTTATGGCCTTGTAATCCACCTCAACAATTATATACCATAGATCTATATCCTTTGACTTCACATAAGTCTCAAAACGATTTTTCCAATAAATAAAACAATTTGGTTCGAATAGAGGTGGTCTTTGCATAGATTGCCCTTCTTTAAAGTTTTCAAAATCCATGGATCGTTTTAAGTTTTAAAATACAATATATTTTAAAAATCTTAAGTAACGTAGCTCTTGATGCCAATTGTGGAAAACTAGAAGGGGGGTTGAATAGTTTTACCGTTTAAAATTAATTCGCTTTGTTACTCTATATTAATTCAAAGGAAACAAGCACAAACAAATATTCACACAATATATATGAAAAGTAAAGAGAGGAAAGATCAAACCGCACAACACGGATGTTTATAGTGGTTCGGCTACAAGGACTCTCTTCCTTGCCCTACTCCACTCCTCGAGCCTCTAACTCGAGAGTTATTCTTCACTAAGAAACAAACTCTCTTCTAGGTGGAGAAAACCTTTACACGTCGCTTACTTCCTTTTCCGGTACTAAGCTAAACACCGAGTTCTACTTCAAGGCAGAACCAACCTAACGTCGCTTATACAATTACCGACACTAAGCTAGATGTCGAGTTCTTTACAAGGGTACAACCACTCCCGTTTGGTTCTTTCACAAGGGTACAACCACTCCCTACACTCTTTGTGTTTTGAGGACTAAAACACTAACCACACTCACTGAGATAAATGATACAAATAATGATGTGTGAACTACAACTATATCACACAGTAACTATGCTAAAGGTTTTACTCGTCTGTGTTGAACCTTGATGCTTAATCTCCTTTGCTACAAAAGGAAAGATCAATGAAATGAATGAATGATAAATGTTAGATGATATGTAAATGAATGAGTATGAATGTTAGGCTATATGAGTGATGGTGTGTCCAAATGATCAGCTTGCTATTTATAGGCAAGCTGGTGAACAGCCGGCGGATCCGGCGGATCCCATAAAAGGGATCCGTCTTTGATGTCGATTGGTTCCGCCAAATGACAGCTAAGAGATTTTTCAAATCTCTCCAAATCTTCCACAATCTTTCCATATCTTTGTGTTGTCATATCAAGATCTTCCAAAGTCAACTATCTTGCTTGAAGATCTAACTAAGATATCACATAATCTATGTATGATGCATGCCATGATGTCATTGTATCATTTTAAAAATAAAGTTTCCTTTTAAGGAAATAAACTAGTAGATGTGTAAAATGTAATTCTAAGTAATCTTGTGAAATGTAAAATGTGTTTTAAAGTGACTTTAGCTAGCATTTATAATTTGCTAAAAGATATGCTTTGTAATTGTCATTAACAAAACTAAGTAAAGATCGTAAAATATAAATAACGTTTTTAGGACGATATTTGTATTAACAATATGGTCAAGAGTTTCATTGTATGTAGATGAGAATTTTTCAAACTGCTGCTTGAGCAGTGTCTTGTGGGTTTTCTTGGTGGCTTCATTTCCACCATACCTGGCAATAATAGCTTCAAATAATGACTTGGCATCTTTGAACTTGCTGAAGTTTAGAAGTTGATCATTGGGAATGGTCATCATCAGCATGCTTCTTGCCTTTAAGTCATTTTTCTTCTTTATTCTTTCTTCTGCAGTTGTTGGCTTTGTCTGCAGAGTTGTCACCACTTTGCCTTCCATTGTTGATGAAATGGTTGTAGGCTGGTAAGAGTTTCCATCTTCAATGATTTCCCAAAGTGCATAGTCTTGCACTTGAAAATATTGCTCTATCCTCAGCCTCCACATCTCAAACTCATTTTGTTTGAGCATGGGTATTTTTGCAGCAACATTGGTCTGAATAGATTCAACGTCCATTTCTTCTTCTTCTTCTTCTTCTTCTTCTAAATCAACTATATCAGCCTTGCTCTGATACCAATTGATGAGGGTTGATCGATACACTGATAAGGTGGTTAAACATTTGTTGCTTGTGTGTATGTGATAAGTTGAGTTAATATGATCAAGTACGCGGAATTTACTTAATCACACTTAGAAGGTTATTTGTGTTATGGAAATGGAACAGTTATGCTTGTGTATATAGAACAAAGAACATGCAATGTTATCACCAAACGATTCAATATTATTCAAGATAATACGAGTGATCTTCAATATCACTAGGGTTACAAAGACCTTGAATCTTATGTTTTCTACGACTTGTGATATTTGTTCTATGTTCTTGAGAGTTATTGTTTTGCACTTAATAATTCACACTCTATTATCTATTCGACTCTCGTATATTTATCACTAGTCTAAGATATTTCTTTTATAACACAAGAAAGATCTTTACAATATTGTCAAGTCTTATCGAACGCTTGCTTTGAGAATGTCAGTCATTAAGATACAACTTGTATCTATGTTTACAACTTGTTCTGTGAATATAACATTATGACTGATCACATGGGGTAATATATTATCTACCGTATATTGTTGACTTTAATACACATAATATCTTTTCATACTTATCCGCTCAGCAGCAGAAAGTTAATTACCAGCAGCAATGATAACGCTAGCAGTAGAATCTTTTAGTAGCAGAATGTTTAACGCTAGCAGCAGAATCAAACACTAGCAGCAGAAACCAAATGCTCTAGCAGCAGAATCATACTTAGAGTAGAACCCGATATTAAACTTCTTGAATATTTAATTCCCAACATTATACAACGCACATAATGCGGTTCATAAGTTACCTGAAATGTTGGGAAGCATTGATTGTATGCACTGGGAATGGAAAAATTGTCCGAAAGAATGGCAGGGCCAATTTCACAGAGGTGATAAAAAATATCCAACTATAATGCTTGAAGCCGTTGCTTCATAAGATTTGTGGATTTGGCATGCATTTTTTGGGGTGGCGGGTGCGAATAACGATCTTACCGTTTTGAATAATTCTCCGTTATTCGACGACCTGCTTGATAACATCGCCCCCGAGGTTCCGTTTGAAGTAAACGGGCGTACATTTAAACAAGGGTATTATCTAGCTGACGAAATTTACCCAGAGTGGTCATCTTTTGTCAAATCATTCACGGTTGCACATACCCAAAAAAATGCCGTATTTAAAGAGAAACAAGAAAGTGCTCGAAAAGATATCGAAAGAGCTTTTGGTGTCCTCCAAGGACATTGGCATATTATTTCCCAACCGGCGCGTGCATTTACTGTGGGCAAGCTACGGAGAATCATGTACACGTGTATCATATTGCATAACATGATTTTGAAAGAACAACAGTTTGCGATATCCGAAATGAGTGAATTGTATATTTGTCCGCGAATAAATTTACAACGGCCATGGATTGAGCGATGCGAAGTGCAACGAAAGAAGGGGAGGGAACTACGCGATAAACGCGTACACGCAGCGCTTCAACGAAATCTCATCGAGCATGTTTGGCAAGTAAATCAATGGGAAGAATTTCAGCAACAGCAGCAACAACAACAAGATAATTAGTTTCTTTATATTTGTTGTATCGTTATTTTAATTCCCGTATCGTTTTTTTTTCTTCGTATCGTAAGTTTATGTTTAGTATGTGTTTAAATTTGATTTATTGTATTTTTATTTTTATGAAATGAATTTAGTTTATTTGGGTATTTGAATAAAAGAAATAAAAATAGATAGTGGTGGGGCCCAAATGAGTAAGTTGTGGAATGTTATGGGAATGGGGGGTTGTAAAATGAGGTATGTCATGGTGACGTGACACTCCGTGAGGCCCGAATGAGTAATTTTGCTTTGTCATGATACCTTGTGGTCTAAATCCGTATAGTTAGAAACTATTCTTAAAGTTTTATTTTATAAAATTGTATGCAAAACAAAATAGCAGACTCCTACAAAAGGGAAATAAATATGATCAAGAGTATCTCGGGCGCATTATATGATACTCCGTACATTCAAACGCTTTAAACTTGGGCTTAGGATTGTGCGTGAGTCAACATCTTCGTCAAATCAAGTAGAGATGCACAAAAAAACAGGTTCATGAACCGAACCGGAAAAAAACCGAAACCGGTTTTCTCAAAAAACCAAACCGCCGGTTTAGAAACCGGTTTGCATTATTTGTTTTCAATCGGTTTGAGAACCGGTTTTGGGTAAAACCGGTTTAAACCAATTCTGGGTAAAACTGGTTTAAAACCGGTTTAAACCGAACCGGTTATTGGTTTAAACCGAACATTTTCTCTCCCAAAATCGGTTTCAAACCGAACCGGTTTTACGTAAAACCGGTTTTTGACTATTTAACTAAAACCGAAACCGGTTTTTAAACCGGTTCAGTTAAAAAAAAACGGAAATGTGCACCTCTACGTCAAATCAAGTACCAGTGAAAATAAGATACTAAATATCACTTGCGATACAAATTAGAGGTTGTATATAGAGAGCATGTATGACTAAAAGCTCTTATCGAGTTTGTGGAAATACGTTTGAGACCACCAATATTGGCCACAAACCATGCTCCTCCTTGTTAACATTGTCTATTATTATCATTAAAACATTTCTCTTTGTATTGTCGTCCGTACCGTAATACCTACACTAGCACAAAATATATGGCATCAACACGAGCCATTTGAATTTCTCACCTAAAATGGTTGATAATTTTTTTTATTTGTTTATTATTTTTTATTATTTCTTCTTTCTTTCTTATATTTTATTTTAAGTAAGTAAACAAACATAATCATTTTCGATGAAATTTCTAATATTATAACAAAGTATTTCTGTTGTGTCTGAGTATCCGAAATAAAAAGACGACTTTCAATTTTTTTTTCTATATATACACGCAAACTCTTTCTACACTTTTTTTTAAATAATTTACCCTACCATTCACTAATTGTTAAGAACAAATTCCAAGATATTAATTATAACGTTGTTTATAAAGTGGCAAACAGTAGATGAGTAAATTACAACTTAATCGAGCTAAAAAAGTTTTACATTTGCATATAAAAATGAAATTAAGAAATATATAATACTTTTTAGTTTGCGTTTCATTTCGTGCTTGGAATGACTAGTGGGCGTATTAACTTCGTCTAATTTAATTTGTAAAAGGTAAAGACTATCAGTATCGTAACTGAAATGGGGTTCTAAGCGCACCACACTTGGTAGGTTTTGAAAATGTATAGTTTTAAAAGTACGGTGCCTATTTTTTATTATCCAACACACTAACCAAACAACAAGAGTCATTCCCAGCTCAAACCAAACATCCCAATTAAATTTAAAGTTACCCGACCCAAACACCACCAAGAATATCTCTAATATGCATTTCCAAACACCCCTTAATTGGTGAAGGGACATCCAACACCATTGGAACCAGTCGCGTTGAATATTGAATCATACTCCAACATATGAAACAACAACTATGATTTCAGGGTTTCAATTTCATTTACCCCAAATATTAAACATCAAAAACACTTAATATTTACCGATGTCGGAAAATATCAATGTCGGCGATAGTACGAGAAAGACAAAATCAAATGGACAAAAAGAAGAAGTAGAAAATATGAGGCTTTGGGGTATTCTTATTTTCGCTATTATCGGAGCAACTGCCACTACTTTTGCCGTATGTATCTTCTTTCATAAATTTTGATTATTTATTTTGGGTTTGCTTCTGCTTAAAATAAGCACTTTTATAACATGCTTATTTAAGAAATAATTGATGAATCTGCTTATTTTGTAAAAATATGCAATAGTAATCTTCATTTATAGAATATAGCTTATTTGGCCTGCTTACGGGCTTATTGAACTTTTGAAAAGCTCGTAAGCTCAAATTTTTGGGCTTATGAGTTTATCAACTTAAGCTTATGGACTTAAATAAGTCATAAGCGCATGTTGATAAGCCCACAGATTTGAGCTTATGAGCTTTTCAAAAGTTCAATAAGCCTATAAGCCGGTCAAATAAGATTAAACAAACACCCCGTAAAGAAATGCTTTGAGATAAGCAATCCCAAACTCCTTTACGTTATTACATATAAAAAAAACTGATCCTTAACTAAGTGGATGGCAAGAATCAGTTTTATTATGGTAACGGCCAAGTCGCCAAGGCTGTTTATATGACAGATGATAGAACTAAGTTTCACTATACCCGAAGCTAGAAACGCACGCCCCCTCAGTACAATAAGTTTACAAGAAGTTTGGCTGACATCTTGAACAATGTGACAGGTTGCACAAATGCGGAGGAGTGCTGAATGGTTTTCCTCTCAGGTATTGATAATTCCTATCATTGGAAAAAAAAAAAAGGAAACTTATAATTCCATGAAGCTTTATTGTGGAAACACGATAATCGAAGTATATGAAATTTTGAATAATATAAGATCTATATATGTCTAGTATGTTGTAGTTGAGTTATAGACCAGCAGCAAAATATGTTGCTGGTTGTAGAAATAAGTGTTTATCTGTTGATTTGGATCGCTAAACTGACTGTTTGCTTTTACTACAATAGTATAGCACGTCACAGTCGTCATTCAAAGGTGCTACTGGTGGATCTTCTCGATCGAGTTTTAAAGATGAAGCTCGAAGAAGGTATAGCCGTCGCTTGAAGGAGGAATACGAAGAAGAACTTGAAAGAGTGGTGTGTATTAGCATCTCTAGTATAAACTATCTTTTGTATGCTTAGTGAAAAACCATACCAGAAACGAATTAAAGGTGTAGACAGTTTTTATCATAATTTTAGTTCTATATGTATTAAATAGTGGTAGATGTCGTTTTGTAGGAGCGAATAAGGCGGATGCAAAGAATCTTTAATAGGGAGAAAAATAAGCACAGGAGGGGATACGAGAGATGGAGGGAGGATACTTCAGCCGAATATCATTTTTATAACCATTTTCATCGGGATGATTGGTATTGGAAGACTGATACAACATATGGAAGTTGGAGTAACTATAGGGAACCTCATCAGACCCCTGCAAATTATTCTTTGTCCCATCACTATGCTGTATTGGGTCTCAGCAGGTATGGCTTCACTATCCACACCTTGACCTATGTTGTTCATGTTACTTGCTTAATGCTGTTCTGATTATGTTCACTTATTAACTATTTTATGAATCCTTTTGTCCATGCTGAAGCCTTAGTTTTCTTGTAGGTTTTAATTGTACAATCCTATGGTTATGATATTCCTTTTGCCCTAAGAATTTGATTCTCAGTTATAAGTTGTATTTGAAGTTTTATAGATGTACATTTTTAGTTGACGCTCATCCGATTAGGTATAACCTGATAACCATGAAAGAAAGTTGATCAAAATATCAAATGCTACAAGTACAAATTGTGGTTGAGTTTCTATTAGCTGTATTACGGTGTGGAAACTATTATATATTGCTTGAAAAATTGGGAAGGTCGAAAGAATCATTGAGTTTTTAGCCTTTCCGAAAGATAAGAATCTTTATAGTTTGGGATTAATATTAATAGCCGAAAGGCTTTATTAATTTTGGATAGAGGGCATATGTGGATTCTTCGTTATGTTCTGTTGAGCACAATTTTTTCAGGTCAATAGCACCTTCAATCTTTACTAAATCTTGTTCTATACTGTATCTTTAGAAAGAGTTATGCAAAACAGTACTCCTTAAATCATCCATAACAATTTAGTCATCCACTAAGGCTTTATTAAATTTGGATAGAGGGCATATGTGAATTCAACACTTTTGGACTTGCAAATTATATTCCATGTATGTATACATGTATGCAAGTTCTATCGACATAATGAGAGAAGATGCACACACAAGTTAATAGTGAAACATGTTTATTGTACAAGAAGTGTGAGAAAAAAATTGGCTACATAAACGATAATGGAAAATATGCCACACTTTTTGTAGCACATTAAGTGTTATGCTCCTTTTTGGTCTTATGGTTTAACTACTGAGTTGACACGCCGACTGTGACTGTCTTTCAAATGATATATCCATACATAACAATCGTATAATGGATGATTTAAGAAGATATCATAACCCAAACAATCCAGATTACGTAACGAATCAACCGTGCAAAAATGTCTGTCCTAGAACTTTAACAATGTTTGGTTTGTTGAAATTAACAAATATAAGTTTTTTTAGCTACAAATTGCGGGAAAGAAAATAAAATATAATAAAACTTCCTTCAACTAGGACCGTTTAGTGCGTGGAGTGGCGTGTAATGTTTAGTTCCTTCAAAGTGAGGAAAATCTTCTTGATGCATTGTCAATGTTAAGAATGTTATGTCCTTGAAATGCATAGTAATTTTCTGTAGCAAGTGGGTGGTTTGTGCTGTTTGGAAAAAAGGCTTGGTTGGTGTGATTGGTCATCAGGATTTATCGAATGGGTAAGAAATTAAGTATATAAGTAATGTAAGAAAAATTAATGGTACTTAAAAATATTTGTAGCAACATATGTACTGATAATAACAAACCATGCAAGAGATGTAAAATAATGTAAATCTTTTGTGTTACGGGTGGTTGTGGATAGTTTTAAAGAAGTTTAGTTGTACTGATGTAGGATGAAGAACAAGGTGAATCTTTAAGAAATGAAAAAGATTAATGGTGAAGAATGTGGTGATTATTATAGAAAAGGAAATGACGGTAAGAGTTTAATGTAGGTAGCATGTGACTTGTTAGTGGAATAGGGTATGTGGTCCTTTATAACCGCCTATTTTTTCGTCTTCTATTCTTTTTGTTTCTGATTTTCCAAACCTGTTATCCACATCTGTTTTAACCTTTGCCTAATGGTCTTCCCAGAAGTAGTGATATGAAACTTGTTATGGTCTCGTCATTGACTATTCCTCGAGGATAGATATAAGTTTAGTTTAATGATGACTGTTCTCATCAAAGGACCCAAGTTCAATGAACTATTCAACTATATATTACATACGGCATGACATTGACAAAGGCTCACTCCACAGGATAACAAAAATATCCAGATCATTACTAAGAAACTATATTAGATAATGTAAGCTTCTTATGCAATTTATCATCAAGCATATCGCACCAATACACTCGCACTAGGTGCTGACAAGAAAGCTTTTCAAGTTGATATTAGGAGAGAATTAGGCACAAGTCTTGCATTGTCAATCACGATGCACCTCTTAGTGGAAGCATACTGATTCGTTGCCTCTCTCTTTTGTATTATTTATGTTGCTTAGATAAGTGGTCCATTATGTCCTTTCAAAAGCAATTGCACTTAAATTCTACATTTTTTTTTCTTCTGGCAATAGGTCAAGGACAACGCCATACACAGATGATGAAATCAAGGTAAACACGTTTTCTATTTCCTCTTCTGCTTAGCTGCTGCATTATATGGTATTATGATATTTTGGTTGGAAATCAACTGATACAGTGGGTGTTGTAGTAAATACATGGTTTATTAAATGATTTAGTTAAAAGCACTTGCAGTGATCTGTTAACCTCTTACAGTCTTATATCAACACTGTTTGAGGCTTTGAGCTTTGTTTAAAAGATAATTGTACTTTCATTTGATAATTAGATTGGTACATCTTCCTAGTAGGTCGACGGAGGAAAGTTAAAAGGATAAATACTCCTTTAGCATGACTATAAATGGACATATTGCTATCTTTAGATATAGTTTTATGAACCCTTTTAGGTATGTGAATGAAAAATGTTCATGTTTAGTGTTGCATGTAATATGGTGTTGGTTTGACTTGAATGCAGACTGCATTTCGGAGCAAGGCAAAACAGTATCATCCTGATCAACACCAAGAAAACAAAGGTGCACGCTTTTTCATACTTTATTGGAATATATACGTAACATGTAGTTTATTAAATGTAGATATTATGTTTGATGGGTTTTTCAGATGTTGCTGAAGCAAGGTTCAAGGAGGTTATGACTTCTTACGAGGCCATAAAATCTGAAAGAAAGAACATGAATTAGAGAATGCATAGATTATACGGTTTCTTGATGTTTTTAGGAGAACCAAAGGCCACCTCTTAGTGTCGAATGCTAAGAAGGCTATTTTGGTTATATAAAGTGCAGCAGGGTATTCAGTTGCTGTATAACTATACAATTTATTCATTTAGATATTGTATATGTTTTTAGTTGCTGAACAAGTGATGAAAATTAGTATACATCATAGAAGTACACAAAACTAATTAAAATCAGTGTAGCTGTTTGTAAGAAAAAAAAAATCAATAAGGCAATGTTAAGTTCGATTAGCTGATGAAGCCTTTCTGCTTGGATGACCCTTTTTCCAGTTTAGCAAGTCTTGGTTGGGACTACTATACTTGAATTTTGTGGTTTTTATGGAGTCAAAGGAAATGATGTTTGCTTTTACTGGTTTTCTATTCTGAGAAGGTTGTGCACTTGGAGAACATAGGATAAGCTGAGTAATAGGGCTTGTCTCAATCCATTAGATGATCAATCTATGGATAAGCCAAGGTCTGATATGATAAAAGTCATGTTACATGTATCAGTCCTTCATCAAGTGCACCTAAGTTATATTGGTATTTGTGTTAGGAGGTGCAATGGGTTAAGGATAGTTAGTCATGAAGGATGTGACTACTTGCCCTAAACTATTACAATTCTGAGAATGGGTCAAAAATGGTAAAAGGTTCTCTGGTATGTCAAAATGGCGCTGGTATAAAATTCGCAATGCGAAGTCTGTTACATTGGATTTCTTCCGTGACCATGTCTGATGCTTCTACATGACCGTTTGTTGCGACTTTCATTAGTTTTCGCTAATATATTTCACCATTTAAAAAAAAAAAAAAAATGTCCGATTACTGTTTGTCATATTCTAATTTCATGTTTTACTCGTCTAGCGATTTAAGAAATTAACTTTTACTGTGGAACAACCGTTTTGTTTTATAGCTATTCACATGCTCTAAACATGGATGAGTTTGTAATAAGATTGATTATATCACCTGAAGATGTGCAGGTGAACACATCAAAAGATATGTACAGGACCAACAAAATTTGTTACACACTGAAAGTTATCATAAGATTGGTAAGATTTGATTATTCGATGGTCCAAAACTGGATTAAACTGAACCAAGAACTGGACTGTATAGTACTGGTTTGGTGTTGGTACGGTTATGGTTTAAAACAGGTTCGGGTCCGGACACTATCAAACAAAACTCATTGTATTAGAAGTGCAAGTTCTTGTCGGAACAACCTTGCTTCATTCGATAGGACAAAATCAGTGTTTGAGGTTTCAAGCTTTAGCACCTTATGGACCGTGTATGGACTGACCTATCTCATCCTGGCCTGATCCGGTCTGGTGGTTTGGATTGAGCTTTGCACGCCCCTTGTAAGTTGTATCAACAACGTCCGTGAGAATACATCTCAAACATTCACATGAAAAATACAATCACTTTAACCATTTGTGGAAAGATATTGTGGGCTGGTTCGTGTTACCCATTATTAACCTTTTGCACCTAACAAGCACTTAAACCATTTATGGTGTTCGACACTGTTTGTTGCCCAAATCGTTAGAAAATAAATAATAAAATATTAAAAGTTTCATTTAAAATCTCAAGTTCTGATTCATAAAATTTAAAATACTAATAGCGAACTCATGTCATATATAAACGGCCACCAAATAGCTTAGTGTTAAGTCACATAACGTACTCGTAAGAGTTGTACGATTCAAAACTCACTAGATACATATTTGAAGGCGACTAGAGAAAAAGTCGAAAACGGTCACGAGGGTACCATAGTTATGACGTGTACATCGATAACATAAACAAAGAAAAACTTAATTAAAGGTCTTGCATTTTTATAACCTAAGTTGTTTTATGAAATCTTTTGTTTTATATTTTATTAGCAAATTAATTTCTAGTTTATAATAAAGAATAAAGATATACTCTAAAAGAGTGTTTGTCGAATTAGCTAAAACCGGAGGAAGCCGAAGTTTTTATTTTCGTAGATTTCTTTTGCGAGTTAGTTATTTGCCTAAATGCAAGGTTTACTCATTTCTATAAGCTCATTTCCATTAGCTTGAGCTCTTAAAAGTTTGGAGTTTATAAAAACCTTGTTTAAATTTGCGTGACAAACCAAACGTTGTTAGCCTAACATATCATTTAGTGTTTACTGTATTAGTTGTAGGCCTAAGGCCATTTATTAGGTTTTGGTGTTTATATATACTCTCAGATGTAATTCATAATTTATTAATAAAAATATAAATCAACAAATTTATCGCAGGTTAGTTTAGTAAAAAGGGATTGTCTAACGAATGTCCTCAGGGCATGATTTAACGTTATTATAAAAGAAAATTTATAGTTTATTGAATTAAAAATCTGATTTAATTATGGTAATTACGAGTTTAGTTAACGTGTATTAAATGTAATTTATACTTTAATAGGAAAATTTATGATTAATGAATGCGGTTTAACCGGTGGGGCACTTGTTAGACAAACCCTAATAAAAATACCAGTTAACAAATTTATCATAGCTTATTTTAACAACTTAAGCTTTGATAAGCTGACAGCAACACATAATAAATTAATAAGTTGGGGTTAGGTTAGGCCACTCGGAGTGGCAGAATTTATGGGCAAAATTTATCCCCATACCGCCGGCTACACCACCGCCGACGGCAAATTTATGAGGAAAATTTATGCTCAGCGGCTTATGAACCCGGTGGCCATAAATTTGATTCGAACGTTTGGGCAATAATACATCCAAAAAAAATATAGCCGTTTGGCTTTAAAAATAAAAAAATAAATAATAAAAAAAAAATAATAAATAAACTTAACCCCTTTTTCACTTATAAATACATACTTTACTTCCATTTTAAATACATCAACAAACATTCAATCAAAACACACCCATTTTCATATACACTCCACCAAAAAAAATGTCTTCATCTTCCGACGAAATCATCATCCCACCTATGCTACCCGATTTATCCACGGGTAGTTCATGTCCCTTTTTTATAGACGCAATAAAAGAGATTGAAGCCCTTGAAGACTCGGGTAGCTCTAATGATTCACGCACTTATATTGAGCGACACCGGGAAGAAGCTAACGAAATACTAATGCGTGACTACTTCGTCGAAGACCCTAAGTTCGGCGAGCATTTTTTTAGGCATCGGTATCGTATGAGTCAAAGGTTGTTTTTGAAGATTGTTGGTGACATTGAAGCTAGTTTCCCGTATTTTCAAGAAAGCTTCGACGCGCGGGGTAAAAAAAGCTTCACGGCGATACAAAAATGCACGTCGGCAATTAAACAACTCTCAACGGGTGAACCCCCAGATAACTTTGATGAATATTTATGCATGGCCGATAGAACATCACGCGAGTGCCTTACATATTTTTGTGATGCGATCATTCATTTATATCGTCGAGAGTTCTTACGTAAGCCGACTTCCCATGACGTCGCAATGATCCAAAAGGCGCATGAAGAAAGACATCACATTCCGAGGATGCTAGGTAGCCTAGATTGTACACATATTGAATGGAGGAATTGTCCTAGGCATTTGAGAGGCCAATATACGCGAGATGATCATAAAGTGCCGACTATTATGATTGAATGTGTTGCTTCGCAGGATCTGTGGATTTGGCATTCGTTTTTTGGTCCTCCCTGTAACCACTGGTAAAAATCCACCTCATAATAAACTATACTTATCCATTTCTACGTGTAAATTTTTTTATTTATTTTTATTTGATCATAACTATTATCTTATGTGACGTAGATCACATCCTCGATAAACGTGCTCGCATGCAACCCAACCTCAACGTACTTAATGTTTACTCTATATAAACATTTTCATATGAAACTTTAAGATATCTCATTTATCGTTTTACGTTAAATTGTTAACGTACGTATAAACTAAACATTCCTTATCAAATAGAGGTCTATAGAACCCTAAACTATTATAACAACAAATGTAAGTAACGAAACCCTGAAAAATACTAAAGTACAACCCATTTAACTAAGGTACAAGCATCTAAAGCATAAAAACCCTAACTCCAATTTAACTCCCGATAAAACCCTAATTTCATGAAAACTATGATTTTATGTATTAAAAATCACAAACCCTAATTTATTTATATAAGATTTTTACAAAATATATACATACAAGTCCTTCAAGCCAAAGTACAAGTCTTTTATGCATAAAAACCATATATTAATAAAAATCCTATTAAAACCCTAAATATATTTATTTTTAAAGCTCAAATTACAAGTCTTTCCTTCACAAGCCTTAAAAATAAATTTTCCTAAACTCCCTAATTATAAGTACAAGTACCTAAACCTAATGTACAAGTGCCTAATGCATAAAAACTAAAAATTACAATTATACATATTTAATTTAATAAAAATCAACATATAATTAATATAATTTAACCAAACACTAAAAATATATTTTTCCTATTTTCTAAACTCTAGTACAACATCGCTAAGCCTAAAGTACAATTCCCTAAAGCACCAAATTATTTTTCCTTTGATTTTATGTAGTTCTAAATATATATAAATTATTTAGAAAACCCTAAAATTCATTTCTAATTAATACCTAAACCCTAGAAACCCTAACTAGAACCCTAACCCTAGAGTACCACATGCCTAAGCTTGATGTACAACCCTATAGAGTACCAATCGAACCAAAATATTTTCATTTACACTAGCCTAGTCGAATTCAACTAGAAACAAACCAAATCCTATCATTATCATAAACCCTAAGTAAATACATGTCAAAACCTTACAACATACACATCTCCTCTTTCTAGAAACCCATATACTTCTATGGTTTTGAAACAACCACATCATCCCCACCTACAAACACCACGCCACCCCCTCCTATCCACAACTTCCTTCCAAGACCACCTCATCATGTCTCCTTATGTCCCCACAAGATAATTAGAAACCATGGAAACCCTAACCCCTCCTTCTATAAATACTTGATCACTACTTTTCTTTTCACCTCAAACCATTCGACAACACTATCACAGCCACATACACTCTTACTTCTGGTTCCCACAGCCTTTGAATGAGTCTAAGAACCCTTTAGGAAGCCAAGAAAGAAAGAAGGAGCTCCAGTGCTTCATTTTCAAGTCAATTCACCCTAATATTGCCCTATTCGATCCTCAATTAGCTAGGTGAGTTCTAATGTTTTTCATATCATTTTCTATATTCTAAATACATCTAATATCTCTAATGAACTATTTCTAATATTAGTATAACATAAAAACTAAGGATAACATTTTCCTTTCTTTCTTTTTGGTTTTGTCGAACTAAAACAAACACACCCTTAGTTAATATTTTTTTTTTACAACTTGAGAATAGTTAGAAACAAGATAGAAATAGCCTAAACATACTTAACATACTCATAACATACACTAGAAACTAAATTAGAAACCCTAAGTATCAAAACCTAGTTTTTATTTTTCTTTTTCATTTTTAGTCGAACAAACAAACACCCTCTTAATTTATTTTACAAGCCTAGAATACCTAAAACTAATTAGAAGTCTCTTAAATATGTTAAAGATACTAAATACAATAAAAGATTCCTAGTTCGTAAGTTCTAAAATTGAAAACCAATTTATTTTTGCTCTTTTTGTTGCTGTCGAGAACCACAGCAGACCCTGGGTTTGCAAACTAAAATTCGACCCTTAAATGAACTCTAAGTGTACTTAAGTGTACCAAAGATTTGTAAAAAGTTTTGCCCTTTTCCGAAAGATATAACGCGTTTTTATAAAATAAGGACGTCGTGTGTAATGCGATGGGAGTCTCAAGGGTATTTTCTGCCAAGACTCTAACTAAAATTATAACTAGGACCTTATATGCTGTCGACTTTAAGCTCAGGGGTAAAAAGTGTCACTATTGAAACTACAAGGGTAAAAACTGTCATTTGACCAAAATTGAGGGGTAAAAATTGTAATTTTGTAAAAGTTGAGGGGTAAAACTTATCATTTTATGAAAGTTCAGGGGTATAAGTTGTCAATATGTGAAACTTTAGGGGAAAAAGTGTAACATTTTATATAATAATTATTATAATTATTATTATTATTATTATTATTATTATTATTATTATTATTATTATTATTATTATTATTATTATTATTATTATTATTATTATTATTGGTATTATTATATAAACGAAATACGTTTTCTTCAATAACGAACAAACGAAGTATCTATTTAACAAACAAACGGAACGAAAACATAAAAATAAGAAATAAGATAGAATCTTATAACTTTTGAAGAAACTTCATGTTGTCTCAGATTTAACATTTAAACAATAACTGGAAACGTTACAGAACGAATAATTAAACTTATTTATATTCGAGAACGATTACTAAATTATGACATACCAACCCAGGTTACGTACCGGAGACGTTTATCAACTTTAGTTAATTTCGTTTATCATTCAGACTATCAAGGTGAGTTCATAGTCCCACTTTTATTTATACGTTTTTCCAAACTTGTGGGGAGATACATGCTACTAAAAACGAACACAAGTATTTTTTATTGTTATTGCACTAGGTTAACTATTGCCTATTTATATTTAAAAAGTCCCTCATATCATGCACCATTAGTCACCCGCAGGGTGAGCGCGAATATAGTGAATAGATCTATTGGCCTGACGACCCATTTGTTCTAGTCGGATGGATACCCCTTTGGGGTAGCCGGTTAGGCAGATGCATTATATTTGATTTCTATAAAGAGTTTCTAGGCAGACTCCTACTCGGGGGCGAGACCACTTTCATTTAATTATGTTAGTGGAACCTGGACACTGTCAACGCATTGCGTGTCATGAGGCTTAGTGCAATATACCGTACTATGATATTCTACTTTTTACTTGGCTTGTGTTTCAAATTGATTATACTTAAAACACTATGGATTCACTCAACCTTTGTGTTGACTTTTTAGCATGTTTCATCTCAGGAAATTAGAAGTACGATTTGGCACGGAGTGGCAGTGGACCTTCTTTTATAAAAATGGTGTCTATTTTGTTATCATTCAAATGAATAATGTAACTTTTATGACGCAATTCCAAACCTCCCTCTGGGACCTATATTATGTACTCTGATTTAAATAATGAATGATAACAATTTTATTTAAAAACGTCTCTTTTCGAGTCGTTTTCTATTATCATGACTGTGAACCTTGAAGTAACGCCCCAACTTATATTTCCGCTGCGAATATCGAAAACGGGGGTGTTACAGATTGGTATCAGAGCCTATGGTTATAGAGAACCAAATGTTTTCAAACATTGGATTATAACTACGTTTTCAAAACGAATGATTTTATACTATAACTACTTTTCACAATCTTAACCAAAGTCCTCCGTGCCACAACGCTGCTGAAACGTACTTATATGTGTTTATTGTTGATTATTTAATTACATAATAAAATATTTATTATCAAATGGTTACAGAATCATGACCTCCCCTACCCATTCTATCACTCTCATGTCCAGACTCGGACATCAAGTAGTACCATACTTAGTACATTACCCATTAGGATTATTTTACCCTAAACTTCGCACTTTTGATAAATATTCTCACGCACTTAATTATTTCACCTTTAGATTTTATTTCCCTTAAGGTTATTAGGAACTTATAATTTCTATTTACTATAGTACCATGTTCCCCGAAACTCCTAATGTTTACGAAACTACCCCAATGCCACTCTTATATTCACCTACTCCCTCGCCTCCACGTCAAAAACTTAGGAGAGCTACTGAATCGTATTCAGATGAAGAGTTGATTGGTTGTCCGACAACATTTGAAGTTGGACAGAATTCACACCAGGAAACAATTCAGCAGAATGCTAATCCAAATTCTCCCTTACCTGACACTCCAGACTTCTTAATACCAAACATTCCAGACGATATATCTCCACCCAATCCCTCTGACTATAATTTAAACCTTAGTGATTCATTATGGACCCTCCTTTATCAACAAGCCAAAACCCTAGACAGTCACACTAAACAGCTGGAAGGATTACAACCGTTACGTTTCGAATGGTATGACCGTAATATCGACACTCTGTTTAGAAGAACCGATACCGAGAGGCGAGTAGTGTTCGACTTAGGAGTAAAAGTTGATAAGATGAAGGATACTTACGACCATGAGTTTAGAAGCTTGGATTCCAGGATCCGCTCTTCAAGAAGAGAACATGGTCAGATGCATGGTAGAGTGGAAGACATTGAAAGAACCCTATGGATGGCCAGAGATACGGCAAGAAGCCAGGGTCAGAAGATTTTCGCCTTAGAAGCTATGTTGACCAGTCAGATGAGGATGTACCAGGAATTACAAGAACACTTCTCAGAAATGAAAGCTGCACAACTAGAACTTAAGACTGAAGTTAAGCATTTACGTCCAGGACGTAACTAATCTTAAATTCACATGTGTCAGTGTTGTGTCCACTAAATCAAATAGTATTTGGTTAGTATTTCCTGTATTTCCCAATAAAAATATGAAACATTCAGAGTTGTAATCAACCTATAAAATTTATAACAATCTACTTTTGTTATATATTTTCCGTTGTGAATGAATTCATCCTATTATATTGCTGTGCATACAAGTAAAAGACCTTGAATCCTAAACTTACCACATGTGTATTAATAAAAGACATTGAATTAATTATTTTATAAAAACCATCAATCAAGTTATTAATATCATGTAAATTTTCCTAGATCTACTAGGACACCACTTAAGATCATTACCTCTTATACCTGCCCTAACTAGGCTATAATCATAGAATTCACTAAGATAAAAATTTCGAAAGCAAACTTGATGAATAAAGAGAAAGTTGTTGAACTTCAATATTTGAAAATGTATTTGGTTATCCCTTAGCGACATTATACCAAGAATTGATCATTTATATACGATGTTAATCAGACACATCGTAATTTATTTATTTTCAATTGGATATAATTTCGCATTGTGACCACTTGTTAGCATCAATATGTAATTATTCTAACATGGTCATTACGGGAATTCTAAAATTCATGTTTCTTGTGATATTGATAGAAGAAAGCCAGCATGAAAAATACAAATATCCCACTGATGACTCCTGAAGATATCCGAAAGTTGGTAATTACCCTCATTACAACAGTACTCGAAGTGACTACAGTAGCTCATCTGAATAGCAACAATATGACTACAGGAGAAAAGAAGACGGCTGCGTCATATGAACATTCCCCAGAAGGTTTCACGGGATGTAGGCCAGCTTATCATAAAGGCTTAGGCAAGATGACTAAACCTACCATAAACCGTGCCCTAGGAGTTAAACATAGTGTTACATTTAAGAAAAATAACCAAAAGCGAAAACACACAGAAATAAAACCATTCACCCCTACCTACTGTAACTACACCAATGCCCACGACTGCTACCGCAAGCATCTTCAAGATCGTATCAACTATTACCACCAACTGAATCGTCCGCAAGAAATAGCCAAAGCTCAAGCAGCCACACCTGCTAAAGGAAGTAGTTATACCGGAAGTAAACCATCGTGCAGTAAATGCATGTTGCACCACTATGGTCCATGCATTATTGCATGCACAAGGTGCCAGAGGATTGGACATCAGCCCAAAGACTGTAAGGCAACAGGAGAAAACCAACCGTCAGAAAACCTAACTTGCTTTGGGTGTGGTGGAAAGGGTCACTACCAGAGTCAGTGTCCAAAATACAATGCCAATTGGAAAGACAAGACCAGTTCCGAGGAATGAAAACTCGTTAAGACTCCAAGAACGTCAAAAGGATGAAATTAGCATTTAACTAGAAGATAAATTCCTACTGTAAATAAATAATCTATGGTTTAGAAAATTTTAAGTTGTATTTCTTATGTGCTTTACCTTGGGTATAATAAATATAATCTAAGTAAAAAACCTATCCTTCTTCTGTATGAATCTCCACTTTGTAGTACTTCATAAGTAATCACAAATCCAATTTCCTATTTATCATGTTTATAATCATTACATTGATACTTCCCTATAAGTTTGGTTAATATTATCTTGGGATTTAATTACCATTACCCTGTAAGATTCTTACACTTACCATAGGACTTATTTCAATGATAACCCATTATTACCCTAGAAATTCTTAAGCTCATACCGGTAGTGAGAACCAAAATTTTCATATTCTTTTAAGAAATAATTATGATGATTATTTTACAAAAATAAAACGTTGAACACTATCTAAAACAATTTAAAAATAAAAAATAATATATATATATATATATATATATATATATATATATATATATATATATATATATATATATATATATATATATATATATATAATATATATATATATATATAACACAACAACTGGATCAAATGTCACATCATTCGATCCTCAATTATATATAGCCTGATCAACTATGTCTAATTCAGAAAGAATCGTGTCATAAATGGGACAGTTATCTTTTCAGATTTTCTAATAACAATCTTCATTCAAAAACAAAATATTGAAACAAAATTTTCTTCTAAACATATCATTGTTATTAAACATAATAGTTGTCTAACATCTGTTACAAGTTACAAATAAGGGAACCCTAAAAATTACTTAGGAAATTAGTAAAAATATACAACTAGATAAAATTTATTTAGAACCCATGAAAATTCATTCATAGCGAAATAACTAGCATCAGAAGCACTAGTGTTACAATGACTCCTAAGTAGGGTAGAGAATCACTAAAAGGTTGACCATCCGTAGCAACAAAAACCCCCATCAGCACCACGACAGCAAGAGTGATCACTGGATGAATCATTTTAATTACCCTGCATAGCAGATATCAACGAAAACATTAGGCATAAGACCGAACTTAGATCGTAAACACGTAGGTGAATATGTTTTATTGAGGATTATAAAGAAATAGCATAAGACCGTTACCTCCATAACTTATCAACCCCGATAGCAAGGAACCCGAATGGCATAAGAGTTGCATAAACGTAAACCATGAATGTGTAATCTTCTTTAGGGACGTACGCCAAATAGATAACTCCAAGAACGAAATAAACAATCGCAAGAATTATAAAAGGATCCGGCATTTGGAGGTTTTAATGAGAGAATTTAGTAGTGGAAGAATGAGGAATAAAAATGGGGTATTTATAGGACAAAATATAACCGTTAAAACACTATTCATGACCGTTAAGAATTACTGTTCATAGACGTTAAAAATCTGACCGTTGGATAATATTGTTCACAGCCATAGATTTATTAAGTGGCAAAACATTTAAATTTATTTCACCTAGTAGGAATAAAACTGATAAAATTGCATTCCCTTAAGTATCGAATGGAAAATCCTAGGCAACCCTTTTAGACTAGGAATATAACCAAGAACTGATAGCGGAATGATATTACTGGATTAGAGGACATAGAAACAAGATAGTATTATATAATATATTATTTTTAAACTTTAGGCATTTTAAGCGTATCAAACTCACATCACAAATCAAATTGTTGTACGATTTTATCATTCCCATTTTCCCATTCACTATCTAAAATGGGTTAGAAAACTAAGCCCAACACTTTTTAGACTCCACTTTTCCCAACTCATCAACCCACACGGACTGAATCTCGGGACGAGATTCCCTTCAACTGGGGATACTGTAACCACTGGTAAAAATCCACCTCATAATAAACTATACTTATCCTTTTCTACGTGTAATTTTTTATTTATTTTTTTTTTTTTTTTTGATCTTAACTATTATCTTATGTGACGTAGATCATATCCTCGATAAACGTGATCGCATGCAATCCAACCTCAACGTACTTAATGTTTACTCTATATAAACATTTTCATATGAAACTTTAAGATATCTCATTTATCATTTTACGTTAAATTGTTAACGTACGTATAAACTAAACATTCCTTATCAAATAGAGTTCTATAGAACCCTAAACTATTATAACAACAAATGTAAGTAACGAAACCCTGAAAAATACTAAAGTACAACCCATTTAACTAAGGTACAAGCATCTAAAGCATAAAAACCCTAACTCCAATTTAACTCCCGATAAAACCCTAATTTCATGAAAACTATGATTTTATGTATTAAAAATCACAAACCCTAATTTATTTATATAAGATTTTTACAAAATATATACGTACAAGTCCTTCAAGCCAAAGTACAAGTCTTTTATGCATAAAAACCATACATTAATAAAAATCCTATTAAAACCCTAAATATATTTATTTTTAAAGCTCAAATTACAAGTCTTTCCTACACAAGCCTTAAAGATAAATTTTCCTAAACTCCCTAATTATAAGTACAAGTACCTAAACCTAATGTACAAGTGCCTAATGCATAAAAACTAAAAATTACAATTATACATATTTAATTTAATAAAAATCAACATATAATTAATATAATTTAACCAAACACTAAAAATATATTTTTCCTATTTTCTAAACTCTAGTACAACATCCCTAAGCCTAAAGTACAACTCCCTAAAGCACCAAATTATTTTCCTTTGATTTTATGTAGTTCGAAATACATATAAATTATTTAGAAAACCCTAAAATTCATTTCTAATTAATACCTAAACCCTAGAAACCCTAACTAGAACCCTAACCCTAGAGTACCACATGCCTAAGCTTGATGTACAACCCTATAGAGCACCAATCGAACCAAAATCTTTTCATTTACACTAGCCTAGTCGAATTCAACTAGAAACAAACCAAATCCTATCATTATCATAAACCCTAAGTAAATACATGTCAAAACCTTATAACATACACATCTCCTCTTTCTAGAAACCCATATACTTCTATGGTTTTGAAACAACCACATCATCCCCACCTACAAACACCACGCCACCCCCTCCTATCCACAACTTCCTTCCAAGACCACCTCATCATGTCTCCTTATGTCCCCACAAGATAATTAGAAACCATGGAAACCCTAACCCCTCCTTCTATAAATACTTGATCACTACTTTTCTTTTCACCTCAAACCATTCGACAACACTATCACAGCCACATACACTCTTACTTCTAGTTCCCACAGCCTTTGAATGAGTCTAAGAACCCTTTAGGAAGCCAAGAAAGAAAGAAGGAGCTCCAGTGCTTCATTTTCAAGTCAATTCACCCTAATATTGCCCTATTCGATCCTCAATTAGCTAGGTGAGTTCTAATGTTTTTCATATCATTTTCTATATTCTAAATACATCTAATATCTCTAATGAACTATTTCTAATATTAGTATAACATAAAAACTAAGGATAACATTTTCCTTTCTTTCTTTTTGGTTTTGTCGAACTAAAACAAACACACCCTTAGTTAATATATTTTTTTTTACAACTTGAGAATAGTTAGAAACAAGATAGAAATAGCCTAAACCTACTTAACATACTCATAACATACACTAGAAACTAAATTAGAAACCCTAAGTATCAAAACCTAGTTTTTATTTTTCTTTTTCATTTTCAGTCGAACAAACAAACACCCTCTTAATTTATTTTACAAGCCTAGAATACCTAAAACTAATTAGAAGTCTCTTAAATATGTTAAAGATACTAAATACAATAAAAGATTCCTAGTTCGTAAGTTCTAAAATTGAAAACCAATTTATTTTTGCTCTTTTTGTTGCTGTCGAGAACCACAGCAGACCCTGGGTTTGCAAACTAAAATTCGACCCTTAAATGAACTCTAAAAATTCTAGATTTTTGCACACTTAAAGACCACTTAGCTAGCTAACTTTAGGAAAAAGAACGAAGTAATTTGATTAAGTATTCGCCAAGATACAACCTTTTCTTTTCGTGTGTTTTCTGCCTAGTTCATTCGATCAAACGCACCCTAATAAATTAATTTCGAGCTCGTGAGCTCGAATCACGAGCTGGAACTTTGTACAAATTAAGTTTATAAACTGATAATTAAGTGTACCAAAGAGTCGTAAAAAGTTTTGCCCTTTTCCGAAAGATATAACGCGTTTTTATAAAATAAGGACGTCGTGTGTAACGCGACGGGAGTCTCAAGGGTATTTTCTGCCAAAACTCTAACTAAAATTATAACTAGGACCTTATATGCTGTCGACTTTAACCTCAGGGGTAAAAAGTGTCAGTATTGAAACTACAGGGGTAAAAACTGTCATTTGACCAAAGTTGAGGGGTAAAAAATTGTAATTTTGTAAAAGTTGAGGGGTAAAACTTGTCATTTTATGAAAGTTCAGGGTATAAGTTGTCAATATGTAAAACTTTAGGGGAAAAAGTGTAACATTTTATATAATAATTACTATAATTATTACTCCCTCCGTCCCAAAATAATTGTCCCCCAACAAAAAAACACAGTTTAAGAAAAAAACATCTTTCTCTATCTTACTTTTTTGCCAAATGACAAGTTTACCCTTAACCAATTAATTAACACTTCTTTAAAGTTTGTAATATTAATTTCAACCAAGGGTAATATAGTAAACTTTACCAAACTCCACTTTCTATCCACTTTCTATTTTTGGCATGGGACAATAATTTTGGGACAATCGAAAAAGAGGAGGGACAATAAAATTGGGACGGAGGGAGTATTATTATTATTATTATTATTATTATTATTATTATTATTGGTATTATTATATAAACGAAATACGTTTTCTTCAATAACGAACAAACGAAGTATCTATTTAACAAACAAACGGAACGAAAACATAAAAATAAGAAATAAGATAGAATCTTATAACTTTTGAAGAAACTTCATGTTGTCTCAGATTTAACATTTAAACAATAACTGGAAACGTTACAGAACGAATAATTAAACTTATTTATATTCGAGAACGATTACTAAATTATGACATACCAACCCAGGTTACGTACCGGAGACGTTTATCAACTTTAGTTAATTTCGTTTATCATTCAGACTATCAAGGTGAGTTCATAGTCCCACTTTTATTTATACGTTTTTCCAAACTTGTGGGGAGATACATGCTACTAAAAACGAACACAAGTATTTTTGATTATTATTGCACTAGGTTAACTATTGCCTATTTATATTTAAAAAGTCCCTCATATCATGCACCATTAGTCACCCGCAGGGTGAACGCGAATATAGTGAATAGATCTATTGGTCTGACGACCCATTTGTTCTAGTCGGATGGATACCCCTTTGGGGTAGCCGGTTAGGCAGATGCATTATATTTGATTTCTATAAAGAGTTTCTAGGCAGACTCCTACTCGGAGGGCGAGACCACTTTCATTTAATTATGTTAGTGGAACCTGGACACTGTCAACGCATTGCGTGTCATGAGGCTTAGTGCAATATACCGTACTTTGATATTCTACTTTTTACTTGGCTTGTGTTTCAAATTGATTATACTTAAAACACTATGGATTCACTCAACCTTTGTGTTGACTTTTTAGCATGTTTCATCTTAGGAAATTAGAAGTACGATTTGGCACGGAGTGGCAGTGGACCTTTTTTTATAAAAATGGTGTCTATTTTGTTATCATTCAAATGAATAATGTAACTTTTATGACGCATTTCCAAACCTCCCTCTGGGACCTATATTATGTACCCTGATTTAAATAATGAATGATAACAATTTTATTTAAAAACGTATTTTTTCGAGTCGTTTTCTATTATCATGACTGTAAACCTTGAAGTAACGCCCCAACTTATATTTCCGCTGCGAATATCGAAAACGGGGGTGTTACACTCCCGGGTCAAACAACGATATCAATGTGTTGAATCAGTCTTCGTTGTATCTTACTGCCCGAAATGGAACTGCTCCAGATAGTTCATTTGTTTTACGCGGGCGCTATTACAAACGTGGCTATTACCTTACCGATGGGATTTATCCTAAGTGGTCTACGTTTGTTAAAGCGTATCCGCATCCAGTTGACCCGAAAGAAAAGAAATTCAAGCGACTACAAGAGGCGGCAAGAAAAGATGTCGAACGAGCTTTTGGTGTGCTTAAGGGAAAATGGAGGATTTTGGATCGTCCTGTCCGGTTTTTCGAGAAAGAAAAGATTGGAAAAGTCGTCGAAACGTGTTGTATATTGCACAACATGATCATAAAGGACGACGAGAGGGCAATATCACCGGTTCATATAATGGACCAACCGGTGCCGGTATCTTATGACTCAAGTGTACTACCGGAGTTACATGACGAAAACGTCCATCATCGTCTCCAATATGATCTTATGGAGCACGTAGCGGGTCTAGACTTGGCATATCTCGATGACCCAACGGCTCAACTACAACCGATTGATGACTTAATTTAGTGTTATGTAGTTTTTTTTATTTTTAAAAATAATGTTGCAATGTAGTTTTCTTTTTTAGTTTGAAGTGGAATGTTATGTTTTTAATAAAATGTTTATGTTTTTAATTAAATTGATTTTAGTTTAATTATAAAAAAGAAAATTTTTTTTTGGGAGGGATGAGAATTTATCGGGCGTCAGGGAATTAGGTTGGGAGGGATGAGAATTTATGAAATGAGTTGGGTGAAGATTATTAGCTGAATTTGAGAGGTATGATAAATTTTGTATGTACCAATGGTAGTCCCCTTACTTTTCTTATGATAAAAATGAAGGACTAATCTAAACAATAGCTTAAAATCCTGTACCATTACCCAAACAGTCCCATATCAACTGTCTCCCTCCAATAACACGCCTCAAAATAGGTCAAACAAACAAACAACAGCTCTGAGAAATGGAGTTCAAGTGTTCCGACATAAACCAATGGAAGGAATCCTTATCTTTGTACGAAACCAGGATAGAATCTATTGGTAAACCTGATCTTGTATCACTAGACCAGTTTTACTGCAAAGAATTACCATCACTTATAAAAGACAGAAACCCAAAACCACATTTGACTACTCCTGAACTTACCAAACTCATGAAATGGAAACTTACCCGTGGTAAATGGAGGTAGTTACTTTTTTCTATACATTATTTTATTAATTTTAGTGGTTTGTGTCTTTGTGTACCAGAAACATATATTTAGGGGTTTACCAGGTTTGAGTATGTGTGGTGGTGGGTTTAAAGCCGTGGATTAGTCGGCCAAAAGGTTGGAAACCATGATACCCGAAAGATAAGGAAAAAAAAACTTAGGATAATGAGCTGAAAATGTATGGAACTTCACTCGCCATTCTTTAGTGTGTGTATAAACTTATCATTTATCATATTGTGAACTTGACTCATCATTCTTTAGCGGGCTAATGATTTGAAAATGCATCTAACTTGTCAATTTTTGTTGTTCCTTCTATTCATCTTTATTTTTTGCTATTAAAACACAAAGCTCTCAAATTTCGACCTTTGCGTGTATTTTGTGACCATTCTGCCCTTACTTTTTTCAAATTTTGAAGGGTAAAATGGTCATTTTACATGAACAAAATAGCAGCAAAGGTCGAAATTTGAGACCTTTTTGTTTCAATAGCCAAAAAAAAAAAAAAAAAAAAAAAAGACTACACGGAACAACAAAAATTGACAAGTAAAGGTTGGTACAATGGTGCATGCTCAAATGATTATCTATTCAAATGTATGGAACATACAATAGAATAAATTAAAGTTTATACATTCAATAGTATAAAAAGAAGTTGGATACACACTAAAGAATAATGAGTTAAGTTTTATACATTTTCAAATGATTAGTTTGTAAACTTATTAGACAGCTTATTTATAATGATACCGCTAGTATGCACTCTTTAGAGCATAAAGGGCAGTAACACTGACAGTTATACTGAACCCCCTTTCGCAATGGTAACATTGATAACTGCTACCCAATAATACACACGTAGTCGTAGACAACAGTTGGTTAGAAAAAAACATACACACAAACACAGCGTTGTTCATATAACACTAAACCTATAATACCGGGTATAACTTTGAGGTGGTTTGGTAACATGGCATAATATGATAATGAACGGCCAACAGCTTCTCTGCTTATATAGGATGAATTGACCGGCTTAGCATTTATTTTAGATAAGATATGCTAATGCAAATAGGATGCTATATAGCCTGTTTTGACTCCCTATAGGGTAGTATAAATGTTTTGAATTTTTTATGCCCTAGCATAAATTATGTGAATAATCTTTACCCCGATTCCTTCTTTTATGATATCGATATTTATGTTTTTATGTTGCATAACATAGGAATGTTACTTTTCAATTTGTGTCATTCTTTCAGTCATTGTATGGTTGTTTTTTGATGTCCTGCGTTTATCATGATGTAAACCGTAGTATACCCATTTTTATGTATTCCACAAATTTAAGATATTTATATATTTAAATTATCATTTTCAAAATCCAACTTTTGGTTACATAAGGATACAAACAAGACATAAAATCAATTTTTGATGACTCACATGGACAAATTATAAAGTAAGTTGCTAGTTATTAGCCCAACCTTTTCTTACAGTTAGAAGATTACAATTATCGACTTATTGTCTAAGATTAAATCTTTTTTCTGAATACAAACATTAATACAATGAAAAAGATATATGTTAGCAAATCTGTTTTTAAGGCTGAAGTTTAGTTGTATTTGAAGTGGTTTGGTATGGCTTCTTATGATTGTTTGTCTATTGCAGACCACGTTTGTTGGATTTTGTATCATCACTGGATGAGGATGTTGTTGTATCTGCTTCTCAGAAGGCTTTTGAATCGTTACCAAACGTTTCAAAAGCTATTTCTGAGCTTACGGTATTGAAAGGTGTTGGTCCTGCTACTGCATCTGCTGTCTTGGCTGCGTATGCGCCTGATGTTGCTCCGTTCATGTCCGATGAGGTACAAACTATTGATTTATGTTTTGGAAGCATTGTTCAATCTAGGGTGTTTGGCATTGTTTTTAGAAAGTATATTTCTTGCAGCTAATCCTAAAATGATTATTCGACTCTTAAATAATATGATAATCACATTCGGTTCCTCTATACCCTTAAATAAATGCGTAATGTTAACTATCAACTCGCTCTTTGTTATGCTGAAAATCATAAAGCTTTTTATGACTTCAACATAACTATCAGCACAGTCTTTGTTATATTTAAAATCATTAAGCTTGATACTAATACAATTTTTTCAAAATCTGACGATGAAGGCAATGGTAGCAGCTCTTGGCAACTCAAAAGAATATACATTGAAACAATACCTTGTGTTTGTGGACAAACTTCAGGCGAAATCAAAGGTGAGTTCCCGGGTTATGGTCACAAGAGACATTTATGCTTCTAGACATTTGATAAATTGATTATGAAATTTGTTTATATTGTGGCTTACAAGGATAAAAGTATATGAAACTTTTCCCACACTCTTGCACAGATTAATCTTTGTAGCCTTCTAACTAAACCAGATTTTCTCCCCAATAATCACTCTTTTATGAGATTTAATTCTTCCTATCAAAATGATATTTATGAATGCATTTAGGTATAATCTTTTTTTGCTGTTGAACTAACTTTAATAAGTAGGTTGTTAAAGGTGTCTCTCACGGGTGGAAATTGAATAATTGATGGCTTTATCAGCCTGAATGGGGTCCAATTTGTTAATAAAGTTCAGACGGAAACTATTAAAGAAAGCATAAGATATATATACAAGCAATTACCACTTCGTATGTGTGTACATAATGCAAGTCTATAGTCCTTGGAAATTTATGGGCATAACATTGACAAATACGTTACCCATTCTGTTTGACCCAAACATGTTATAGTAGGAGCTAATATATATATATATATATATATATATATATATATATATATATATATATATATATATATATATATATATATATATATATATAGGGGGGCTTTATTTTCAGAACCCTCTTAAGTGCGGGAACTGCGAGAACCCACTTATGTACTACTAAAAATACACAATGTACGTCATTTAATGCTCCATAGCATTTTTTTATTTTTATTTAATTCAAAAGGGTATAATAGTAAAAGACATTTTCATATTATTTTTGTTTTTTTATAATTTCCGTTTTTTATAAATTTTAAAATTAGGATTTTTTTTTTTTTTTTTTTTTTTTTTTTTTTTTTTTTTTTCTTTTCAAATTGGCAAAGGTGCATATATGTTTTTTTTTTTTTTTTTTTCCAAATAGCCAAGGTGCATATATGTTTTCAATTAGCTAAAGTGCATACATGTTTTTTCTCCAAATAGTCAAGGTACATACATGTTTTTTCTCCAAATAGTCAAGGTGCATACATTTTTTTTTAGCTAACACTTTTTTTTATGATCATTATTTTCTTTGAAAGTTTGAAACACATATTAAAGAACATAAATCATTATAAAAAGAAAAACAAGATTGATAGAATTAAATGTTAGATTTCACTTGATTACAATTACAAAAATACATGCCATAATCATATATCTCCAAAAGTCGCAAATTATCTTCATGTATATTCGTGTTCATCCACTTCCCGGTCTTAAATGATATCATCCTCATCAATCAATCTGAAACAAACATGCACAAAAACAATTAAACCATAAATAAATAAGAAACGAAAATTAATCACAACTAGCATAACACATATGCACAATCTTATGTATATTTAACTAATGATGTAAACATGTTTTTTAATCCAAAACAGAAAACATATATGTTTTATACGTGAACATATATGTATCTTTGCAAAACATATATGTTTTATAATCTAAACACAAAACATATACGTTTTTTTATACTAATCCCAACAAATATTTCCCGGGGCTTGTTGTGCCTCAGTCCTCCAGTCACCATGATACCTGTTAGTAAGCAGAGTTGATATTACTGAACGACGAAAGCAAGAAGAAATAGTTAAGTTGCACTACGATTAACAAGTGAACTGCACTTCCAATTGCTGCACTTACCTGTAGTATTGCCCGGGGCTTTCACGAGCAATTTCAGAAAGTTGACTGAAAAGTTGCTTAATTACATCTATCTGAGTCTTGGTCTTTTCTAGAACCTCTGATTGTAACAAAAAACAATAAAGAATAAGCCCAAGATATGTCAATGGTCAGCCTTATTTCAATCTAGCTGATGCACCAGGTTAACCATGAGTCCATAACGTTGTCAAAAACAAACTTCTTTCAGAAGTTTCTAAAAAGAGTTCAATGCAAAGATTCAGCAGGACACCGATATCACATATAAGTGCCAAATGAGTAAGCAGTATTCAAGTTGATTGACAATGATAACCATAAAATAATGTTCATTCAAATCAGATGCTATATTTCTACCACGTAATTCTTACATTCCAAATAGCAAAGTGAATGAAACAACATTAGAAGGATATCAAATCCTATATTCTAACAATTTTGATAACAGAGAAATCATATGGGCAACTAAAACCAGGTCCCGTAAAGTGCACATAGTTGGCGAATCAGAAACATGTGAAAAACTTCATATTGGTTCCGAAAAATATTTAACTACTACTCCGTATTAACATATGCTGTTAATAATGCATTTATCGTCATTCCTTCACATACATATTGCATTAATTCACATTCTCAAGCATAAGATAACCCCTAATAGACCAAGCCACCTATTCCAAACGTCAAAACCATTAAAAATCAACAAACCTTATAATAAAAATCAAAACTTTGATATCAATTAAAACATAAATCATATACTGACCAATCAATTGACACACAAACCAACATTTAATCCTATGAATAATCAGATTACATCACCTACTCCTAAACTAACTAATTTTATAATTCCATAAGTATTAAAAATAATAATTAAAAAAAAATCACTTACTTGAGCATAGATCGTTAATTAGCAAGGTTAATTTATTAATCCCTCATTTGGTTGGTGTGATGCGTAAAGTCAATTAAATTGCAGGTGTACCTATTTTTCATGCATCTTCTCCATCACATCTTGCATCTTCTCCTTAAATAAATGAGTACAATCAATCTGTCACGGGTGTGCCACGAAAGACGCACGAAGGCATAGTAGATGAAGGCTGCGATTAGGTTTTGTGTAAATCTCAAACCGTCAATAATGGATCTTCAATTTACAAAGATAAGTTGGGGGCGGTTTGTAGATGGAGGCGATGGTTGGAGGGGCGGATAGGGTTAACGTGGGAGAGAGATGATGGTGGATTCTATTAAATCCCTATGTAAATGGAAGTTAAAGAACTGTTTTGAGTGCTATATTATTAAATTCCATTAATACCCCCAAGTCTTTTAAAAGTTAGTATCTGCTTTTTGAGTTTATTACGATTACGCCACAATACTTCTCAGCCATTGATCATTTATTTAACGGTCTTAGATTGGGTTCTCGCAGTTCCCGCACTTAACAGGGTTCTGAAAATAAAGATACACTATATATATATATATATATATATATATATATATATATATATATATATATATATATATATATATATATTTTTTTTTTTTGTGAAAAGGAGAATATATATATATGTCACAAAAATTGAGTACAAGCTTACAAAAGAATATTGCATTGGACAGACCCAAGCAATTTCCAAGGCTATGAGCTTGCATAACACAAGCTTTACTAAACTAAAAGCATTCAAAAACTCTTATACAGAATTACTCTATACACTACTAATTCTTTACTCTTTGTATCTTTTCATTGTATCTTTACATTCCATCTGTTTTCAACATCTCACATTCTGAGTATCTTTAACCAGAAAATTCATCATCTTCAATCTAACAGTCTCCTTTATTGCCTGCAGAAGCACATGTCCATCCCTTTTAACATTTTTGAACATTTTGTTATTTCGTTCCTGCCACACAAAGTATACAGCTGCACTACAGACCAACCTTCTCACAATACTCCATATGTTGCTATTTGACCGGATCTACACACACTCCTTGTGTTAGATGTGATACTAAGAATTATACGTAGTCTAGCACGCGGAATTTACTAGCTAGCACTTAGAAGACTTTATGTGTTTTGTATGATTTGAATGAAACAATGAACACAGAATGATAACCTTCAACGATTCAATATTATTAGAATAATAATACGAGTGATCTCCTATCACTAGGGTTTACAACCTTGAATCTCTATAATACGTATGAACTCTTATCGTATTGTTATTTATTGTATATCTAAACCTTAACCTAGGCAATCCTTTTATAGACCAAGGATTCCTTTACAAGATAACTATCATTCTAATCTTATACGATATACACAATATATTTTCCATAATTATCTATTACATGTCTTCAAAACTCTTCAGCAGTCTTAACTTCCATCTTCAACAGTCCTAACTGTTACCTTCAACAGTCTTAACTGCTAAAGCTTAATTTCCTAACAATCCTCCCCTAAACTTATGATTTCTATCCAAATCACTAAGTTTCTTCAAATTAAGCTTCTTCTTCTTAATGCTGAAAATTCTTTCAAACACCTATCAAGCAAATCTCTTAGATCTAGCTTTCACTTCTTGTGCAAGGTTGAATATCTTTGTCACCAGCATATCAGCCATCTCAGATTCTTCATTAGCTTCCAGTCTAACACATGCCATCATTGTCAAAACACCTGGTCTGAGTGGATAATCTTTTTCAACCAGCATATAGATCTCTATTCCATCCTTGGTAGACACTCTGTGTACTCCACACGTTCCAAATAACTTCCAAGTGATGTCCTTGACTTGTGCTTGAAATCTCCATATTGACTCTCCACCATCTAGTTCATAAATTCTCTTCAATTGAACCCATAGTTCTTTATCTTTATCTTCAATAGGATCAATATCTCTGAATTTCTCTTTCACTAAGCTCCATAGTTGATTTAAATCTTCTCTGTCAAAGCCTTTGAGTAAATCTTCAAACAACTTATATCTTTCAGAAATATCTCCAAGTCTGATAATCTTCCATCCTTTCATTCTTCCATCAGTGAACACTTCCCAGTCAATGATTGGATGTTTTACCTACAAAGGTTTAATGTAAGAAGACTCTGGAATAATCATCATCATACTTCTGATCTTCTCATTAGTTAACCCTTCTTCCTCAGACTTTTGTTTCTTAGCAACTTCTGATTCCATAGTTTCTGCTTCCCTCTTCTTACCTGTTTTGAAACTTCTTCTTGGAGTATTCAAAATAGCATAAGTTTCATAGAATTCTTTTTCAATTATAGCATAAGATTTTCCCTTGAAATCATTCATGGAGTAATTTGATGAGTTCTTCAAATAATGCTTCATTGACTCAACAAGTTCCTTCTTTGTTGGCAACTTTGTCTTATACCCTGACTTCTGTCTTTCTCTTATCCTATGAATCAGATCTTCCCATGTTGCAACTCCATTCTTTTTGAGTATGAATTCTTTAAGCTCCACTGTCTTTTCTTCTTCATTCAACTGTTTATCTTTAAGAACCATTGAAGCTTGAGCTCTTACAATCACATCAGAATCCAACAAATATTGTAACTGTTCATTGAACTCCTCTTGATTTACTTCATTTGATCTTTTTCTTTCCATGAATTCAGCTATGTTTCTTATATCATCAGCAGCCATTTTTCTTGCAAATTCTTCATCTTGAGCAATCTGAGCTTGTTTAGCTTCTTCACCAGCCAAATCTTCTTCTACCATTTGCCTTGCAACTTCTGCATCATGATCTATCTGTTCTTGAGTTTTTGGTTTCAATCTTTTAAGCCTTTCAAGTTCTTGAGCAGCAGCCACTTCTTCAGATGTCTTAGGCTTCTTCCCTTTATCTGCTCTTCTCCTTTCATAAACTTGTTCAGCAGAAGTTTCATCAGTTGGAACTGCTTGATGCTCTGTCTTAGCAGTTTGAACTGTTTCTTGCTCTGTCTCAGCAGTCTGAACTGCTTCTTCATTTGGAACTGCTTGATGTGTCTCAGTTGTTTCTTCTTGAACATAACCAGAACCTGAACCAATATCAAAACCTTCATCTTGTTCAGAACCTTCTTCATACCTCCCCTGAGAACCTGATCTATCCTTATCTTTACCAAATTTCCTCCCCTGTTTGGAAGAATTTTCATCATCCCCGTCTGAACCATCTGAATCATCATCATCAGAATCATCATCCAATATCACTCTTGCCCTTTTCTTCTTTAACTGATCTTCAAGCTTCTTCACCCTTTTTGTTAGCTTGGTATAGACTTTGGAAAACATTTCTTTGTGAGATTTCAGCTCCTCATTGCTCTTCTTAAGCTCCTCCTCCAATGTCTTTACTCTGTCAACTAACTTGGTACATATTTCCATCAATTCAGTTTGTGAAGAGCTACCCTCATCACTTCTAGCTGTATTACCTGCTAGGAGAGGTGAATCTTTGGGCAAGGATCTAGTCACAACCCTAGTTAGACTAGGTTTAGACCTTCTCCTATAAGTGATGGGTGGTTGTTGGGTTGTTTCAAATTCTTGAGTGGATGTGTGATGGGGATCAGTTGGAACTGCTGAACCTTCACCCAACTCAGTTTGAAGCATTTGAGGAAACAATGGAACTGGTTCCCCTCCAAAAAGCCTACTAGCCATAGCCATATTTTGAAAAACCTTTGATTGTAGACTAGGCGTAGCAAAAGTTTCAGTTGGTTTTGTAAGCAGATATGTCTTTTTATTTAAAATTGTTTGAACAAACCTGGGATACATTAAAAACTTTGTTTTACTGTCAACATTTAATGCCATACCCTCAAAAATATATTTTGAAAAGTTAAAAACTCTATTTGTAGACAAGCAAATGAGACCAATAGCAATATTGCTACTGAACTGCTCCCAAGCAGTCTTTTTAGGACTTAAACAACATAGAAGAGTATGTATCAAAAATCTCCATTGAGGTGAAAAACATCCTTTTTGAAAAGTCAATTTATGTTCAGATGTATTATACCCCATTTTTGTAAGTTCTTCCCAAATTTCAGTATTTAGCATAGTGTGGATACCATCTGAGTCATTTAATTTAAGATGTCTCCTAAGTATAGACTCGGTAACAACAAATTTAATGCCATCTACTTCAGTATGAATTTCTAAGTCTCGTCATCACTTGTCAAGACAGATGAATTCTGCCAGAACTGTGTGATGCGCGAAACATAAAGAGTAGGAGAAACAGTTAGAGCATACCTTATGTGAGAGTGATTGATAAAATCCACAATCTCATAAAACTTTGGCCCATCTCCTTGCTCTGTTTTCTCTAAAAACGCAACTTGGTTGTGACGCTTAACAAAATCCAATCCAGCCATTCTTAATGATGAAAAATGAAAGATTTTAGCAATACAATGATCTTGTAAATTGGAATTAAAGTTTATGCAGTCGCTTGGGGTTTATTGCTACTGTTTAGGGTTTTGCGAAATATGCGTATGAGATAAATTATCTTTAGAAAGAGAATAAATGAATTTATGGTAAAAAGATAATTATCGTATATAAAAATCCCTATAAGTATCTTGAGAATAACGGTTTTACCCCAACGGCTAGAAAATTAATTACTGACAGATTTTTACAACGGCTAGTTGAGCCGTCCCAACTTTGTACTAACCGTACCAACTGTTGCAAAATTTTTGTTGAGCCGTACGAATTGTTTGAAATAAAATTTTAAAATACCATGGCTCAAACATAGTTTTTAGCAAACCATCAGCTATCAACGGATTTGATATGTCTTTACCAATAGCCGTTTGCTTTGGACTAGCCAACTCTTCACATTTAGATATGGTGAGCTGATAACCATACAATTTTTGGTAAATTGTCAACCATCAACGGATTTGATTAGTCTTTACCAGAAACCGTTTGCTCTGGACTAGTTGGTTCTTATGTGGATAAGACATGGTGAACCAATTACCATTTGTTGTACGCAAAGATCACATACTAATCTTCAGAACACCATTTAGTCCAAAACATCAAGCATTCGTAATCCCTTGGTGTTTTCTCTCCAATCCTGCAATTGTTAGTCCAAAAACAAAGAAACAAGATACAAGTATATGACTAACAATGCACATAACAAGAAAAATTAATTTCCTTGTGGAACCCAAGCCAAAAAAGACTTAGGCTTTCCTCTAGCATCAACATAATTCATTCTTTTCAAAACAGTCTTAGCACCATTGGGTTTAATTGGTCTCCATACCCAACATGCTGAAGCATTCACTCCATTACCCATGTTTCCCTTAGCAGTGTTTTTATTCACACCAGTACCAATTACCCTGCTAGCAGTTGGAACTGCTGGCTTGGTAGTTGTTACCTTAGGTTTCCAAACTTGGTTTTTTACAACTGCTTTGTGATGAAAGGGTCTATTAACAGTTTTTGGTGCTGATTTGGAAAACATTTTTGCACCTTGAACTGTTGGCCTTGGGTGAATTGGTCTCATAGGTCTGACAGTCTGAACTGCTTTAGGTCCAGACCTTAAAAGAACTGATCTAGGTATCATCTTATCATTCCTAAGAAAAGATTGAGGTCTTGCAATGCTCAACCTATGATTTGTATATCCAGATACCCATTTATCACAATAATCTGCAAGATGGTCAAAGCTACCACAAGAGTAACAAGCTTTCCTATAGCAAACAAAATCCTTTCCTAATTGGTGGGATTTGAGGTCATTCCAATTCCTCTGGTTACCTCTTGGCTTGTTTGTGGTTCTATACATTTCTGCATACCTAACTGTTGGTCTAAAAGGTTTGGCATTTGATCTAGGCCTAACAGTCTCAGGTTTAACCATCTTTGGAACTTTTGGTTCCTCCACTTTAGCACTAACAGGCTTAACCACATCCTGATCATCCTCATCATCAGAAGTCCATTCCTCTATAGTTGGAGCATCTGAGTCCTTAGGTGAGGACCTATCAGAAGACACCTTGTCCTCAGATAGTGATTTATCACTTGCACTTTCAAACACAGGTTTATCAACTACATCCTTCTTGGGTTGAGGACCATAGTTAAGCACAGGTAATTAAAATTCAGGGAGTCCTGTGTATTCTAAGTCTACACCTTTGGGTGATGGAATTCCTCTATAGGGAGGTGGAACCGACTTATATCCTAGGCCTGACTTAGCTTTATTAAGAATCTGAGTCTCAATTATCTTTTGAACACCTTTTGATGTGTATTCAAGTGTGTCTACACTCATCTGAATGTTCTCCTTAGCTTTCTTAACCTGTTCTAGCTCATGTTTTAAAACAGTGATCTCATTTTCTCTAAACATTAAGTCTCTCTTAACAATAATCATATCATCAGAAAACTTAGACTCATTGTTTTGAGAATGAACAATTTTTTCTTCTAACACAGCTAAAGCTCTCTTATGATTTGCTAAGCTAAAAGCAGTTTCAACTAATTCTTTTCTCTGATTCTCATATCTTGTTTTAAGTGTTTCTAGATCTTTTAAAGCTTCACAAGATTTAGAACATTTTGAAACTTGTACCTCAGAATCTGAGAATGCCATGAGAGCAACCTCTGTAGATGCTTCTGCTTCCTCCTCTGCAATATAGCTCCAGTCAAATCCTAAGCCATCAATGGCAACCATGGCTTTCGAGCTTGAATCAGTAACCTCCACAACTCTTGACTTGTTTCCATATGCTCTACTCTTTCCATCTTGTTGGCTTGGCAATCTGCACTCCCTTGAGTAATGACCTTTCTTGTGGCAGTTGAAGCACTCAATCTTGGACTTGTCATACCCTGCAACATCATTACTGTTTATGACAATCTTCTTGCCAGTCTTTTTCAAGAATCTCCTAGCTCTCAAACTGAGAAGAGAGAGCTGCCACTTAATATCCATCTCTTCAATATCATCTTCATCAATCTCTTGAAGATCTGAATGAGTCAACATACTTCCATTGTGCTGAGTAGTCAAGAAAGCACAATAAGTATCATCATTCAAAAGTCCATTAGTACTGCTTGAGGTGCTAGCAGTACCAAGGTTTGCACTAGCAGTACCAACTGCTCCACCAACTTGCACTTCTTCATCTGGACTTGAGGAACTGGGAGTTGATACAAAGGCCAAATTCCCTGAGCTTGAGCTTGAGCTTGATCCAGCAGACTTCTTAATCTCATGTTCAACTATCTTGAAGTTGCTATATAGATCCATTAAGCTCATGGAATCTATATCAGGCTTGTTTTTCCATACTACCACATGCATAGCCCATTCAGAAGGTAGACTTCTCAGAAATTTAGAGTTGAGATCTTCCTGAGGCATCTCAATTCCTAAAACAGCCAATTGACTCACCAGTTTTTGAAGCCTATTGAACATATGATCCAACGACTCATTGCTTGTTGCAGTAAAGTTCTCAAACTGATGCTTGAGAAGGGTCTTCTGGGTTTTCTTGGTGGCTTCATTCCCACCATATCTTGCAACAATAGCTTCAAAAAGAGATTTAGCACACTTGAACTTACTAAAATTCAGCAACTGATCATTGGGAATAGTCATCAGAAGCAAACTTCTAGCCTTAACATCATTCTTGTACCTTGCCTTCTCTTCATTAGTGGTTGGCTTTGTCTGCACTGTACTCTCAGATTTACCATCAACAACAGTTGTTGGTTGTTGTTACAGGTGTAAAAGAGTTTCCATCTTCAATGATCTCCCACAGTGCATAGTCTTGCACTTGGAAAAACTGCTCAATACGAAGTCTCCACATGTCGAACTCATTAGGTTTAAGCATAGGAAGCTTAGCAGCAATGTTAGTTGTGGATGGTGTTGTTTCCATGTCCATCTTTGTTCTTCTCGGATCTTCTAAATCTAAGTATCAGTAAACCTGGCTCTGATACCACTTGACCGGATCTACACACACTCCTTGTGTTAGATGTGATACTAAGAATTATACGTAGTCTAGCACGCGGAATTTACTAGCTAGCACTTAGAAGACTTTATGTGTTTTGTATGATTTGAATAAAACAATGAATGAACACAGAATAATAACCTTCAACGATTCAATATTATTAGAATAATAATACGAGTGATCTCCTATCACTAGGGTTTACAACCTTGAATCTCTATAATACGTATGAACTCTTATCGTATTGTTATATGTTGTATATATAAACCTTAACCTAGGCAATCCTTTTATAGACCAAGGATTCCTTTACAAGATAACTATCATTCTAATCTTATACGATATACACAATATATTTTCCATAATTATCTATTACATAAATCATAAACCGTACTAACTTCTTCACTCAGCAGTCTTAACTGCTCATGTCTTCAAAACTCTTCAGCAGTCTTAACTTCCATCTTCAACAGTCCTAACTGTTACCTTCAACAGTCTTAACTGCTAAAGCTTAATTTCCTAGCACTATTGTTAGGCATTCTAGATAGCTCCACCACAATTTGATCCCAACAATAAGATAAGTCTCTGTTAATCATTAGCAATAAATCCTTCCATATTGCTTTAGAGAACTTACAAGTAAAGAATAGATGATTATGGGAGTCTGAACACTCATTGCAGAGGGCACATTTGAAGACTTCATTAGGTCTCCAAATATCAACCTTATCCTGTGTCAATAATCTCCCCTGAACAGCCATCCACACCACAAAAGCATGTCTTGGAATACATTTGCTAAACCATACCACATCATTCCAGTCCACCTTAGGATCATTACAGCAGAAGTCCTTCCAAACACTCCTAATTTCAAATTTAACTTCTTTCCCCATATTAGTAACCCACACAGCCTTGTCATCACTTTCATCATTTACCACTGGAAATGGAATAGTCTTCAAAACAGGAAACTTAGTACTCCATTCCATTGGCCAGACCCATGAATTCTTGTGCATCAGTTCAGACACTTTACTTTCATTCTTAAACCTGGCTTCATATATTTCCCTAGCAGATATGATCTTACTCAAAGGACCCAGATGACACCAGTAATCATGCCAAGCAAAGGTTTTCTTCCCATTGCCAATCTTGTACAATACATGATCTCTCACTTTTTCTCTTAGATCCAAAATATTCTTCCAACACATACTACTATTACTATCCACACTTCTCCCTTTTAATTTTTCTGTATTGATCCATTTTACCCACAATGGTCTTTCTTGGCTGCAACATTCCACAAATGCTTGACTAACAACACTTCATTCCATACTTCTAAACTCCTTAAACCCAATCCACCTTGATCCTTAGGTTTACAAATGTTTTTCCAAGATATTTTAGCTTTACCTTTCTGCAATTTCCCTTGACTCCATAAAAAACCTTTAAGTAGCTTATTAATGTCATGTATCACTAATTTAGGTAACAAGAAAACTGATGCCCAATAGTTCTGCATTGAACTCAAAATTGAAGCAATTAATTGCAATCTTCCAGCATAAGAGAGGGCCTTATTTTTCCAATCCTTCACTTTATTTCTAACTTTATCTATCAATGGCTTACAATCTTGGGAACTAATTTTCTTAGTTATAAGTGGCACACCTAGATACTTAACTCGGAGTCTCCCAACAGTAAAAGGGATCACATTCAGAATCCTTTCTTGTTCAACTTCAGTCACTCCACCAAAGAAAACAGTACTCTTTTGCATATTTGCTTTCAATCCTGAATATCCACTGAATTCACCCAATGCTTCCTTAATAACTCTCACAGGACCACAATCACCATGGCAAAAAACCAACAAATCATCTGCAAAGCATAGGTGTGTGATTCCTAGCTTTTTGCACCCCTTATGATACTTAAAAAACTCAGCTTCATTAATTTTGTGCTTAATGATTTTGTTTAGGATCTCCATTACTAGAGAATAGATAAGGGGATATGGGATCCCCTTGTCTAAGTCCTCTACCCCCTTGAAGTACCCTACCCTATCTCCAGTTATACTAATTGAAAACTTGGTTGTTGAAACACAAGTCATGATCCACTCAACCATCTTATTGTGTAGACCAAATTGTTTCAGAATAGTCCTTAAGAAATCCCAGTTTATTGTATCATAGGCCTTTTGGAGATCTATCTTAAAGGATACTTTCTTATCTTTCTGTTTCCTGTTATACCCTCTAAAGAGCTCTTGAGAAAGTAGAATGTTATCAGTAATCTGTCTACCAGCTATGAATGCACTCTGGTTTTCATCTACAAGCTTCCCAAGAACTTTCTTAAGCCTATTGGTCAAAACTTTACTTATGCATTTGTATAGTACATTACAACATGCAATGGGCCTGAAGTCTGACACTTTATCAGCAACACATTCTTGTAGATCAATCATCTCACTTGAAAGACTTGAACTTCCATTTGAATGCTCACACACTTTCATAGTAACATTAAAGTCTCCCAGGATAACCCATGGAGTGTCATCAACAATGTTTTTTTGGAAACCTAAGTCATTCCACAATCTTTTCCTTTCACTAGCAGAGTTGCTAGCATAAACCACTGTGCAAAAGAACTTGGTTTTTTGACATATAGTCTCCACTAGTAAAAACATACTCTGTTTTGCCTTAGCTATCATCCATACTTTCAGCTTGTTTTGATTCCATCCCACCATTATTCTGCAACCTGAACCATTATCTTCTCCATTGGTGACAAACTCCCAATTACCAAAAATATTTTCACCAACTTTTTTGATTTTGTTGTACTTGACATGAGTTTCAATTATGGCACACAGTTGCAAACTTTCTGTCTTTATAAGATTCCTACAGCAGCTTTAAGATCCATATTAAAATTTAAAAATACTATAACTCTCTTTTCTGTTTTTATGCTCACCAATATCTCTCAATTCTTTTGGCTCACAAACACTATCTGTTTTTATATGAATACTCTCTTTTCTGTTTTTAGACTCACTTTAATCTCTCAATTCTTTTTGGCTTACCCAAACACTCTGTCTGTTTTTCACACAAACACACAAGTCCTCTCTTCTCTGTTTTTCTTACTATATCTCAATTCTTTTTGCTCCCAATACACTCTGTCTGTTTTTTACACACAGTTCTCTTTCTGTTTTTGGCTCAGAAAAATCTCTCAATTCTTTTGCTCACCAACACACTATACACTCTGTCTGTTTTTAATACACTATCAATTATACTACCTAATTCCAAAACAATTGCTTCAAAAGAAAACCAAAGCAACTATATACAGAAAATAATTCAGTATTCACAATAACAAAAGGATAACAAGGGGCTTTTAGACAAGAGTATTGCTAACCACCCCCTCTACCTCATTCCTAACAATGCAATTCTCTTTTTCTTCATTCAGCTTAACTACATCTTCCTCTTTTTCAATCTCTTCAGCAGCTTCAAACAGCTCTTTTTTATCTTTATAGTATCTTTTCATCTCTGCATCCCATTCTTTCATATCATCTTCAGTTAACATCACCTTCTTAGTAATCATGTCATTTATCCTTTCCCTCTCTTTTTTGGATGGGGCTAAATCTTCCTCATCAATTAAGGATTCCAATAATAAGAACCTATTAGCTCCCCTATCAGTCTGTTGATTTCTTTCCTTACTATTATCCAACTTACTACTGGAATCATTGCCTACATCAACTACCTTCTCTTTTCCTTTATCATTAGTCTTATCCTCATGATTCCTTTTTTCATTCATTCTCCTATACTCAAACTTGTTATTAGCTTGCCTGCTAGCATTTTCTTTTGAATTATTGCCAAAAAACTTATTGCTAGCATTTGCATGCTTGTTCTGCCCATAGTTGTTCTTTCTACTGTCATTACCAGCTTTTCTTACTTGCTTATTATTAACCTCATTGAAACCATCATTATTTTTCTCCTATTCATTCTGTTTCTCCTTAACATCCTTAATAACCAGCCTGCAATTTACTTTGTCATGTCCAAACACACAACAGTGTTCACACCTATATGGCTTCCAAGCATATTCAACTTCCACAAGCTTTGTCATCACTATTCCTGCCTCTTTTTTCTTATAAACAATCTCAACCACATTCTTAAGTTCCTTACCAGCATCAAGTTCAACTAAAACTCTAGCATATCCTAATCTATCCACCCCTGTTAAACACATCTGAGTAGTAACATCATCCATAATAAGCGGCTTGCCTAGACAACTAGCTAGAGTACTTATCCCTTTAACACTCCATGCTTCCAATGGGATATTAAGTAGTTTCACCCAAACTGGCAACTTCTTAGGTTCAGACCTATCTAAACATACATCAATACTCCACCTTTGTACAAACATGGGCTTATTGTTCACCATCCATGGTCCATTACTAATCACATTTAGTATGCCCTGTTCATCACTAAACTTGAAAAAGAATACACCTATGTCATTCACAGTAACCTCCTCTAGACCATATTTGTACCACATTCTCCTTAAATGGTACCTTGCTTCATTAAAACTCATGCTACACCCTAGAAATTGCCCACACACAGTCCTATTCCACTTGAGACTTCCTAACTCAACTGTTTCTTCATCAAACACTGCAACTTCATGACCATCCTCAGCAATCTCAGTAGGAATCACTAACAGCTTATTATCTAAAGTGGCCTTTTTAACAATGTCAACCAGATTGCTATTTTTCTTATTAGTATCATTTACAACAACTTTTGCATTTTCAACCAAGGCTGTCAAACTCGCGATCTTACACGTAAGATCGTACGATCTTACGTGCCCACAAGGTAAAATCGTGTCGTATCGTGATAGGATCGCATCTGAGGTAGGATCGTGATTAAGATCGTAAACTCGATCGTAAGATCGAGCCACGATACGATTCTACTGAAGTTGCTAAATTGCAAAATCGAAGACAACAGTCAATCGAAGACTAGAAACACCAAGAGACACCAAGACCAGAAACAGTCCTTCGTCTATACGTGTCGATCGGAAGACCAGAAACAGTCAATCGAAGACAACAGTCAATCGAAGACCCAAGAAACCCCGATAATCGAAGACCCAAGAACCCTTACTGATCTTGATCGATCCTAGTATACCAGAAAAAAACCCGTGAACCTTGCTTTGATACCATGGACAAAGTTATTGAAGATACAACAAAAATGAGAGAATTAGATTATCTTGATAAGAACTGAAAAGTGAAAGCTATCTTGATTCTTGACCTTTGAGGAAAGTGCTTTATAAAACAAAAGAAAGTGTGGTAGTAATAATAAACTAAAAGGTGTGGGAGATATAAAAAACAAAAGAAAGATGGGAGATATAATAAAAGAAGAAGGGCCAGCTGTAAAGATAACAAACAGATTAATTATTTCAACATGAGGGCATAATAGTCTATCAACAACAAATTTATGTGCACAGATCAAATTCTTCCGTGTACATATCACTACCCTTAGGCTATTAACAAAAACTGAAATGTAGCAAAGACAAAATGGTAGGATCGTAGGATCTCGATTCGATCCTACGATCTCGATCTTGCAAAGACAAAAACGATCCCACGTGGGATCGCGATCTTGACAGCCTTGTTTTCAACACAAGTACTGGCAACATTACCATAATCACTACTAATCCCATCACAACTCACCTCATTACTATGAACATTCTTACTATTACTAGCACTTTCATTATCAAGATTTACACTAGCAGTATTCTTATTCATGGTAATCTCATTCACATTATCACCAACTACTACATCATTCACAACATCACTATTCAATTCAGAAACCATATTAGTAACTCTACTAGAAGGATTTTGTACCTGACTGCCAAGAGTAGGAAATCCATTACCATTCAAATCACTATCAAAACTCCTTTTCTTGTCATTACATTTGCCCTCTGCACTCCCCAAACTACTACCATTCTTGCTGCTTTTCTCACCAACACATTTTCGGCTATCCCCAACATCAACACTCTTTTCACAGTTCTTTTTAGGAATCCCATGTACAGTATCCCCAAATCTCAATGGAACCCTAGTGTTTCTAGTAGACGATCTTTTCTTCATTGCCATTCTAATTAACAGATACTAATCATCAATTCAAATGAATACTACTCTAATTTTTTGTTTTTTATGAAGAAAGTGCCTAATTCTGAAAAAAACCCAAAAAAAGAACCCTAAAAATATCAATTTTGGTCAAAATCAACCAAAATTGAAAAATCAATACAACAGATGGATGTAATTGAGGATTTGGAACAGTTCTATCGGTTTAGATTTTCGATTTAGGGTAGAGAAGTGCTTGAATTAAAGAAATTCGGTCAAAAATGGGGGAGAAATGGCGGGAAAATCAGTTACAAGAAAACTCTATAAGTTTAGCAACTGTCAAACCAATATTTCAAACTGAAAGATATTCAAGTGCAAGATCCTCATAATGGAAAGTGGGTAGTAGGAGCTAATATTCCTTTAGGGATGGTGAGTAAATTGCGTCTCCATGTTGGTTCATGTTTGTTATTTTAGTATCACAATTCTTATATCATACTAGTGTTTTAACATTTGCTCCCTCTTTTCTGGAATGGCTAGTCTGCATGTGTTTATGTGAAGCTAATAGTGTAGAGGTGTGTATAGGAATTAAGTGCGAAAGGGGACCTGTTCACGCCGTCGGATGTAGAAAGAGCTTTATGGAGTTCTGCAATAGGAGCCAAGCTTGCAACATCACCACCTAAGACTGATATAGACGCAAGCAAAAGCACCAAAAAGAAGAGGAAGCGGTAACTATGATCATGTCTAACATAGTAACTTAATTCTTGCGCTAGCCGAACGTTTAGTTAGAAGTACTGGTTTCAATCCCATGTAAGGTTATGTGTCCTCTTTCTAACTAGAGATTGTATTTTTGTTGCTATATAATCGGCTCTCTCTGGTTGAATTTCCAAGTTGACTATCTATCATGGTAGCAAACTGGCAGCAAGCCCACTTGAGGGCTAAATATTTTCTCAGGATAGTGATTAAGATCACTTCCTTATTACAGCTGATAATCTTTTTTATTATTTTTGTTTATAAGTCCTGATGTTGTACTGGTGTTTTAACATGAACTATTTATCAGCAGCCAGGTGTTGTTTTGTTCAGAGTAAAATATATCATACTCAACCTGGTGTTGGGGACCCAACTCTTCTAGTTTTACCTTCTATAATTCATTTTATATTATTTGATGTGTATATCTGTGCAAGCTATGGTTCTGTCCCAAAAGTGGGCGTGTTTGCATACTACTTTTTTTTTATCGAACAACAAATACTCATAACTCACTCACCCATGTCTGGGACTTGAACTTATGGCGGATGAGATATCAAGGACGCATTGCATACCATAGGTTAAACAATTTCTGTTTAGGATGGAATCCTTCATTATTACTTGGCTCATTAGCAGTAATGATTATTCATATCCAGTCTTTAAAAAGCTATGTACTAGTGTAAAGGTTGTTATTTCCTATAGCTCATTAAAAAGTATTGCTTTCTGTATAAGTTTCCAAAAGTTAAAAAAATCATAGGAAGGCGGGTTATTCGGAGTCATGGAACCAAACAGAAATACATCTTCGTCAAAAGTAACGTGACGAGAAATGATAATCTTATTGGTGGCAAGATTAAGACACCGATAATTGCGGTGATGGGATGGGTAGCCAAGAAAAATGCAAGGAGTGGCGCGAGGTACAAGTTTATTGGCAACGTTCAAGTGCGGGTAGCAAAGACACCCGAATACACGTAAGTGGTCATAGGTTTGGGGTTTATTGTAAAGTTTGGTGAAGGGAATTTCATTTTGAATGGCGGTAGAAGGCAAGATATTTAAGAGATGGGCAGCCATATGAAGAGCTTCCACCCGGGGAGGAATATGTGCTTGAAAAAGGAGGGTGCGGACAATCTTATCAAGTGTACGAAGCATACGTTCCGACTTCCCATTTTGTTGAGATGTCTTATGACATGAGAAGCGAAATTGGATGCCATGCTTACGGAAAAGGTTATGGAAACGATTGTTGTCAAATTCGCCATCATGGTCACATTGTAAAGCCTTAATGTCAACTTTGAATCGGTTATTTACAAAAGCACGAAAAGCAACAAAAGTATCATACATGTCAGATTTATTATGTAACGGGAACACCCAAACAAAATTCGAAAAATGATCCAAAAAAATAACATAATATATTCCACCGACACTCGGAAATGGGGAAGTCCACACATGAGTTTATAATGTCAAAAATAGACGCAACACTAGACTCAAAACTGATAGAACTTATGCACGTCATCTATAAGTTCTTAGGACCGTTTAAGCTCAATATTGATTAGATCTTATACCTAGAATATAATAACATTGAATATGCAGCGGAATAATAAATAAGAACATCAATGTTATGAACAAGGTTTTTCATTCATTATGATTCACATAATCACCCCAATTCTAGATGATCAATTCTAGGACGGTTATAATCTAACAAGGGTCAAGATAAATCTTGATTACGTTGGGGCGAACACCAACTCTAACCCTAGACATTTACAAGGCAAACGTCTAGACACACGAATCAATTTAATCGACTACATATTTGTGCACACATAAACTAGAAGTCCCATGTCCTCTTTATATATTAGAGGATTAAGGTTTACAAAGGAAACATAATATAATTAGGAAACTACAACCTTCCTAATGTTTATCTTCTAAATCTTTTATCTTTATAAGGAGATCTTCTAGAATCTTCAAAATCTTTCATCTTTTTGAACAATTCCAGCTTTGCGTTTAAGTCCTTTTGTTTCATTCTTTCATTTATTTTGTCTCATCAAATCAAGAATCCCAACAATCTTCCCCTATTTGATGATGACAAAACAAACAAAGTCGTGTACGAACTTCTCTAGACGAAGTAGAGAAGTTGAGATGTAAATATCTTCCTGAATGAAACAAATACTTCCCCTTAATTCAGACTTCCTTTGTACCATGCTATACCACCAAGAATCTACAAGTTGCAAATCATCAAATCTTCTTCCCCTTTTTGTCCTCATCAAATTAGGAACTACAATATGCAACCTTGATCTTCACAACCACGAACAACTATCATACTTCCAATCCAGTCTTCCAACATCTCGAATTTGCCACCATTAAGAACACCAAAAAGCTTACTATAAATGAACTCAAGACAAAAGAATCCTAAATCAGCAGTAATAATAACGACAAGCAGTTGTAAAAACCTTCACCTCGATGTAGCATATAAATGGTTAAACATCTTAACATTAAGCTTCCCCTGAAACCCATATGTTAACCATTCCTTGAATCTGTAGGCTCCATGTAATGATCAATAATGAAGAAAATGTTATATACCAAACTTGAAACCAAAGTAAAATATCTCAAACTCATTACCTAAGCTTGCACTGTTGTTGATTGAAGAACGATATAGAGAATTTGGTGTTGCTGAAACAAATCTCTAAGTAATCTCTTGAATTTATCCACATCGACTTTCTTCGTGTGACACTGAGTACTACAATGTATCTCCTTTAAGTGATAGTTAACTAGGTCTTCGTCCATCCACCCCTTGACCTATGAAAACTAGATAAACCAAGTCCCAATCATAAACCATATATAAACAAGCAAGTCACCAATTGATAGCAAGAAATATCAATGATGAAATAAGTAAACGCCTTCGTGAAACTTCACTTCAATCTCAAATAAGTGATAAAAAAAATCCTCTTCGTAACCAATTTTTCCAATAAATCCAAACACGAGCCTTTTTAATCTTTTAAGAACATTTAAAACCAAAACCAACTTCTGTGTGTGCTATCAAACATCTTTCAAACCCTTTAAAGTTGATACAATTGCTCCTTTTTGTTGTCGTTGAATCATCATAAGCGTAGCAGCATTAATACAAAAAGATAGCATCATTAACGAAGCATAGCCATTAATATAGCTCAGCAGTATTAACATGAACTTGGCAGCATTAAAAACCATAAGCAGCAGTAAGTTAACCAAGCATCATTAACTTACTAAAACTAGCAACACTAAGTTCTTGTAAACAACACAAAAGTTTTCAAAAGCAGCATTAATGTTAAAGATAGCAGTATTAACATGCTGACAGTACTTGCTCCTCCATAAATGTTGAATCAGTCTTTATTCTCATAACCATCAGTACCTTTCTTCATTGTATACCCTTGATACTTGAACATTCTTTTCTAATAACAATAGCAGCCTAAACGCATGTCATGCACCAATAGTGTAGCAGTATTAACTTAGCAAAATCTTGACTTCAACTGCCCTTTAGCAAAATTGTACGACTGATCCACAATCTTTAATTGGTACGAGGTTGGACAACAATTGATTAATAAAGAACAACACCGACCCATGATCTTGAAACAATGAACAATAATAAATAGGTACGAGGTTACTTAAATAATCATGCAAAAGTCGACAAACCATTGACAACTTCTATGCTCCACTTATTATATCTTCCACCGACCAATTGATAAAGATTCGTTGTAGTACGATGTTATTATATAATCAACCAATCAGTAAATATTTAAATCGAGAGTACCATGTGTAATACCACATAAAGATTAATAAGTTTTGCTGTGTTGTATTATGTCGCCACACAAAAACCAAACAGAATGATCGATATCCAAAACAAATAAATCCGTTTATACCTTTTCTTGGAACAACTTTGTTCGACAACAAACCCTGTAGATCCCTAGATATCACAAGCTCCTCTGATACCACCTGATAGAACTTATGCACGCCATCTATAAGTTCTTAGGACCGTTTAAGCTCAAGATTGATTAGATCTTATACCTAGAATATAATAACATTGAATATGCAACGGAATAATAAATAAGAACATCAATGTTATGAACAAGGTTTTTCATTCATTATGATTCACATAATCACCCCAATTCTAGATGATCAATTCTAGAACGGTTACAATCTAACAGGGGTCAAGATAAATCTTGATTTCCTTGGGGCGAACACCAACTCTAACCTTAGACGTTTACAAGACAAACGTCTAGACACACGACTCAATTTAGTCGACTATATATTTGTGCACACATAAACTAGAAGTCCCATGTCCTCTTTATATATTAGTGGATTAGGGTTTACAAAGGAACATAATACAATTAGGAAACTACAACCTTTCTAATGTTTATCTTCTAAATCTTTTATCTTTATAAGGAGATCTCCTAGAATCTTCAAAATCTTCCATCTTTTTGAACAATTCCAGCTTTGCGTTTAAGTCCTTTTGTTTAATTCTTTTATTTATTTTGTCTCATCAAATCAAGAATCCCAACAAAAACTATAAAAGGAAGTTTAACATGTTTACCCAACTGACATGCATGACATAAACTAGACGACTTTGACTTATTGCAAGAAATTAAATGACTTGACTATAACTTCCGTATAACATCGTCACCAGGATGTCCGAGGCAATGATGCCATGTGGAATGACTAAAGGAAAGCAAAGCAAAGGGTGTGGTTGGTGATGGCTGATGGGTAACTGCGTAAAGATCGTCAGTACTGTCATGTATGAGACTCGGAATATGGGAAATCGACACATCCGAGTGTATAATGTAAAAAACATATGCAACACTAGGCTCAAAACTATAAAAAAGAAGTTTAACATGTTTACCCAATTGATATGCATGACATAAACTAGACGACTTTGACTTATTGCAAGAAATTAAATGACTTCACTCTAACTTCCGTATAACATCGTCACCAGGATGTCCGAGGCGACGATGCCTTGTGGAATGACTAAAGGAAAGGAAAGCAAAGGGTGTGGTTGGTGATGGCTGATGGGTAAAGATCGCCAGTACTGTCACAACGGAGAATAAAGCTTCCGAGTATCGTAATCTTTTATCGAAAAGCCAAATTCGTCAAATTCAATAGAAACTTTCTTGTCTTTGGATAATTCACGAACAAAAATTAAGTTTTTGATGATGTCAGGTGTAACCAATATACTATGAAGGTAAAGATGTTTATGAGGGGTATACAAAACGTTATGTCCAGTTATAGGTATAGATTGATTATTGCCAACAATTATAGAGGGATAAATGATTTTATTACTAAGGGTTGTGAGTATATCTCTGTTGCTCGCAAGATGTGAGGATACTCCCGTGTCCATATTCCAACTTAGATCTTGAGGAGTCATGATATGAAAAGCTTGAGGATGAGTGGTAGCATGAGAAGCATGAGTGCTGTTGGTGCCCCATAAATTGGAATAGTAGCCGAATTAGTGGGCCTGTGGAACCTGTAACAGTTGGAACTTGGGACGAAGCCAACTGTTGTTGGGCCATGTAAGTTGGGAGCGGGGCCTGAGGCTGTGGTTTGGTTGGACAATAATGAGGTTGCATAGCTGGACTGGGCCACAGAATGGATGGAGTGAAGCTACGGGTGTTCATCGGTTCGGTTATCGGGTTATTTGGTTTATTCGGTTCGGTTAGTTCGGTTAAAAAAAATTTCTGTGTCAAATCGAAAACCGAACCCCAAAAACCGAAAACCGAACCGAATAAGCCGAATTACATAAGTTTAATTATTTTTTCATTTAATTATAAATATTTTTAGCACAATTTTTTTTTCAAGTTTAAATAATTATATATTTATACTAAAAAAGAGTTTTAGTAAATTATTTTCATATAAATACATAGAAAAAAATTATATTTATACTAAAAAAGAGTTTTAGTAACTTTTTTTTAATGTAAATACATAGAAAAAAAATATATTTATAAGAATTCGGTTTTCGGTTTTCATTGCTAAAACAATATCCAAACCGATAAATGAATATTTAGTTCGGTTCGGCTCGTTATGACCAATTCGGTTAGGTTACGAATCCGGTTCAGTTTTTTTTAGTTCGGTTTCGGTTTCCGGTTACCATGGATATTACCCGATCCGTGAACACCCCTAAGTGAAGCTATAAAACTGCTGGGTCAATGGATATTATATGTTGACGTAGCAAGTGATAAAGAAATATTCAAAGATAACGCAGCAGCCAGCAGCCATTATTCTTTTTCGTGGATATTGGTCAACATGTTGGGCTAGTAGAACTATTATAGGTGATGTAAAATATAAATCAACATATTAAAATATAAAAGCAACGGAAAAACATCACCAACAACGGATCCATATAGCCATATGATCAATCAAATTAAACAAACAAGTATTTATACCTTTGTAGCGTGATCGGTAGAATCGTACGGTGACCTTCACCAACATAAACGAACCAACTATGAAACCAAGTGATCAAAGAAGATCACCTCTATGCTTGATCCACACTACACGTCATCGATCACCACCCGATGCTAGTCTTGACCTCGTAACAATGATCCTTGATGCATCTACAATAGAATAAGCAAGGAAGGGATCAAAAAACACCAAAACCCTAAATGGGTGTGTTTTAATTTCGTGGCTTTTGGAAGAGGAGGAGAGAGATTCTCTCCTTTGATTGTGGTAAGTAATTATTTGATTGATTTGGTTCAAAATAGATTTGACCTTATCAAAAAAATAATTACACTTAGCACCTCATCAAGTTCATTAAACCCCTTCAAGCCCTTCATAAAGGCCGGCCACCATGAGGGCCCACAATGGGCTTGCTCATTGTTGGTCCAATCCAAAAACGTTAAGTCTAACTTCGTATTTGATGGCCCGTTATAGTTCCATGTTACATAGCCGTTTATATATTGTAAATACGATAATTACAATCTATAAAATGATGTCTCTGTGTATAAGTGTGTGACCCCATAGGCTCACATATGTCTAGCCATATAATTATTAATTATGACACGAGCATACTCCAACAGCTCCCACTTGCGATGTCATAATAATCAAGTAATTATATAAGCAATGGTTAGCGTCTAGCAACACGCCAATGCCCCTAGAAATATGTGAGGGTAGTTTCTTAAACGTCTCATTTTAGATGGTTTATATGTCATTTATCCTTTTGTTACAGATACCGTGTTGAACATTAGACATGGATCAAATGTCATTCTAATAGTTCAACCATTATGTTTCTCGATATAGATATTGAACAAGATTACCAAGTGGATTAAGATTCATCTTAATTTCATTTGGGTACGGCCATACAAACATCTGTCCAATTCATCGAGGGGCCCAATAGTATCTAACTCCATAACATGTGGAGGAACAAATCCCATTTTGACTACACGTGTCATTCACATGCTTCATATCACTCCTGATAATGGCTTTTATAACTACCTTATTCAGGACAGCGTTTAACCATATCAAGGAATGAAATTCCACACATGCAAGACCTGCTTGCATCTCAAGTCTAAGGATAAGAGACATAACCTCTTGCGAGATTCACTATTGACGACGATCCATGTAGTGAATTCTCGTAGGTTGGGTCAATCCAATGTTCATCACAATGAAAAACATGTGAGTGTGGCAAATAAATCACCAACACGCTCACATTTGTCTTAATTTGATGATACTCCCGTATCGTCAACCGACAATGGATAATTTTAGAATAAATAAATTATTCATGGATTAAACATGCAAATATAGAACACAGTAGTATAAATGAAGACGATCATACCAGGTATATCAATTCATTATATGATACGACTGCTTACAGTTCCATTATCCAAATACTAAAAACAGATATGCATAAAACTACTCATAGGTCGGAATCCGATGTTCCCACCATGATCAAATTATGTTGTACAAGACAACAAGTAGTCATCCGAGTAAACTTTGAGAATACTTTTTTTAAAACTCATGAAAGGTTTGAATGATGATTGTTCTTTGTATGTGTGCATTCAAGTACAAGACGAGTATTGCAACAATACATTCCATAGGGTGTTTGAAGCCAGCAAAACACCTACATTAGACAGTCATCTGAACAGTTTCTCAAACTGTAAAGTATTCTTATTCTTTTAATGTATAACACATTAATGCTCTCAGTCGAGCACATCTAGTCAGCAATGTCATCATTCATGATGGCATCCTACCATGACTAGGGTTGAGTATCATCTCAGTTAAATAAGCATCAACGTATGCAAACAAAACAGAGTTTCTCAAATATCCGTAAACGTTTAAACATATCTTTGGTCCTTCGTAGGTCCATTATAATGTTCGTTTAACAATTATCTAATGACGTTCACTTAGATATTTGTTGTTATCAACTCATCTTGCATTCATGCAAATGATAAATATAGCCCAATGCGTAATATGACTTACATGATAAATCCTTTAGTCGAACTTAAGATTTCCATTCATGTGTTCAATCTCATCAAGTGAGACTGATCATTGAGACTCCCCTCAATAACGTGTCATATTGTGTTTAGACTTAATAACCGCTTATGTTTATTCTAATAAACATATACATAACAAGGTTGTATGTCTTATTTTATAAATCCCTCAAGAGAAACTTCATTCCAAGCTAAGGATTAAAGTCTAGCTTAGATGGAATATAGTTTCTAATAAATAAAATGCTCCAACTTGATCTCAGTGTACTTAGGAGTAATCTTATTAATCAAAATCAAATTAATGATTTTATAATTAACTCAAGATCTTTGCTCCTAGATGCATGATCTAATCCACACATGGATTATTTTATCTTGTATACATAATAAAGATTATATGGATTCATAAACCCTTTTGATTACTCATCGTCCTCGCAAAGGTAATCAACAAGAAAAGTGTTTTGATATCCTATTGTCATATTTCATTTACATGAAAACAGGTATGACAATTAATCATCTTTATACATTTAATGTTTGTAGGTAGGAAGATTTAATCATAGTCAATTTCTTGAGTACGAGTAAACTCCTTTTACTACGCGTGCATTAAATGTGTGTACAAGTTTGTCCTTTTGAGTCTTCTCATCAAGAAACTTATTCTTAACCTCACAGTCTAACTGATTGGTAAGAGATCAATCAAACTCCATGAGTGATTGTCTTTCAAGGACTGCATCTTAACATTCATAGTTTGAGCTATTCATCAGATTCAAGATCTGATGATGCATCTTTGTAGTTAGCAGGTTCACTATGATCCTCCAACTTATATCCCTTAGCATTGATACAAAAACTATATCATTCAAGTGCAAGAGGTATCCTTGCGGATTTATGAATGAGATATATCAATCTATGGTTTAACATATGCATGTTCAACCTTAGTATGACATTAGCAAGTGTACTCAGAAGGTTGTGTATTTAGTTCTTGAATAACTTCAAGGTCTAAAGGTGTTCCCACTTGCTTTTGTATGTAGAGACTAATCTCTAGATACTCAGCATCTTGAGTAACAATAAACTGTTTCCAAGTGGGACATCATAAATACATCGTTAGTTCTTGACTCTAGTTTGTTAATTACTTACTCTTAGGTAGTTAACAAATTCAGAACTTCAATCAAGACATAATGAGATTCATCCCATGCCATAATACAATGGTGTCTTAAATTCCTTCTGGGTTGGAATCATATTGAGTGTACACATGGCACATCCAATTTTCTAACCTTGATAGCTTTGGAGGTAAAACAGTTTAAGTCATCAAAGATCAAACAATATTAATAGAGTTTGATTTTCCATGATGGACATACCATAATAGTGGTGGTATTCCATGAGGACTGATGTTGTGAGACTATCACACAACTCATTAGATGAACTTATACTTTTGGCTTACTTATCTGCCAACCAGGTCAAACCAGATGGCATCAATAATAATCTCAGTCTACTGCATACTTTACTTCATGTGCATGTTTTGACTAGAAAACATAAACATTTAATATTATACGTCGTAAGTGTACATGTCTTAACAAGAAGACATAACAAATCAATGTCTTACTTTACGTTATAAGTCTTTCAACAATTAACGGAATTGATGTTTGTGTCTTTACAAGAGACCTAAACATATTCAACTAAAGTAATTACGAGCGCCGACACTAGGCCTCAATAGTAATTTCAAGTTAATTTCATACTTCATGATTATGACTTTATAAGAAAACATAATCATATTTACTAAACAATTTAGTGAATATGTTGAAGTAGCTTTTCATGTTATCTTGATATTTGTTCTAATTAAGGCAACTTCATTTTATGTGTAGAAGTCCTAGTAGAATCTTAGTTTCTTACTTTGCAGTCAAGAAAAACCATTAGTCATATTGTTTTATGTTGTACCTTGCACACAATGAAGATTTCTCCCACTTGTGCATGGTACAACATCATGAGAGTATACAGACAACACTACACTCGTTTGTTTGTATGAGCAATATGACCATGTCTAAGATAACATATGATTTTAGTGAAAATCAAAATATAGATATGTAGAACTTTATCGTTTTAATAATGAATCATGCATAACTAGTTTATAGATAACATTTCAGGAAGCAACATCAGGAATGCGACAAGTTATCTTATAAAATTTATGCAATGGTTCTTATATAAAATGTGATGCTTAACATGTGGAAAGTAATGTATTATTTCAAGACAATCTGGAAATAAGATGGGCAACTTGCAAGGTAATAAAGCTTGCAGCTCCCACTGGATTAGACAACATTACATGTGTTTCGTCACCAGTAATATAATCACGTAGCTCCCACTGGATTAGACAACATTTAATGTGTTTCATCAACAGTGGAGAGTGAGTGGTGATTCGATACTTTCCATCTTTCTTTGAATATCTACACATTAGTACTAATGTGAGTCACTTTGACTAGTAAACATGTACTTAGGTATTCAAGAAAGTACATCAAGTTCTAACATATAGATGATGGGCTAGCCATCATTGCTATTTTAACTTGAAAATAGGCATGCATTTCCTCCATTATTGGTCTACTTTACCACAAGGGTGTGTAGGACCTTAGTAGGTTTATGGGTTAAGACAAACTGCTAGGTAATCATGCTAGTAATTGCCTTTACCACTTTGCGATTTATTGATATTTCCGTCTTCTAATTATTTAAACTCATTTTAGTTGGGTAGCTATAGAAAACGTGTTCTCTAGGTATCCAAATATCTTATATTTCTTCAATGTTTCAAAACCGAAACTAGGGTTATAAAACAACCTTGAAGGAATAAGATGTGTAACCATACTTAACCGTTTTGACTTTAACAAGACATCACGATTTCTAGAGTAGGTTTTCATTGAGTTTGATAAGAATTAGGAAAATTCAAATATTCCTATTATGGCTTTTCCTCATAAAGAAAAATGATAGGAATAATCTCTTTCTTACAAGGAAAGAACGACTTAGTTCGTCCTTTTAACAAGAAAAGAACAAACTCCTGTTTACGGCTTATGTTGCATTAATACATTAATCGAATTTACAAAGTTCATTTTTAGTATTTTCGATAATTATCCTTTTATAAATTAACTACCCCATGTTTAGAATTTAAAACAATTAATTTACGAAAAGGCTAAGATCCTCATTGAGGTTCGACCATTAATGCAGTTGATCTACTAGAAATGGTGGATTCAATAGGTAGGTAACGTCGACCAATTGCATTACATGTGCAACTCTTAGATCTTTATGGGACTCATGGCACTAGTGAACAAGCAACTAGTGTCAAGCTAGCATGTTTAGTCCCATATTTGCCTCGGGTCAGGGTCTGACCGCATAACTCGATTAAGTCATCCAATTTGAAAACGTGTGAGAATAATCCTAGGTCTGACGCATAGAGAATAGTCACCTTGGATTACAATTTGACCTAGGTCTGACCATAGCCAAAAGGTAATTGCAAGTGTTCTCAGAATTGGACGGCATGACTTAAATTTTGACGGGTAAAGTGTTTTGATGTGGATAAAAAACGTGTACGAAAGAAGCATGCATTCATTCTTCGTAGCACAAGTTAAAAACTTTTCTTAACTTAAGTCTAATCATTGTTTTAATTTATGTGTGTCAAGTTGTCCATTTTCAAGACTAATATAAATCCTAAGTGGATTATAATTAAGTTTGGACAATACAATAAATAAATAAATAAACAACCTTAACTAGTTTAAGTGTTATTTAGAAAACAATGATTTTAAGTTTCAAATCATATTTAAACTTAGTTAAACTAAATCATAAGACTTAGTTCAAAAATGGTTTGTGTTTCGTTTCAAGTTTTAAGAAAACAATTTCCCGTTTTACATATAATCACAACATATATAAAACAACCAAACAAACACACAACCACAATATGCAAAGCCTCAACCGATGAAAATCCTATGCTTGGTCTTGTGAGCCATCACAAGAACCAAGAGTCAACTAGGGATATATAACACAACCACACGGAGGGCTCCCACTTGCCCCAAGACAATCATGGGCAAGTAAAGGCCCATAATGCACATGAAAACATGATTCTGTCAGCCCAGTTTTTCTGTCTTGCGAGGCCCAAACGGCCTAGAAGGAGTCCTCCTTTTGCTTCGGCCCAAACTAGAGAGTTGTAGGCCCATGTCTTGTGAACCTACACGAAAAAATTTAGCCAAAAATACCTTACCAATCTCCTGGAAATCGCGTTTTCCCATCAGGTGTCCAGCAGCTATTTTTGGTCCAAAACTCTTCATTCTTTTGCCATTTGCTTCCAAGCTTTCGGTTACATGATATAAAAAGTAAAGTACATCTAATCTACTTTCTATCTACTGTAAAAATGCCCAAAAAATGGCAAAACCAAAATGAAATACATTGCAAAAGTGCCGAAACAATGGCAAACCCCAAAAACAAATAAAACAACCAACAATCACAACATCATAATGCATAAGTGGTCTAGGTTTTCATCGGCCTTGCATATACACATAATAATACATTAAAATTATGATCATAACAAGGTGTTGGCTAACTCCATGGACAAACATGCATGTATTTGCCATGGACTACAAAATAAATAACAAGAATTAAATTGTTAGCCAACGAATCAAAGAAATTAATTAACAAGAATTAAAACCCCGAATGGTACGCGTGACAAATGGCCATAGACTCAAAACCCACTGATATTAGGACCTTCTTAACATCATTTTACCATAGAAAATTAAGCCTCAAGGGCTGATTTGAAATCGGGTTATAAATCTATCAAAAAACACGTTTTTAGGCCATTTTACGGGTACCGAACAAGTAAACAATTAATGTATGCATAACAAATGACCATGGGATGAAAAAGTACAGATCTTAAGACCCTATATGGGTCGACATATTCAGAAAATATTAGCCCTAGGGGCTGTTTTGAAGATATACTTTTAGATCCATTAAAAACATGCGTTTTTAGTCATTTTTATGCATACTAGATGATCATATGACATCATATGATGGCTCGTGATACCACTATAGGTGATGTAAAATATAAATCAACATATTAAAATATAAACGCAGCGGAAAAACATCACCAACAACGGATCCATATAGCCATATGATCAATCAAATTAAACAAACAAGTATTTATACCTTTGTAGCGTGATCGGTAGAATCGTACGGTGACCTTCACCAACATAAACGAACCAACTATGAAACCAAGTGATCAAAGAAGATCACCTCTATGCTTGATCCACACTACACGTCATCGATCACCACCCGATGCTAGTCTTGACCTCGTAACAATGATCCTTGATGCATCTACAATAGAATAAGCAAGGAAGGGATCAAAAAACACCAAAACCCTAAATGGGTGTGTTTTAATTTCGTGGCTTTTGGAAGAGGAGGAGAGAGATTCTCTCCTTTGATTGTGGTAAGTAATTAGTTGATTGATTTGGTTCAAAATAGATTTGACCTTATCAAAAAAATAATTACACTTAGCACCTCATCAAGTTCATTAAACCCCTTCAAGCCCTTCATAAAGGCCGGCCACCATGAGGGCCCACAATGGGCTTGCTCATTGTTGGTCCAATCCAAAAACGTTAAGTCTAACTTAGTATTTGATGGCCCGTTATAGTTCCATGTTACATAGCCGTTTATATATTGTAAATACGATAATTACAATCTATAAAATGATGTCTCTGTGTATAAGTGTGTGACCCCATAGGCTCACATATGTCTAGCCATATAATTATTAATTATGACACGAGCATACTCCAACAGAACTATCATTGAAAAAACAACACAGCAAACGCAATGGCAAGCGGGATTAAAAAATTGCATGCACAGTTTATGTTAACACGTATTTTCGGTTGGTAGTTTTTGGTGACGGGTGTTTAGGCTCTGATTACCGTATTAGACTTAGGTTAATTCTCTATCGAGTCATATATATTAGGGCAAATTGCACAAAAAGTACTTAACTTAAGGTCCGTTTCCAATCACGGTACTCTTCTTTTTTTCATGCATAAAAAGGCGTCAAACAAATTTTTTCGGCTCATTTATGTTTTTTACTAACTTTCGTTAACCCACTTCGTTACTAAATTACATGTTTGGTCCTTAATTTTTTTTTTAAATATTTTTTTCGAAAATATTTTTTTGGAAACTTTTTTAACCGAAAATATTTTTGAAAAAAGTTTTTGAAAAAAATTTTTCAAACGGAAAAAAAGTTTTTGTTAGTGCAAATATTACGATATTTAAGCTAAACGGTTTCTTCGGTTTTAATAATGACAAACATGCAACTTGTAATGCATAACGTAAAATGTGCAAGTTACTTGTAAACACAAATCATCAATGCATACTTACATCAACACCTCTCGACGTCTCAAGTATGCTTCAACAAAGTCGTAGATTTCCATCCCGATGTAAATCACTCAAGGTATTGACAAACAAATCTACTACTTGACAAATGATCAAAGGATTATATTTTTCTTTAAACTTCAGATTTTTAATGTGACAAAACATTTCTTTCAAAAATATATTTTACAAATTATTTTTGAATTAAAAATAAATGTTTTATTTTGAAAAATAAGTTTAAAAATCCTAACAGTCATTCCCCCCCCCCCCAAAACAACTCCAAACATTCCCAAATAAACCTTCCCCACTAAAAACAAATGGAGGAGCGTCCACGGTACCACTAAATTTAGTGGTGCCGTCTGACAATTAGTGGTGACGTCCCTCTGTAACGGCTAGTTTTTCTTTGCCTATAAATAGTGGACCATTTTACACTTCCAACTTGATTTTTCCAGTCAGTTTTCTCTGGTCTAATCCATCCTCACTTAGAACACTTTCTTTGATCATTTAGAGAGTCTTAGTTTGTTTAAGAGTGATCCTTTCATCCCACCAAGAGATCCTCTTCATTCCTCTTCTAGTGCAAGAGAAGAACACAAGGTATCCAAGAAGATACAAAGTGTTGTAGTTGTAGGTAGAGCACTTGTAACATTTGTTACACACTTGATTGTATCATAGTATACATCAAGTCTATCTTTCTTTTGAGAGTTTGTGAGGGAAGATAATTGTGATCTTATAGAGATATTGATTATCTCTTATAGCTTGTGAGCTTGTGTGTTGATCAAGTTGATCAATGGTAGATAGGGTAGATTGAGTCAAGTGAGGGTTGATCATTGTGATCTTATTGAGATCTTGGAGATCTCTTGAAGCTTGTGGGTTTATGTATTGATCAAGTGGATCAAGGGTAGATCGGGTAGATCGAGTCAAGTAAGAGTAGATCATTGTGATCTTGTTGAGATCTTGGAGATCTCTTGTAGCTTGTAGGCTTGTGTATTGATCAAGTGGATCAAGGGTAGATCGTGAGTAGATCATGTGGATCGTGGTAGATTGGTACTAGCTAAGATTAGTACTCGACATTTAGCTTAGTGTCAGAAATAAGGATAAGCGACGTTATACGGTTTTCTCCGCCTTAAGGGAGCTTGTTGATTAGTGAAGTAACTCTCGAGTTGGGTACTCGGGGAGTGGAGTAGGGCGAAGAGGAGCTTCGTGACCGAACCACTATAAATCATCGTGTCCGATTTGCGTCTTCTTACTTATCTCTTTACTTTTATTTTATTCTTTATGTAACACCCCCAAAACGGGTCCAGCGGAAGCATACATGTTGCTGGGGTGCTACTAAATTGGATCACAACACAAAGTAAAGAGAACGGTTTTACCTTATACATTTAGAAAAATTTGTTACATTATCATAGTAGACCAGTTTACAACATTTAACTTGATTGCGGAAATAAGGCCCATAAAATTAAACATTTGGTCCCCAAATATATATCAGAGTAGCCTATGACTGTGCCCTTGCCAAGCGCCTCCAATAAATGATTGTGCTGTAGTAAAGATCTACACCTGAGAATACACGCTAAAATGGTCAGCATAAAGCTGGTGAGTTCATAGGTTTAAGTAAATAAGTTATGCATGGACTACAAGATTTCAAAGATAATATAAAAAGATTACTGTTGCACTAAGCTCATGACACCGAAGCCTTAACAGTTTAGTTCATATTATCACCCCAAACAGGTGCTTTGCCAAACACCTGTACCACATCAAATGAAATGCGTCCGTTTGACCAGTTGGAGCGACCAACCCGGACGGGGGAGTTTACCCCCAATAGATCTATTCACAACATTCGCGCTTACAACGTAATTAACGGTTCATGATAGTGGGGAATTTATGGCAAACGACAACAACTTAGGCAATCAATAAATGTTTAATGCACTTGTGTCCATATGTAAAAACAAGCAATGTATTCCCACCCCGAGGGTTTTAGAACAAGATATAAACAATGTAAAAACCGGGGCTATGAAACTCACCTTAGCAAAAGCAAATCTCGATTGGTATTTTGTAAACGGCAATATAGGTCCAATAATTCTAATCGCGACCTAAATATTACATATGTCTTAGGCTTCGAAAACAAGGTCAAGCATGCAAGTTCATACTCTACTTTATCACTTGTACATGTTGTTGTAATATTTGTTGTCAAAATATAATTGCGTCATTTTGATCCTTTATTAGAAATCACCACTTTTTAGAAAACATGACTTGTTTATTTCATAACCAAGTTTTGATCGTCGCGTTAATATGTATTTCAAAATTCCCTAACGCGTCTAATGAGTATACACATGGTTCTACCATTTCCGTTTACTTTATTTTAACCAAAATGTACTCAAAATGGTCTAAAATATATCCTTAAAAATTCCATCAGCTTTCTATTAGCCAAATAACATGCTGTCAAAATTTATATGTTGCGGCCACATTCTTTTAGCCATATCTTTTGCGTCGTAACTCCGTTTTTTAAGTTTAACCTATCCACGCGAAGGTATTTAAGTGTACTCTAGGCTTTTCAAGGTCTCGGCTAGCCTAAACATCATTTAATCCTCAGTTTTCATCCTCTAAAATTCTGGACAGAATGCTTTTATTTTCTGAAAATATAGTTTTTGTCGTCTAAATTGAAAATAGCGTATCTTTCTCGTTATAAGCCTGTTTTTACTCATTCAAGCGACCACGTTTTCGTTATTAAGTCTATTTTCTATATTTCTAGCATATTAATACCCCTGAGCTACTGATTTTTCTAGTTCTTGTAAAATTGGACAGCTTGTTTATTAGGAATGTCAAAAATTATCTTCTAACCTTCTAGTCGTTATATTCACTTAACCACAACTTCCATGCTAGTCCTAGCTTCTCCATCAACTTTCCAACATAACCATAGTGATCTAAAATTAAACTTAACCATATTCAAAGTTCATGTAATAAATTATCAAGCATGTCTAATATACAATTTTACTAATATTCACATTTATAAGGTTTGTTTGAAATAAAAACTTGTTAAAACATAAACTTTTGTTGAAGGATCATAGTAAATGTAAATTTTGCCAACATGTACTAAGTGATAATAAGTAATAAAACTTGACAAGCATATAAAATATGAAAACCATGGAATGTTAGTAAGTTTACTTACAAAGGTGATTTGTGAAATGAGTGTTGTAAATCACTAGCTTAACCACAAGACTTGTACTCTAAAACCCTTGTTAAGAAGCCCTAATACCCTTGATCTTAGTCACAACAAATCTTTCTCTTCTCCTTGGCTCCAATGTGGGTCGACTAGTATATATTAGATGAGAGGTGATTGTTTTTCTTTTCTTAACTTTAACTAGTGTTGCCAAAATGATTATAACTAGCTCTATATATACTTGGAGATTGTCAAATGCATAATAGTATGGTCAAAAGTCTTAATTATGGCTAGGAGGGGGAGGGTGGCCGAATGGGGGCTGGGGGGGGGGGGCAAGGAGACATGTTTTGGTGGCTTAGCCACAAAGTAAAAAAGTTAATCATGCTTTGTTGGATAATTAGAAAAGTAACTTTGTCTAGTAATTTTTAGGACAAAAAGGAGGGGGGGGGGGGATAGGGCGGCACAAGGGTAAAAAGAGAGTAGGAAAGTTATTTTGGGTATAAAAATGTATTTATTGAATGTATTGGGTGTTAAAAATATGTATTGGTTGTTGTTTCAGTGATTAACAAAAATTATACGTAATTAAACGTAGGTTATAAAGAAATTACTTTAGGTGTCAGAAAATATTTTTGGAACTTTGGTAATGATTTTGGAAGTATAAAAATACCTTGAAAATAATCGTTGAGAGAATTGGGTTTACCGGTTGTTAAATATTGAATAAAAAATAACGTTTGTTGAATTCAAACCGTAAGTAGTTAAAGAATAGAAAATTGTTTTATAGTTTAAAATTGTGAAATGGAGCAGGAGCAAGATACTGGAGCGTTGTGGACTAAATTTAACCTAAGTCCTAGTGCACTTGAAATTTATTTCACGTCGGTTCAAGTAAAAATTATATGTGAATTGTTTTCGAATAAATGTTAAGAAAATAAATTCGAGTTTGGAAATAAAGGTTGACATGGAAAATTACGGGTTGTTACACTTTATCGCTTTATATTTATATTTGCATTGCGTTTATGCTTGTGTGGCTAGTTGCTTATGTTATGTTGATTATGTATGTGTCATGTTTTGATTGTGCTTGTGTTGTAGTTTAATTTATTCATCTCTAGATATTATATGATCATTGTTGATACTTTTCATATTACGTCATACTTGATCGGGTGTTTAATACAAAAATGTTTAAGTTTTTAAATGGAAACGTATTCACCCCCCCCCCTCTACGGTTTCCACAATTGTTACCAGAGCCACGTCGCTCAAAATTTTAAAACAAATGGTTTTCAAAATTGAGTACGATCCATGTATCAAATTACCCATGAAAGGGGATATAATATGAAAAGTATTTACTTGCTTAATACTTACAAGTTTTGTTGTTAAGTATACTTTTTTATAATAGCTTGAAGGTTTTCTTAAACAAATAAAAAAATAGAGCTTGTAAGTGTCCAGTCATGTCTATAGAACGAGTCGTAAAGTGATGCGGTTGGTTTTGTTCAAAACTGTAATAACAGGTCATGGTACCGTTAAATATAACGGACGGTACTGCTAAATTTAACGGTACCTTCATCTGTTTTTCAGAATTGGGTAATTTTCAAAAATTCGTATAAAATCAACCGTAAGTCAGTAGGAGTCGTGCCACCTATCGTTTTAAACGTAATTGAGTCTATTTTCATTTAAAAATACTTTTAGAAAATGATTGTAAAGTAAAATTTACGAGAGTCTTTGATTCGTAACAGAGAGTTTTTTCCGGTCATGTCGATTGCAAAAAATTTTTGTCAAATTACAAAGAGAACATCACACATTGATGTATTCATATTTTTCAAAGTCTTGAACTTGATCAAATTTTGAAATGGGGTGGAAAATAATTCATTTTCAAATAAAATCAAGCTAAGTGTATACTATTATACTTAATACACAAAATGACGATAAGTATTTTTGTGTGTTATGCTAAATGACTATTTGTTTTTCTTTGTGTCTTAGTATTGTTAGTTAATATTTTTGTATGCTTATTGTTATCTTTAGTTGAGCTAGCTTTATCTATAAAAATAAGTGTCTTTTATGCCTTGTTGCTATTTGTTTATTATAGTTTTCCGGTTTATGCGTTTATAAGGCTCATGCTAAATCACTTGCACTATATTGAGTAATTAGTTTGCATTGCATATAGGCATAGACCATTTTTCTTGCATATGTTACAAGTTTTTAAAATGGTTTAGTAACTTTCTTAGGAATAGAAACTAAGTTGGTTGATCATGTGTGTCGAAAGATATTATCTTATACAATTATTTTTCCAAATGTTTAAGTGTAAAAAGTATATCACCCCAAAATACTTAACACTCTCATAAAATCCGTAACATGATCTCTAAAACATCACATCATTTTGTCTTGCTTGACCATGGGTTGTCTAAACAAGATAAAAGATCATATTAATACATTAATATTTAAGTAAAAGAAAATGTATTAAACTTGCATTGATCTAACACACATACAAAATGTTTTAAACATTTAGTATTTTACGTATGTTGTATAAAAATAGTTAAGATAATTATTTTTATACTAATGAGGTGTCGAGAAACTAAGAATATTATACTTAATAATATAAATAGTTTTTCGCAAATAAAAATAAATGACAATATCGAAGTAGTAACTTAATATGTCATTAACCTTACACATACAACTAGTATTAGAATAAATAGAACACATTCCCTAAAGTTTTATTTTCTTTTTAAAAGGAGTGATCGTGAGGGTCAAGAAAGATTTCGAGTACATATCAATTCATTATTCAAAATATGATTGATATCATTATCGAATCAAATTGACAAGTTTTCGAGTATGGACATGAAATTGGAGTCATTATTTGTCTAGCTTCAAGATAATATCAAAATATGATGAAATATATTATCTTGAATCTACATACTCAATCACACTCGATTGTTATGAAAATAATGACGTCCTCTCAAGACGAAAATAATATGCATCGGATCATAACTCACACTTGTGTTGAAGATGCCATATTGAGTCTTCTTGTCCAATGGTTGTGTTCCAAACATTAAACTAATATGTTTAAAAGATGCATAAAATACACAACTAAGTAGGATTGACAACTTGGATGTTTCATCCGAAATATACAAGTAATTTACATTGCAATGCAATTAATAAATGTGTCATTTTTGAAAAACCAAACACGAGCAAACAAACAACATATGTAAACTTTGCTCATGAACGACTCAACACTCAAAATCACATGTCTAGTAAAAGTGTCACACATAATATTTTATTAACTATTATGTACGTCATCAATCTTTGAGAATATCACATGTATTTCTCTTATCAAAAGATTGACAAAAGATAACTTATATCTTATGCATCTTATTTTCTTTGTAACATGAATGGTTGTGTTACAAGAGAATACATTGCATCTTGTTAACAAATATAGGATATTAGAGTTGAATAATAATCTAATACAACATGTGTCATTGCATAAATAAGTAAAATTGGACATACACTAAAATACTTGTTTCACTAAGCATTCGTAAGAGTGATAAGTTTCCTCTTAGAAAAGCATATTTGTTGAAATATATAATATGTCTCATTTCAAATATAATACTCACAAGATCTACTAAGGTAAATAACCTTTACTATATTCTTTTCTCAAGATATGCAAAGGAGCATTCTTGAAACACTCTCGATTTAATAGATTCTACATTATAGCACATTAGAGCATCTCTTGGTTCTAGGAAACTAAATCATGTTAAAATAACATGCAACAACTCAACAAAAAAAGGTGTTATCCAAGAGATCATAAAATGCACCATCTCCATCAAATAACCTCTAAATCTCAAACACGAAATTAAAACATTTCGCTTGCCTTTGTTAGGAGTTGTGTAAGACATGTCATTTTTTTAACCGACTTTCAAAGTATGGTTAGTTGAGTCATATTAGGCCATGTATTAGCGAAATAAGCTAATATCATCTTTGCTATACTTCGATAGGCAAATATAGGAATTTGAATTTTTCTAACATGAGAATGACTACTGGAGAACCTATCGCACTAGAAATTCAATTTGACCTAACGGTTGAATTGCTTCCAGGAGAGAAGTTGGGTTCGTGGTATAACCCGTAAAAATGGTCGTGTTTAGCCTGAATTGAGCACCACTAGTGATAGTCTCATACTCATTCTCTAACTTGAAAATTTTTCATTCCTACATTTGACTAGAGATAGTTTACATCGGTGAACATTATCTCCCGTTAGGATTTCATTTTGAACAAGCAGTAATTAGGATCTTCCTTAGCAAACCTAGATTGCTTGCATCCCACATATGTGTTTCAAAATGATAACATGTTCTCGTAAGATATGATTAAATGTCTTCATGATCTTAAATGCTAAATGATTATCATGTTTTGCATGATGTTTGCATTTATTCCTTATGTGCATTTTACATGATTTGCTTGTAAATTTTGCACCCACACTATGTCCTTTTAACACATTAGGAATTAGGTATGCCTATCACTATGAACCCTTAGAAGTCATATAGTCATACACTAGTGTCAAAACCTATAAGTTAAAGTAGTCGCGAAGTTGTCCTAATTCCCTAGTCATCACTTCGCCTTCTTCCAAGTAATACACCCTTTTGTCATGGGAAGGTTAGATACAAACCTAGTAGAACTCGGAGTAGGATTGACAACTTAAATATTTCATCTGAAATATTCAAGTAAGTTTAACTTGCGAACGCAATTGTTAAATGTCATATCCGAAACATCATATTCAAGCCTTTTAACAACATATGTTAAAACGCTCATCCCAAAGCTAAAAGCTAACATCAACCTTCGGGTGACAAAAGACTCACGAGTTACTATATAAGTGATTAGTAGTTCCTTTCATCCTCATGTGAATATACACTTCTTAAGATTCCAAACCCTGCTGCGAATCAGCACCATAGGCCTTGCTTTACGTCTTTCAAAACCACGTGAAAAACTCGCGTGCGAAGCACATCGAAATCCGTAAATCAACCAAACCCCTCAAACGAGAATCTTCGTCTAGGTCTAGGAATGATGGAACATATTCCATAAATCTTATGACTATTTAAATATTTCACTGGAAATATTAAAGTCATCCCTCGTACCCCTCTTATGACTACTTGAATATTTCACTGGAAATATTGTAGTCATCTCGTGCGTCTCGTCTCATGACTCTTTAAATATTTCACTGGAAATATTGAGTCATTCTTTAAATCCCTCTCATGACTTTTTAAATATTTCACTGGAAATATTAAGTCATCCTTCACATCCCTCTTATGACTATTTGAATATTTCACTGGAAATATTGAAGTCATATCTTGTGTCTCGTCTCATGACTTTTTAAATATTTCACTGGAAATATTAAGTCATCCTTCACATCCCTCTTATGACTACTTGAATATTTCAATGGAAATATTGAAGTCATATCTTGTGTCTCGTCTCATGACTTTTTAAATATTTCACTGGAAATATTAAGTCATCCTTCACATCCCTCTAATGACTACCTATGTATTTCCTCGGAAATATAAAAGTCATCTCTTCTCGTCTAGTACCGTTCATCTCGTAAAAAGAATTTATTAGGTATAAATTCTCTCCTCGTGTCGAAAAGTCTCACTAAATCAGCGAGATTTATTCGTAAAAATCCTCTTAAACTCCAATGACAACTTAAATATTTCATCCGAAATATTTAAAGTATATTTAATTTGCGAAATGCAATTAAATGTCATCTCTCGTTCTCGATCAGCGTTCATCGAATCCCGTTGGATTCATTCAAAGAATTTATTTGGTATAAATTCCTTTAATCTAAGGTCCAAAAAATTCACAACATATGTGAAATTTCTTTATCAAAAATCTAATTCTGGGCCAAAACTGACCTCAGCAGGTCACGGTACCCTTAAATAGGGGACGGTACCGTCGGACCGTTGTCTGCTGAGACAGTTTATCTTGTTTTCAATTCTCACTGTTTCAAAAGCACTATCGAAACCCACTCGATGTAGTCTTGAACCAGAACCGTCTCCTATCAGAATAGATTCTGTCTATCTTCTGATTCCTTAGCTTTTTCCCCTTTCACTTACGCATGGTACTGAACACACCATATGTATGGTTACTTCCGTATCCATTATCTTCCCAACTTATCTACACTTTTCAACCTTAGTTCTACACTACCAATGCTTCCGTATCCCACTCACCTTTCGCACACTTCAAGCGAAGAACCGCTAGGATAATTTGAGATAACCCCACTAGAACCTTATCACTAACCTGACAACCCTGAAGATTTTATCTTCTTAACCCTTAGGATATCTCCACGTGATCATATGCCTCATTATATGAATGTTCTATGAATATTTACAATAATTGAGAAGAGCTACGTGACTTTAAAGGTGAAGTTTATTGTATGTTATCCACCACTTGTCATGACGTTACTAAGCTCATCGCTTTCGTCAACGTTTGTTTTCCTCTTTATCTTTTACATATTGTTCGGATGGTCATAGATTAAGGGGGAACGAAAACACACTCATATAGTCTTTCAACAAACACTCTCAAGAACAGACAAATGTGGTTCTTATTCCCTAGAAAACTTCCCTTTAGCTGCCCAGAACTAGGCTGCATAGGAAAATTCATGACTTCCAGGTCACGGTACCGTTAAATAGGCCACGGTACCGTTAAATTTAACAGTACCGTGTGGTATTTAGTAGTACCGTGCCTATGTTTGACGAATTTTCACTGTTTCCTCTAGATCCCTGCGTCCGTAACCTCAAACCTGCAAAATTTTGCAAACTCACATACACCCTAAGATTTCCTCACTACACCATAGGACACCACCACCAACTTTAGTTCGAATCCCACAACTCTTGCCTATATAAGGCCTCACCATTGCAAGCTTATCTTGCATCTCATCTTCACACTCAACCCTTATAACTAAAATTCACTCTTGACAGTGATATTTAGTTTCAAAACCTTCAACCGTTATATCAATCTCACTCAAACCTTTTAGCTACACTTCACTCTTAACAGTGATAGTTAGTCTAAGAACATTCAACCCATCGATCATCACACTCAAACCTTACAACTATTCCTCACTTTGGATAAGTGATAGTTAGTTCAACAACCTTCAATCCTCACAATCACACGAAACCCTTCATGTACCAAATTATCTCTAACACACAACTAGGATCATCCAAACTAGAAATCTAGAACTTCGTTACCTCAACCCCGTTAGAGATATTCACCCCTAATCTTGTTAGGATCACATGCACATTTTTTTTTTTTTTTTTTTTTTTTTGGGAATATATCATTCATCTCATTATAAGTACAAATGATATATTAATCTAAACCATCCTAACACCAATCATCTTAGGTAGATGATTATGTCGTTCAAAAGGTTTGTTGGAACTCGCCTTCCCAATGACAACTTGGAAGAAGTCATTTTGTGTGTTAGTCAACGAACGAATCTCGTTCTTGATTAGTGTGATTGATTGAACAATTACACCTTAGGTTGTCGGTCGGGTTATGACACTCAAGTGTCTTTGAATTGCAATACGCATTCATCTTTTTGTGTCGCTCAACTTTCTTGGGCTTTCTTTTTTGTCTTTATTCTTTTGGCACAATTTTGGGCTGTGACACTCACGTTTTAACATAGTTTAACCCTTGCATGTCTTGCTATGTGTATTCTAACCCTATAATGTTGCTCCTATTCTTTTATATATTATGTTGCACGAAGCTAACCCTTGATATAGGAAAAGTCTTTGTAAGAATTTGATCCATTGATCCGCTAGACACTAAGGTGAATAAACAAGGGGATTCAATTACCATAGGGGAGCATTGAGCTAGGGGGAGCTCGAGGGTATTTGAATACATAGCATGGAGTCGTTTTCACAAGTGGTGATAGAAGACTTCACTGGGATGATGCAAGCTCGCCTTTTTTGGGAGAAAGGAAAGTAGTGCAATAAGGGGGAGTAGGGAGTGAATTCAAAGGAGAGCTCGAGGTAACTACCTTTTTGCTTCGACAAAAGGGGGAGAAGGGAGTGTAAACAGGTAACTTTTACATTTTACTATGTGTTACGGTTTACATATTTGTCATCATCAAAAAGGGGGAGATTGTTAGTGCAAATATTACGATATTTAAGCTAAACGGTTTATTCGGTTTTAATAATGACAAACATGTAACTTGTAATGCATAACGTAAAATTTGCAAGTTACATGTAAACACAAATCATCAATGCATACTTACATCAACACCTCTCGACGTCTCAAGTATGCTTCAACAAAGTCGTAGATTTCCATCCCGACATAAATCACTCAAGGTATGGACAAACAAATCTACTACTTGACAAATGATCAAATGATTATATTTTTCTCTAAATTTCAAAATTTTAATGTGACAAAACATTTCTTTCAAAAATATATTTTACAAATTATTTTTGAATTAAAAAGAAATGTTTTATTTTGAAAAATAAGTTTAAAAATCCCAACAGTCATTCCCCCCCCCCCCCAAAAACAGCTCCAAACATTCCCAAATAAACCTTCCCCACTAAAAACAAACGGATGAGCGTCCACGGTACCACTAAAGTACCGACGGTACCACTAAATTTAGTGGTGCCGTCTGACAATTAGTGGTGTCGTCCCTCTGTAACGGCTAGTTTTTCTTTGCCTATAAATAGTGGACCATTTTACACTTCCAACTTGATTTTTCCAGCCAGTTTTCTCTGGTCTAAACCCTGCTCACTTAGAACACTTTCTTTGATCATTTAGAGAGTCTTAGTTTGTTTAAGATTGATCCTTTCATCCCACCAAGAGATCCTCTTCATTCCTCTTCTAGTGCAAGAGAAGAACACAAGGTATCCAAGAAGATACAAAGTGTTTTAGTTGTAGGTAGAGCACTTGTAACATTTGTTACACACTTGATTGTATCATAGTATACATCAAGTCTATCTTTCTTTTGAGAGTTTGTAAGGGAAGATCATTGTGATCTTATAGAGATATTGATTATCTCTTATAGCTTGTGAGCTTGTGTGTTGATCAAGTTGATCAAGGGTAGATAGGGTAGATTGAGTCAAGTGAGGGTTGATTATTGTGATCTTATTGAGATCTTGGAGATCTCTTGAAGCTTGTGGGTTTGTGTATTGATCAAGTGGATCAAGGGTAGATCGGGTAGATCGAGTCAAGTGGGAGTAGATCATTGTGATCTTGTTGAGATCTCTTGTAGCTTGTGGGCTTGTGTATTGATCAAGTGGATCAAGGATAGATCGGGTAGATCGTGAGGAGATCATGTGGATCGTGGTAGATTGGTACTAGCTAAGATTAGTACTCGACATTTAACTTAGTGTCGGAAATGAGGATAAGCGACGTTGTATGGTGTTCTCCGCCTGAAGGGAGCTTGTTGATTAGTGAAGTAACTCTCGAGTTGGGTACTCGGGGAGTGGAGTAGGGCGAAGAGGAGCTTCGTGACCGAACCACTATAAATCATCGTGTCCGGTTTGCGCCTTCTTACTTATCTCTTTACTTTCATTTTATTCTTTATCGCTTTATATTTATATTTGCATTGCGTTTATGCTTGTGTGGCTAGTTGCTTATGTTATGTTGATTATGTATGTGTCATGATTTGATTGTGCTTGTGTTGTAGTTTAATTTATTCATCTCTAGATGTTATATGATCATTGTTGACACTTTTCATATTACGTCACACTTGATCGGGTGTTTGATATAAAAATGTTTAAGTTTTTAAATGGAAACGTATTCAACCCCTCTACGATTTCCACAGTTTTTTTTTGAATTTTTTTTTTCAAAAACTTTTTTTTTTCGAATTCTTTTTTGAATTTTTTTTCTATAAAATTTTCAAAAAATAAAATTTAGAAAAAAAAGCTTTTGGAAAAAAAAAAAACTTTTTTTCCGAATTTTTTTTTGAATTCTTTTTTTCAATTTTTTTTTTTCTAAGTTTTATTTTTCGAAAAAATGGTTAAAAAAAAAAAATTTCAAAAAAAATATTTTCGAAAAAAATTATTTTCAAAAACACTATTTTCGAAAAAAATATTTTAGAAAAGAAATTTAAGGACCAAACATGAAATACCAATTCAAGAACAAAACATGTAATTTACTAACGAAGTGGGTTAACGAAAGTTAGTAAAATACCTAAATCGGCCGAAAAAATTTGTTGGGCGCCTTTTTATGCAAGAAAAAAAGAAGAGTACAGTAATTGAAAACGGACTCTAAGTTTAGTGCCTTTTGTGTAATTTGCCCTATATATCATTGAATCAGTATAAATATATTATATATCTTGCACCATAAGATAATCAATATGGGCTAAGGCCCTGTTTCTTTTTCCCTTTGTGAAAGGAATGGGTCCACTAACATATTTAATATTGATTCTTTTTCATGTGGGATCCATCAATTTCCTTTAATTCGTCTGTATGAATATAGGGTGAAAAATGGGTGTCTTTCACAGCCAGACGTTGCAATGGACATGGGACCCACGAGCCTCTTAGCTAACAAAAAAAGTAAACACCCCCTAAGTCTACTAATAACAAATAAACCCACATAAATAGGCCATGCATAACTCGAGTAGGCTAATAGATAAATGGTAAAAGAGTTGATATTGGTCGTATATATTAATTGTATAGATGGAGGAATAAAAAAAATAATATTTTAATAAGTTATTGGGTTGTGATAGATTGTTTATAAACATGGTAAAGGTAGTGACGGAGCCAGAAGTTTTCGGTCGGGTGAGCCAAAACAAATACGAAAAATTACTAAACCTTAACTACTAACTAACCATAAATTATAATACGCATTAAAACTATACTTTAAAAAAAAAAAAAAAAATAATAATAATAATAAAATCAATCTTGCATACCGAAACCAAATAAGAAATAGCAACTAAATAATTGAGGACGCATGTATATCACGAGTAGCATGATATGATTATGTTAATTGCCTGGTAATATTGTTTAATACATCACCTATCAATCTTCCGCCATTTTTTTTTCTTTTTTAAAATAAATTTGACGCCATATTTAATCCCTAATGTTAATTTGGATCAGCAATAGAGAGGAGTAAATAACGTAGACTTTTTGACCAACTGATTGTTTTCAAAAAACTTATTTGCCATAGTCTTTTTTGTTCAAAAGTATTCGCTATTTTATGGCAATTTTTCCAATGTGAATGATACGAGAGTTTTTCTCCAAAAGGTGAAGAACGATGAGATCACCCTGGTCCCATCCATCTTAAGGATGCCAACCGAACCCTCCTTCAAGGGCCCGGCCCAGGCTATGAGCACATGTCCCAGTGCGCTTTAAACCCTGGTCATTTTCTCCAATAGGGCCTTCGTTGACTAGTCAATCAGAGCATTTCTGGTAGGTGGATGGTACCATTGAGAACTTTAGGATAAGGGTGGGACTCAAACCCGGGTCTATTGACTCATGCACAAGAACTCCACCAAGCTCCAATGGTGAATGATATGAGAGTTTTTGACCAAGTAATTGTGTTTAAAAAACATATTGACCATTCTATAGTGTTTTTAGAAATATTAGCTGTTGATACATAATCTGGCGCGGACTGATTAGACGACTCTCCTTGGGCCGTTCGTCGTCTTCACGAGCCCTGTTAGACCTGTTCAACAAAGAGAACCCGTTAGGAGTGGACCCGAGGCCGTAGCCCCGGGATCCACCTCCGACGGTCAAGTTAGTCATGGTGCGATGTAACCATTAAGAGTTAGGTTTAGGGTAACCTGTTAGGTCGTAGTGAATAAGGAGATCCTAGCCTTGTATTTATAAGGCATGGATTAGGGTTTAGCGTAGAGTGGGCCGCTGTCACCCGGGCCTGGCCCATTGTCTGGCCCAGTCCGGACTATGCGTCCACAAGCCCCCTAAGTTTAGTATGCGCATGACCTGAGTGCGGATGCTAAACTTAAGCTCTGTTCCTGGCCGCGTAGGCTCAACCAACCATGATGGCGTGACCATAACGCGCAGCCCAAATGCGACAGTGCGCACCGGGTCTGTGGTGCAGTGCGTGATGACCATGTTGGCGCAACCTTGTAGGCGCGATTTTGTAGGTGCGTCCTTGTAGGCGCGATTTTGTAGGCGCGACCTGAGTAACATTGACATTGCGATTGTGATTGTCTCACAATGGTGAAGGTGGATTCCGTATGCTGCATCCTGGGTAAGGGCGTACCTTTTGTACCAGTAGCGGTGCAGCATGGTGCGACAGAAGACGTGCTTCTGTGGCAGAGGTGCGCGCTGTGCGCGACAAAGATGCGCGTTGTCCGCGACTAAAGATGCGCGCTGTCCGCAACAGAGGTGCGTGCTGTGTGCGCTGTGTGCGAACATTACATTCGTCTTTACAAACGACAGAGGACGTCTCCCCTGCGGCGAGATGGTGCGAATATTTAAATCCGTCTTTGTACCGGGCTTGCAATACCTCTTACGTACGATCTGCTTCCAAATATACCTGCGTGATGCGTACTCACACAGTGCGTATCCTGGTAGCCCCCCAAGTTTGATGGTGCTACTCGTGTAGGAGCATTAAACTTACTTATTCAAATTCTGGAAAAAAAAATACTCAATGCAAATATTAGAAGTATATGCTGCGCATCGCAACATATAAAAGATAATGAAATAAAAAATTAGCGCGTAGCATATATATAGCACATAGCATGTAAAATAGCGCGAATCACACCTATCGTGAGATGTTACAGCTGCATAAACAATTAATTATTTTGTTTTTCTTTTTTATTATAGAAAAAACAATGGCGCGGATGGATGTACCATGACCGCGACTAATAGTTTCAATTGCACGCACAGACGCAGATAGATTTATCGTGACCGCATAGACTCTAACGTTTTATGGATGATCGCAGAGGACCACGGCTTTCGTCCAGTGCGCTCATGGCGATTGACTAGCATCGTGGTGCGGTGTGCGCAGCATGTAGCTAATCTGCGAAGATCTCTATACGCACGGCCTAACGCGGGTAGATTTATCGTGACTGCGCTGTTCGCGGCTAAAAGATAAAGTAGGTCCGATCGTGCGGACTTAGTGCGTTATAGGTAAAATCGTGTTTACCAATTTAAAAGATTTATGTAAAATCTTCATGATATTTAAAAGATATTTATCCATCACCGAATAATATTTATCTTTAAAAACCGATTTAATGGATCGGTGCGCTTTGCTACCTACTAACAAATATGTACAGTAAATAGAAGATATGGACTTGTACGCATATTAATTCGTATTAAACAAAGTGATATGGAAAAAGTGGCTTGTGCGCACAGTAAAGGATAACATAGAAGATGGTGACCAATCAAATCGTGTTGACTTAATAATTAATGAGATACCTTTTGTAAAAATCAGTACGTGACCGATAATCGAATGTACGATAATTGTGATATCTTTTTATTATCAATTTAAAAAGATTAAGAGTACCGGATTTTGAACTCGTGGTCGTTTTCCAGTGATTGTGAGATCACGAAACTTTTCGGGTCCCACAGATGGCGCCAACTTGTTGATACATAATCTGGCGCGGACTGATTAGACGACTCTCCTTGGGCCGTTAGTCGTCTTCTCGAGCCCTGTTAGACCTGTTCAACAAAGAGAACCCGTTAGGAGTGGACCCGAGGCCGTAGCCCCGGGATCCACCTCCGACGGTCAAGTTAGTCATGGTGCGATATAACCATTAAGAGTTAGGTTTAGGGTAACCTGTTAGGTCGTAGTGAATAAGGAGATCCTAGCCTTGTATTTATAAGGCATGGATTAGGGTTTAGCGTAGAGTGGGCCGCTGTCACCCGGGCCTGGCCCAGTCCGGACTATGCGTCCACAAATATTAGCCATTATGTAGTGTTTCTTTTTTATTTAAAAATTGAATCTCTCTCTTTTAATTTTTTAAATATTAGAACAAACAGAGCAGAAGGGAAATTCATGTTTATTCTTTGTAAATCGTCACTCGTTTTAACCGTGTCTTCTAGGTCTTTAAAAGAATCAACATCCCTTCTTCTAGGTTTAAAATGATTATTTGTCATGATGGCATGGAGCTTTGTAACTCTAATTAGCTCTTCATTGTCTTTGAAATGATATTTTTCTAACCATCGAGTGAAATGGCCTTTGCTCAATGTATGTGACACATTATCAACCACAGTCAAAATTAGAAATAATGACACCGGGAATTTTATTTCGTCCATGTTTAGTGCTCCAGTTTCATCTCAAATTTATCTTCCAAATATTCATCCACCATTCATTTCGTTGCTAAATAAGCACGATCGTCACTATTCAGTTAAATAGACACAATAGGGAATAACAATTGATTTTTTTAACTAGCAAATAAAACAAAAAATAAATTACATGAACCAAATTTAAACCATGCGCTAAATCTGGCTAGTTTATATAACGTGCATGATGAAGTTTCAGAATTACAGTATGTGAACACGAGCAAAATACAAACACAGCTACACAAGCCTTGAAAATAAATTAATCATAAAATTGTATATTGGTATGCATGGATGATTGGATGATGACCGTAGCGATGAACATAATTTTTCTAATCTTTTTTTAAAAGAAAATTACAAACCGTTGAAAATAATTTTTTTACAAAGGCACTGCTCTCTGTCAACCGCTCATCGCTACGGTCATCATCCAATCATCCATGCATACCAATATACAATTTTAATTAATATGTATTTTTGCTTAGGTGATTTATAATATTTAGAGTAAATTACACCGTTTGTCCCTGTGGTTTGTGTAAAATCCCGACGCTCGTCCCTCATTATTTTCTTGCATCATGGATCCTTATAACCAAGTTTCGTCACACTGTTCATCCCTATCACTAACGGGCGTTAGCTGGGCTGGTTAAGTATGCCCACGTGCCTTCCATGTGGGGGTATTTTTGTCTTTTTAGTTTTCCCTCTATTTTGAAAACGGGTTAAAGACCCAAGTTTTTCACACAACATCCACTATAACGATTCATTTTTCCAATTGCATGCTTAATACCATTCTATAAATGGACAAGCAGACCCCTACAAAATCAAATGATTATATCATTACTATGAACCCTAATTTAAAAAAAAGAAATTAAATTAGACACTTTACCATTATGGGACAAGTGTAAAACCTACGACCTGGGTTGTAATTGCTCCAAGATATACGAATTACTGCTGTTCGACCACAAGCGCATATCACTATTTTTAGGGTTTTGAATTAGAGAGAGATTAGAGAAAAAGATGTGGTGGGTGAGATATTATTGAGGGTTTGTGAGGGTTTGGGTCTTTAACCTGTTTTCAAAATAGAGGGAAAATAAAAAGACAAAAATACCCCTACGTGGGAGGCACGTGGGCATACTTAACCAACCCATCTAACGCCCGTTAGTGATAGGGATGAACAATGTAACGAAACTTGGTTATAAGGATTCATGATGCAAGAAAAAAAGGGAGGGACAAGCGTAGGAATTTGGCACAAACCACAGGGACAAACGGTGTAATTTACTCTAATATTTATGATTAATTTATTTTCAAGGCTTGTGTAGTTGTTTTTGTATTTGCGAAAATTACTGTGCTAGACATATACACGCGTATATGTCTAGCATTGCCCAAGTTTTTGTCAATATTCAAATTTAGACATTGATCTCGTGTAAGAAATTGCCCGGGGATACGCGTGATTGCATATCGTTATTTTAGTGGTCGATTAAAAAAAACAAAATAATTTACATCTCGCGTACAAATATACGTGTGCTTACGTGTGATCATTTAAAATACGTATATATTATTTAAAAACTCATCTCGCGTATGAATTTGTAAGAGGTTACATGTGATTAAAAAAAAAGCCCTAGTTTTCTTTATATTAAACCCTAATTCTTCTTGTGCAAAATTAAAAAAAATTGTATGCGTCAATAAACAATACATGAATGGTAAACATAAAATATATATAACTTCAAGAATGATCTTAGTTACCCATAGCTACACATACTAGTATCCTCACAACGACATTCGTAAAACATCTTGGCCATGATATACCTAACATTTTGGAAAAAGCCTACCACATCATGAGCATCCCATTGTGGTGGAAAACTATTTGTAATAAAATGATGTATTAGCCAACAAGTGATGACTCTACAATCTTGAAAATTTTGTTGTTGTGGGATCTGATAACTCTGGACGTTGTAGTAAAATTTAAAATTGTAGTGTCGCCGTTGTGTTCTTCTGAAATGGCCCAGCTCTTCTAAACAAGGGTTGAGTGTAGCAACCCGTAGAATTTCCTAGTCATTAGTATACGTTAATCTAGTATTAATCCATCGTTATTGTTCACTTAACCATTTTTACGAGCCAATTTGAACTTTTTACATATTTATTCAAACATTGTTACGTTATTTATGAAACATTGGAACGAGCTCACACATGGACCAACGGATAACCCAACACACTCAAAATAAACCCATTGGACATTAACACTATTCATAAACCCAAAAACCATAAACCATTACTATTCATCTAGTCCAAATCTATACTTAGTTTATTTTTCACTTCCAAAACTGTCGACCAAAGCTCTTTAACTTTGCCCTCGCCATTCCTGATTCTTATACACAAGTGATATGTATTTTTGCCTCTCCTAATTCTTCACATATTAATCCATTAGGATGCCAAATTTCACAACATGGTTCGAACGTTTGACCCATGAACCAAGGCCAAAGCAAACGCAACTTGACACATTCTCAAGTCGTGTAACTATTTTTCAAACTTAACCCGTTTTACATCTAACTTATTTTCTACCATGGGAATTGACTTCTAAGTCATATTTTATCTATGTAAACGTGTTGTCTCACCCAAACCATTTGATATCACACGTTAGATAAGTCCTTTGGACATTTGATCAAGTCGTACGAAACAAATAATCATCCATGTGTTGTGCCCTTTCGTTCCTGGCTTCTACGTGACTCCTAGCCCTCCCCTAGACTCTTAAATGCAGGGAATATATCCCTTATCATGTCCCCTCCTGCCATAAATGGATAATGGACCAACATGCACAAGTTGCACTATATATTCGGTTCATATTCATGCATCATTCGTACACACCAAACGAAAACTCATTCCCAATTTTTACTTACCCACACACACTAAAAAACTCCCAAGACTCCTCTGGGAATCCATTCAAAGCAAGCAAAGGACCTTTGGTAGTTATTCAAACCCATAATCTTACGTATAAATCCAAACCGAAGCAATTTTTGATCACGCAAAAGTTTTAACTCTTTCCCTTGGTGTTTTTAAGTCATTCACACCATTTCTAATTCAATTCTATTCGATATCCTACAACGTTTTTGTTCCATTTTGATCATACACACATATATATATTCATTTGATTTTTCGTATGAGTTTCATTTATTCATTTCGTTATATACATAAATATGAACGCCTCATATATGGAAGGCTAAAGTTCATCATATTCATGCATTCGTAATAGCATTTACGCATTTTAATTCCTTTTCATTCGAGTTCTTTTAATTTCTTTTGCATATCGTTATTCATATCATAAGTAATATCTATAAATTGATCATGTACAAACTCGCTTAGATATAGTCTCGTTAAACTATATATTAAAACACGACATACTAATTTTAATCGTCCTACTAATTCTTGATACTATAGACAATCTAAATCTAGTTTAAAGTTTCCTCTCATTCGACCTAAATACCATTCGAATTGACCTTTTTTAAACGCTAGTCGCAACTCTCTCAAACCCTTTTATATTTAACGCTTGGGCCTAAAGCCCAATAAACTGTTTCCAGCTTATTTCAATAAGCAAATCAAACGGGCCTTTTTCCTATGTTTTTCTAATCCAAAACTGAACCCAATCATAAGCCCATTAAGCCTTTAAAGCCCATGATTCGTAAATTGATGTTGGGCCGAGATAAACGTTTTAAAATCCCAATAACTGAAAAATAAGCAAGACATGGAATAAGCACTTAATAAGCAGTTTTATAAGTTTCAATAAACTCATAATAGTCTCGGAAAACTTTTCCATTTCTTTTAGTACGAAAAGGACCATTTTTGCAAATAGTTTCAAACTTAGGGACTAAAGTTGTGAATATCAGAAAAACAGGGAATATAGTGTAATATCAGTAACTTTGGGATATTTATTGGTAAAATAGTAACTTTGAGGTTTAAAATGACATTTTTGAGACCCTTTGGACTAAATAAACATTTTAAAGACTAACGGTGCAAGTATTACACCGTTAGGGTCAAAAGTGTAAATTTGATAAACTGCTAGGACTAATAGTAAATTTTACTTTATTTTCATTTTCATTTCACATTTTACCTTTTCTTTCATTTCACGTGCATTGTATCTCATTTCGTTCGACATTTATTAGATAAACATTTATATAACGACTTTTAATGATCAACTTAACGTTTTATTTAAACCATTTTCGAGAGAACGATATTTATGATATAAATCACATAAAAATAAGATAATATTTTATATAATATTATTTTTAAACTTTAGGCATTTTAAGCATATCATTCATTCACATCACAGTCCGATTCATTATTCGATATTCTTTCACAATCATTAGTCACAATCAAGTCAAACATAAACCATCGAAATCTCAGACTTCCCTATTATTCAGGTCGCGTGTTGGAGCCGTTCTCGTGATACTTTTGTCGTAACTTACTTTGACCTTACAGCTAAGGTGAGTCGTAGCCCCTACACTTTTGATACTTGTTTTATACTTTTGGGTGAGATAAATGCTTAAATTATTTTACTCGTTTATCAAATACTTGATTTATACAATTACTCAAAACAGTTATACAATTATGATACGCTTACTCTTTTATACTTTCTAGATATGGAATGTAACCTTATAATGTTATATGCTCTTACGTGGTAATCTACTCTTATGCATTCTATTCATAGTCATTGGAGAGGTATTGATAGTACTATATGGGATGATATCCCCTAACCTTGTGTCCAAGACACGTGACCTTGGTAGACACGTACTATTTGGGATGGTGGTTCCCCGCCCTTTGGTCCAAGACACGCGACCTTGGGTGAATATAATCCGGAATCCTAATCTTATTTGGCAGTGGGTTGTGAACACACAGGTTGCAAGTCTTGTATGGGCGGGACTTGGGACTGAGTGGATTTATAATGCCTTTGCGGTTGAAACTTTATACATTATACTATGTTACATTGTTAAATTGTTTTGCTGGAAAATCTTTATTCAAATACTTTATATTTTAAACTAAACTCTATGAACTCACCAACCGTTGGTTGACACTTTTTAGCATGTTTATCTCAGGTTATAAGGCGATAGTGGATGAATGGATTCTAGAGTCAATTGCATACTTTGAAGACTCATACCTTTATCTTTACCATTCGATGAACTATGAAAACTTTTATGTATCTTTACTTTGGAATTTGTTGTCATAACTCTGATTTTAATAAATCGAATGGTAACTTTTTAAAACGTCTCATTTAGAGGTTGTTTTCTAAACCTTGATCTATATTATGAAGTAATACCCCATTGACTCTACTGTTCCGCTGCGGTAATCTAGGGGTGTTACATTGAGAACTGCAGTCCATTCTCGTACATATTTCCTTAGATCTTCACAACGATCACTGCTATGCATGGAGTCGAGAACCAACAAAGTGGATCTCCTTAGGTCAATAATTAGAGTTACCCAATGATTCCCTCCAGCATTCATCGACATCAACACCCACATCGAGAATTTATATAAATATACACAATTAAATAAATTAGTAGTGAGTAGTTTTATACATAGCTAATATACGTTGAAATACATTTACTTACCCAGGTGACATCATCCCATGACGGGTACGGACGCGTGCTACCATCCAATGTTCCCCTAATCGAAGGAGCTATCGAAAGCATGGATACACAACCTTTGTCGGTGGCGTAAGTCGATGCTGTCCATGCCTTCGAAAGAGTCCATTGCGCTTGAGGTGGCCTATGATTTATTAGTATCTCCACCCAACCATTCATTTGCTGATTTATAAGATTATATTGAATCATTTTACATTCTTGAAACTAAAATAATCTAAACCTTTAAAAATATGTAACAATAAACTTACATCGTCAGACAGCCAACCAATTTTATTGGCTGGTGCTGGATCAATACCATTCTTGTATAAACCCGGAAGTAGTTCTTGAAAGAAGTTAAGTTCTGCTAGCCAACTCTTTGGATGGCAGTTAAGGTATATCGCAGTTGGGTTTATAAGGAACTGATCAAGTGTAAAATATGTCTCACGCTCTACCTGAAAACAACAAATAAAATACAATATCATTACAACTATGTTAATTAGAACCTTCATGCTAATAAATTTAAAACATCTTTTAGTGTTACCTTATTGGGGTCAACATTATCAATTACTAAAGGTGCCGTATTACCAGAACCAACATAGGTAACATCATCCTCCTCTGCATCCTCATCAGCCGCTTCTTCTCTTAAGTTAAACGGTGGAATGTTCGAGGTACTCTTATTCCGTTTACTCTTACCCGCACGTTTCTTAGGGAGGATAGTGGTAGGTCCCTGTTGGGTAGCGGTATGTTCGTTGGATGAAAACCATGATGGATATGTAGACGTCACCGCGGGTGTAGGTACAGGAAGACCTTCAAAGAAAGACTCGTTCGGTGCCGCAACAAATGGACGGCCGGGCCGTTGTAATCCCTAAATATAAAATTAAAACGTAGAGTGAGTAACCAACAAATGTAAATATAAGAAACATAAAAGCACGTAAATATACCTGCGTGTTTTGAATAACACTAAAGTCACTAAAACCAACATTTTCACCACCAACAAAGCTTGATTCTCTATGTGTTTGTGGTTTCTTCACAAATCAGAATTGCTGCATTAAAATTTTTAATCAAACGATTAACAAGTATTAATTAATGTTTATACAAAACCTCAATAAGTTTACTTTAAATATTTACCCCAGATTCCTCGTGTATTTGTTTGAGCTGCAAGTCATGTTCCCGTAACCTCGCTTCATATTCATTCATCTTCTGTCTCACTAGGGAGGGAATATCTTCGTGCATAGATCGGTTTACCGACGGCTGTATCACTGGAGGGGGGGGGGCGGATTCCCATAAAAAAACTCTCTAATTTGAACCCACCACTCGGTATGTTGCTCAAAGTCATCCGGTGTAAGCCTCGGCAAAGGTCGATTCACCTTTTAAAAAAATGTACAATATATACAACATTAAAAAAACCAAACAAAATATTATAATCATATCGTAATAAATTTAGTGCATATCTCAAACTCACACGCAATTGGCCATTCAGAATCATGTGTAGACCCTCCCTATTGACCACGTTTCTATAACCCCAGGCTATTGATCGGGGATACAACTGTTGACGATAAAAATAGGAAGGGGCTGCACCATGCGGGAACGTCTCCAATATCCACGTCTACAAAAAAGGTAATTACTTTTTAAAAAATGTTAACGGGATACATATACATGAAGTTTACAAATTTATATATGACATACCTTGAAGGCCCATATAAATCCATTCAACGAGTACCTAGGAATTGTATTAGGATCCCTCCCCTCGGCAAAGTGCTTTGCCCTACGCGCAACTGCTGCATCCTTTATATTATCGTACAAGGTTGGCCATACATACGACCCCCACGGATACACATTCCAAGCATCTAAATCCTCAACTAACCTAAATAAAAATTCATCAACTACTTTCCTAACCTTAGTCCCTTTTAACACCAACAGCACCACGCATATCAAACAAAGGCGAACGGCATCTACGTCACTCAACTCACGAAACTCTTCACTTTTTATTTTATTTAACAACATACCAACTTTTATTTTCCGTGAATCAAGTGACGAGGGGAACAATCGTCTCCTAAACGGAATAGGCCCATCTTCATAACGATTTCTAAAATCTGTCCCAAACCTTAAACTCGTAAGTAGACAAAATTCCTCTCTACCAAACTTAATCTCGACCTCACCTACCCGAGAAAGATCACATACACGATATCTCAAAGGAACAATGTCTGACTCACCCTCATCACACGGCACTTGGTGGCATATAAAATAATGTACTAACATACAACTCTTGCATTTTTGGTATATCTAACAACCAACCAAAATATGTTTCCCTAAATAATTGTTCCCTAGGAGTGTTACTGATCAAATTTCTAATCACACTAATTAACGACAACCTACTCCTACATGTAATTTCAACCGCATAATCCTAAAATAACAAAAACATATAAATATATATTACAACACATATACGTAACAAATAAATAAACAATATGTGTAATGGAACAAAAAAATTAACATTCCGAAATACCCGATAATCCGCCATATTCACCGCCAACAACCGCTAACTCAATCACCACCGCCAAAAACCGCTAACACAAACAACACCACCACACACTCAAGTGACCGTGTCTTTTATCACCACCAAAACAGCCGCTTCTTTTATCACCAACAGCCGTGTCACACCCCCAAATTTCGTGACTTGCAGCGGAATGAAGCATTCAGGGGCGCGACTGGTCATAGCACCAAAGTTACAGTTATATTGAACGACCTAAAGTGTCGTTTAGAAAATACATCGTTTGATTAATTAAAAACATTCAGAGTTACAAAGCTAGATCCCAAAAGGTGAAACAAGTTTTCAGAAAAACAAGTTCATACAATTCAAACGATGGATAAGTACATAAAATATAAAGTGAGACGTGTCGACTCCGCGACTCCATGATATGTCCTTATGCAAGCCAACATGCGATACGTTAATTACCTGAAAATACATTGCTAAAAATGGTCAACAAAAATGTTGGTGAGATCATAGGTTTATGTAAATGAAATGTTGTATGGATACTACAAGTATAAATTGTATGACAAAATAATGCCACATAAAAATGATACATTAGCTCTTAAGCTCATGACCCCGAAGCTAGACTGAATGAAATGCCCCAACTGAGTGTTTGCCAATCACTCTAATATGACAGAAATGAAATGCGTTCGTTTGACCAGTTGGTGCTACCAACCCGAACGGAGGAGTCACCCTCAATAGATTTATTCACTCACTCTCGCTTGCTCATAATTAACGGTTCATGATAATAAAGGGGACTTTAATCTGGGCAATGATGTAACTTAAGTAATGTAAATGAGTTTGGATACTATGGTCCGCATATAAAAATGGTGCAATGTATTCTCCCCCGAGAGTTTAGAAATCAAATAAACAATTGAAAACGGGGCTATGAAAACTCACCTGATATGATATAGCAACAATAAAAATGATGGATGTGATGAAATAAAGCTCGGTCTCTAACCGCGACCTATTATGAATGATGTGATCCAATGTAAGCAATGATACAATGCAACACATGCAAATACGTATGTTAACGATACTACTTGTTAGTTTTAAAAATAACGTTTATCGACGAATGACACACTTTTGACGTCTCGTTAAGTTATAAAATACTTTTCGTATAAATATGTTGAAACGGTACTCCACGATCCTCGTTTGGTGTTCTATCGGCAAAATATAGCGTTTTCATCGCAATTTAACATTTTTCATTACTTGTGAAAATATGTCCAAAATGGCTTCATGAAACTAGTCGCGATATGTTGTACGATAAGTGTTAGTGATCAAACTCGACGTTTTGAAAACCTTGTAACAATGTATTAATGTTGTTTCATTTAACTTTTGATTGCACACGCCTCGATCAATTAGAAAATCGGCTATCAATGTTATGTCTCGCAAAAACACTAGTTTTTATACTTAAAACACTTTCTATTAGTGGGCTGTCAAAATAAACATGGTACGTCGGGCTTCAAACGTGTATATCTCGGTCGTTATAAGCTTGTTTTCTACGTTCTTTATATCCACGGCTTCGTATAAACATGAACTAACATAATCTCAGTAGGTCGGGTCGTCTAGATCACGTCTAACACCTTGTTTTGTCCTTTGAATCTCGGCGATCAGCAACTAAATTTTCAGAATTTTAGTTCTCGTCGTTTAACTTTGAAAAATCATATCTCCTTCGTTATAAGTCGGTTTTTAGTGATTCAAGCGGCCACGGTTTCGTTTTTGAAAGAACTTTCTGAATATGAAGGCCAAAATAGTTCAAAAGTTTCTGAGTTTTCCAGACTTGGCATTTTTGGACAGAACCTTATCTACTTTGCTAAAAACTCATTTTCTTGGTTCTAAACTTGATCATACCACTTCAATTCAACTCCACAAGTTCGCAAATCCTAAAAATCACCAACCTTCTTAGGGTGTCATGGGGTCCTAAAAATCACCAACCTTGGTGGATTTCATGAGATCACTAGTGAAACTTATAGATCTAGTGTTAAAGATAGTTTATGTGCAAAGTGGTATCTAAAACATAAATATGTTGCATGATTAACTAATATAACTTGAAAATACATAAACATATGAATCAAATGAAAGTATAAGATGATCAAAATGTGTTCTTGAAACTTACTTGAATATTTGATGAGTTTTGATGAGAAATGTGTAAGAAACTTTGAGGTTTAATCACAAAACCTTAACTAGTAGTGTAAATGGAGCTTGATTTATACTTGAACTTCAAAAATTTATGGATGATCTTGGTGTTCTTGGGTTTGGCCGAACCTAGGGGATGAGATGGGAGGGTTTTGATCTTTTTTTAGCTAGTTGGTTTGTTAGTGTATGTGTTTGGTTAATTAAATCAAGGAACATATAAACATAAGCATTAAATGGAAGTGTACTTGTAATCAAGTGCATGTAGAATTAGGGTGTTTAGGGGGGGGGGGGGGGCGGCAGCACATGTGGGCATATGGAAGAAGGTTTGATGTTAATTAATAAACTTGTCTCCATTTAATTAGATTTAGCTAGTTTAGTGTATACATTAGGTATTATCGGGTACCGAGTTAACTAGAAATAAATCATAACGAGGTGAAATAAAGTACGAAAAAGTTGTAAGAATTGTAAAACCATATTCCTTGCAAGAAACCGGTGTTAGAATGATTATCGGATTGAAATTTCGTAAACCGACGGAGTTATAAGCGTCAAACGAAAAATATAGCGATTGATTTAAAAACACCGGGTAAAGTAATAATATAATCTCTATATCATTATAATTAGTTTGAAAATGTGTTAGGATCATAGTCGGGAGTATTGGGTATAACGTTAGTAGAAAATACTGAGTGGTAACGTTAATTATACAATTAAGCATACGTTAATGTAAATCACACAAACCCATTCATGAACTGATATGATAATGATGTTACTGATGATATGCAGACTTCTCTAGTCTGTATGACGTGCCTTTACTGATGATGCATGAATACACAGCTAAACCTATCTGGTTACGCGCATTTCAATACCCGTAAACCAGGTTTACAACATGATGAATGATGCCCATGAATAGTGATTTCTCTCCGGGAATAAATAGTGTCACATGAATAGTAAAATTTTTAACGACTTACCAAAGTCTTAAACTGACTTCAAAAACGATGAATAGTGAAATGATAAATAGTGATCGGTAAATAGTGAATAATGAATAGTAACTCATGAATAGTAAATTGTCGGGGTTTGGAAAATGACCTAAAATTGCGAATTGTGACAGTCGACCACCCTAAAAGGAATTCAGTCCCTGAATTCAGCTGATGTTGGTCTCTGGAGTGGTCTCGGTGAAAAGATGTGGGTATTTGAGTCGCATCTGGTCTTCCCGTTCCCAAGTAAACTTAGGACCTCTGCGAGAATTCCAGCGAACTTTGACGATCGGAATTCAACTTTGCTTCAACTGTTTGACCTCTCGGTCCATGATTTCTGCTGGTTCCTCCACAAAGTTGAGCTTATCATCGAGCTGAATTTCTTCCAATGGAATCACAAGCGTTTCGTCTGAAAGACATTTCTTGAGGTTTGAGACATGAAACGTGTTATGTACACTGCTGAGCTCTGACGGAAGCTCCAGTCTGTACGCTACCGGACCGATCCTTTCCAGAATCTTGAACGGCCCAATGTATCTCGGGTTCAACTTCCCGCGTTTCTCGAATCGTATCACGCCCTTCCAAGGCGAGACTTTCAACATGACTTTGTCTCAAACCTGGAATTCTAATGGTTTGCGTCGAACATCGGCGTAACTTTTCTGTCGGCTTCTGGCTGTTTGGAGTCTTTCTCGAATCTGGACTATCTTTTCTGTTGTTTCTCTGACCAACTCTGGACCAGTTAGCTGTACATCACCAACTTCGGCCCAACAAACTGGGGACCTGCACTTACGACCATAGAGTGCCTCGAATGGTGCGGCTTTTATGCTCGAGTGATAACTGTTATTGTAAGAGAACTCGATCAATGGCAAATGGTTAGCCCAACCATTTCCAAAGTCAATGACACATGCCCTGAGCATGTCTTCCAATGTCTGAATCGTTCTCTCGCTTTGACCATCGGTCTGAGGATGATAGGCGGTACTCATGTCTAATTTAGTCCCAAATGAATCTTGCAATGACTCCCAAATGTTTGAAGTAAAGCGACTGTCTCTGTCGAAAATGATGGAAATTGGCGCATCATGCCTTGAAACTATTTCCTTGATGTAAAGTCTGGTGAGCTGATTTATAGTATAAGTCTCTTTGATTGGAATGAAATGGGCTGACTTGGTGAGACGATCAACTATTACCCAAATAGCATCGTAACCTCCTGATGTTTTGGGAAGTCTAGTGACAAAGTCCATTGTAATGCGTACCCATTTCCACTGGGGAATCTCTGGTTGCTGAAGTAATCCTGACGGTTTCTGGTACTCGGCTTTCACTTTAGCACAAGTAATGTAACACCCCAACCCGACAAGGGTAAAGATGTCATAATAATGGTTTCATATCAGATCAAAACAAAGCATACATCAAAAGTAATACAAGGTTACAAAAGTAATACTGAATATACAAGGCTACAAAGGGAACAAAAGCTAAATACTAAGTCTGCAAATGCAAATCCTTCTACTAGTCTCTACTTCAGAATATCTATCAAGGTCTTCTAAGTCCAAAAGTCTCTTCACTCATACCTGGCTTCCAACTAAAACCTGCCGCAGGAAAAGAAATGCGGTTGAGCTTAAAAAGCCCAGTGAACAGATATATATAAACGAAAACGAAAGCAAAAGAAAACGAACATGTATAGTTTGGTGCATTGGGTTTACAAAGGTATAGTCAAAGAGTACAAAGTACGAAAGGGTCAGAAATCCACCACGAGCCCGAACACAAATATAGTAACCCTGTAAGCAATCTAGAGGGGATACCTCTCAAATAACCAGATAATATGAGGGGTGTCCTCATGTATCAAATTGGAGTGATCAGCTCCCGAACAATATGTGAAAGACGTGGATTGCACCCATGCATCAGTCACCGAACAATATAATATAATATCAAATCATGTTAAATCCACTAATACGAACACGAACCTAGGATGCATCCATACGCCCCCCGAACAATATACTGGCCATAATAAATGTAGTGTGCACATAATAATCAAAATGGGGACGGTGTGGAACATCACTCGACCACACTGGAGTCATGCCATTGGTGCATCAATGACACGGCCATGTTACCTTCATGGCTAGGAAACGAACTTGGCTCGGGTATCAAACTGAAGGGTCAAAGCTCCAAATCAAAGCAAAGGTTCAAATAGTCTAAGTCATCATCGGAGGTTCAAAATCAAATGGTTCATTTAAAGTAATCTTTATCAAATGATTTTCATAAAAATGATCTTTAATAACGGTTTTCACAAAAGTAGTCTTTAAAAGTAGTTTTCATAAAAGCTTAGCCAAATTCCAATTAAAAGTGGTAGCGCATATTTCATAAACATCATTTTAAAAATTGTTTTTCCTCAAAACATTTTCATGATATAATTAAAAAGGTTTTCACATCTAGTTACCAAAATCAAATGAACCCTCGAAGTATCAAGTGAGTCGAATACTAATATCACAAGGTAACGAACGAATATCAAATGGATCATTATAGAGGCTCAAAGCAAAAGGGTCATATCGAACATCAAAGTCAAAATGAATCAAACAAACGAACCAAAGTGTAAGGGAACGTAGCAATGGCTTAGGGAATCTTAAACGAATCAAGATCAATGAGTCATGAGAGGGAAAACACCCTTACTGAAAAAGGGTAGAATATCTGTACCTTATACCGCACGTGCAAACATATCTAGAAATATAAAGATCGGAAACAACTCCATCTTCAGCGAATCTACACGAACACATGGTCGTCTTATTATTAATATCTTCTTCAAATCAGATTTTTCATTTTAGTCGGCTTTCCATTTTTAGTAACTTTCCATTTATAGCAGGTTTCCAAAAATAGCAAATTTCCATAATTAGACAAATTCCACAAAGTAATTAGGTTAAGTCATTTATTAAATATTATTGTGGAAATAGGGTTCATTTTAGCAAGTTATAAAAGTCTATGGTTATTTATGACAAGTTTCCATATTTTAGGGTTTTAATTGTAAATACACCAAAGTTAAAGGTTTAAAATGAGATATCTCAAATTACTCGTTTTAAATCATAAGTTATCCAGAATTACACTTTTAACCCTTTAAGTTTAACAATTTAAGTTTAACAATTTTTACCCCTTTAGTTAATTAAATTACAAATTAAACCCTATCATTACATAAATCACAATTTAACCCTTACCATATCTATATTTACACATCAAGCCCTTAATTTTACCAAATTACTCAATACACCTCTTATTTTAATATATGTACGATTTACCCTCAACTTTTCTTATTTTACAAAACTAGTCCTTTAATTATTAAGAAGTATAATTCGATTCTCTAATTAGCCATAATTACACATTAAGCCTTTAAGTATCCAAATTTACACATTACACCATTTATATCATTAATTATACGAAACAACCCTCAATTTCCAGAATTTACAAAACAAGTCCCTTAATTTTACAAAATTACAATTCGACATATAAATTACCAAATAAACCTTTTACTTCCAAATTTTACACAAAGTACCCCCATATTATATTTTATACGAGACACCCCTGGTCCCATGTGACTTACAAAAATTACCCACGAGTTTAAATAATTTCAAAACATACCCTTTTAATTTTAAAATCCGATCGGTAAACCTTTTTCTTCACAAAACCCTAACCCTAAATTTACCCATCATGATCCAATCATTCAAACATCATAATAATGCATTAATTAACCATATTTAATCATAAAACATAAACCCTAATTCATATGATTAGGTTTTCTCATTTTTCCTTTATTTCCTTTTTAACCCGATTAGAAAACAAATATTACGATGATCGATCTAAGCTTTAACAAATCAAACAATTGTTTTTACAGAGTTTTAAGATGATTATAGAACCCATAAAAATTATATTCAGATCTCAGAAAATTCGCATGATCATATTTGGATTTTATGTGTGTTTTTGTTCTCTATAATTCGTACGATCAATCTAGCTTGCATGATCTGATTTAACCAATTTATATGAGTTATATATGATATAAAGATCACAAGAAAAATACTAAACAAATTTTAGAACGTGTAGATTAAGCGTAAGAATTTGGTACCTCTCGGATTGAATAATCGACACAAGTAAATTCCCTACGTTCGAACCAAGCTTTCTACGACCCAAAGCTTATTTTTCCTAGCTTCTTTAGACCTTGAAGAACACCAAAAAATTGCTCAAAGACTTCCAGAAAATCGGATGGAGATGGGAGAATTTTGTGTGTTTAGTTTTAGGGTTTCGGTAAATGTAGAAAGAAAAGAATAAAAGAACCGAGTATACTGGAGAGGAGAGGCAAAATTTTTGGTCCAAGTTATAGTATAAGAGATCAAATATTGATTTGAGAAGATTTCCTAATTTATTTTGTACATATCTTGATTTTATTTAATTTAAATGAATTAATAAGAATAATTAATAATACATATTAATAAATCGGCCATTTGTATAATTTGTGTGTGATCATAATTTTTTTGTACTTTGCAAAATGTTAAATTGTAGTAATAAAAATTACTTTGCTTCATATCTTGCTCATTTCCAAAGGTTTGGGATTTATTTGATATTCTATGTACCTATTAATCAAATTTTAAAGTTACAAGGGCAATTTGGTCTTTTTGCATGTTTTATATTTTTGGGTATTACAACTTCTTCCCCTCTAAAAGAAAATTTTCATCCTCAAAATTTGAAGTCGCAAAGTTAAACGAAGTCGTAGCAAGTCGCAAAAGATCATCACAAACATTTTCACGCCCGAGGAGGTTCTTCCAAAAGGATCTTCAGACCAAATAGTTTCTCATGACTCAAATCAAAATGAGGTGGGCTCAAATTTCTTAGAAGAAGACAAAATAAATTGATTCTGATCAAAAGGTCCATGCAACAAAATGGAGGATAGGTGAATCTTCCGAAAAGCTCATATGGAATACGAACAAGATTTCAGATCAATTAACTGTATCAACAGTAGAGAGTTTTACAAGAATTCAAGATTTATAACTGAGGTCAACAGAATGCAACACGAGAGTCCAAAGTCATCCCGATATTTGATGAACGAAAGCAGAGTATACGCATAGGTAGAAAGAACCTAAGGTCTCACTAATCACGGATAATCCGACGGAGATCAAATTCTAAGCTTCTTAGGTACTCCCCAAGATATCCTATGCCCACAATAAGTGCACGTTATATGATGTAAGTATTATCACGTTGGCCATACGTCATAATACTGGCATCATATAAATATGCCCTCATGATGGTCATACTTTATCTCAAGTCGTAATCAAAACCACCTATCTTAATCCACCTAGTACTTCTACAGTCTCAGAGGTCAACAAAATCAAATGCCATAGTCAAGAGAGAAAACAAAACTATTCGCAAGAGTATCAAAATCCCAGATTGCCTAGCAGAAGTGAGGTACGCCATCACAAGCATCATATCTTCCACAATTCGCCAAAATCTCTCAAAACAAAGCCATCACCGAACATATGAAAAATGAACACGAAACTGAAATGCTTCTAGGGAACTTGAATCATTAAAGGATCTTATTACTATATAACGAAACTTAAGAGAGTCAACGGAATGAAAGTTAGTCGCCAAGAACTTCGGCCTTCATAGAATCAATTCTTCCAAACATAAAGGGTCTGTTTCAAAATCCGCTCATTCAACACATCCAATCTCTTCAGGTCTGGTTAATCTGTCTTCGTCTGTCCATCAATCGGGAAGTGAAACCAAAATCGGAAACTTGTGTCTGGTTCGTCGAGCCTCCTGCATTTCTTCTTGGAATGTGATGGAGTAATGTGGATTTCTGGCACGATCTTTAAATCTCTTCATCATCCAGTCTGCTTCCGCTCTCAATTCATCTTAGTACAACCAAGATGAATAGGGAAGTGAGACTGCATGTCTTCATCAGCTCCAGGTTCTCCATCTTGACAATAATTTCTTCTTCTGCATCGCCAACACTTCTGCCTTGTAAGTAATGTCTTCACTCTTCAGGGTAGCCACCGTTGTTGTCAACTCCAGGTCAGGTATTGAAGTAATTCTTCTGATGCGCTTCTAGTTGTCTTGATGCATACACAAAACCTTCCGTGCTGTAAGGGAGTAAAACCGAGTCTCTTTCTGGAATGCCCCAAAATTCGTTCCGCTGAAGGTATGGAAACTACTTTCTATTTCAGCTTTTTCAAAATTCCATTCTCAATCAACTAAGCTATTTCTCTCGGTTCACGAAATTTCTCAATGGTATCACAAATTGTAAACATCATCCAGAATTCTTCTGCAAAGCTCAAAAGGTTTCAGTTCTCCATTCTGTTATCGGTCTTGACCACTTGGTGATAGTTTTCAAAACTTGCGGGATTTAAAGAGATATCCTCAATTAAGAACATCGTTGTCTCAACAAATATCAATCTCTCAGAATGCACAATGATCGACGAATTTCCTAACAAAGTGCAAAGATGATTTTCATGCCCTTCCTCGTCTCCGAACGTACTATTAAGTCATACAATGACCATTCGCCCAAGTACTCACGAGAAAACATCATTTATCAAATTCGCAAAATAGTCAGAGCTTTAGCTAATACTATTAGCGTCACTAACCGTCATAGTAGTCGTTTACGAATACGGAAGGCGATTCCAAGAATAAAATCAATTTATCAGAAGGAAACTTCGCGCTCTGAAATTAAACAAACACATAGTCATTTCAGGGTGGAGGAATATTGGCTCCTAACAGTAATACGGTTCAGCTATCTCCAGTCACCATCCTTCTTTATCGCGAACGAAACTAAAACACGCCCAGCAGATACACTCAAGCAGACTTACATCCTGGTCTTCGGTTGCTGCTCTTCCCGGTAGCTCAAATCAACTGGTATAATTCCGGACACATCCGGAAGAAATCTTTTCCTGGTGACTAGACAATATCTCGATATCATGTCAAATCTTACTTCACACTCCGGTGGAAAACTTGGTGGTTCAACCAGGAATCATATTCAAGAAATTCAGGGTGCCAAATAACTTTCAAGATACGATTCATTCATTGGTGTACGAAATGGGTCCTAGGAAAACTTCATAACCGCGAAAGTAACACACGAGTCTCCAGAGTAATAGTGATAGCAAAGGGTTTAACAATCGGTAATCGTAGTAGGGAGTTCAAAATTGTTTCAAACGCCAAAGGTGAGACATAGAAGGGTAGTTGTCAATATTTGAATGCTCAATCAACCAATTCCTTGTCAGAATAAAATCGAAGTTAACTATCCAAAGAAAGACAGATCAGCATAGCAAAATTTATCGTTCAAAGGTGAGAGGGAAACATTCTTATACTCGTGGTTACACACCACAAGACTTCTCATAGGGACAGAGATGGGTGAAACGAAATCAAATAGTGTCGGAAGATTCATAGACGTTTATCAAAGCAAAAGACAAATAACAAAATGTATCAAGTACGTCATCGCCATGGAGATTCTCAGAATGCCCGAAGAGGCGTCAAAATGATTAACGAAAGGATCAGAGATCAGAGTCAAAATATGAAGATAAGGATCAAATAGTGTCAGGCAATTATTATGAAATTCTCAATGCCTTCAAGATTTAATCAGGTTCAAATCTTAGGTGGTGCAAAGCATAAGCTTTCACTTTCCAAAAGTGGTATCAAAAGGATCTAATCAAAAGCAAGGCACGAATCAAAGTGATGCGGAAGAAATGATACTTAAACAAATGCCTTATAGTCTACCCCTTCCTCACTGGTCAAAACTTACGTTCCTATAGGGAAATCTTAAAGCAAATTTTCAAAGATTGTCTTACGAGCGCCTACAGGGAAAACTTAGTGGTCCTAACTTACACAGGCCAAGGGTAAATGTATTACGAGTCGCAGCCTGTCTCTCTGATACCATAATTGTAACACCCCAACCCGACAAGGGTAAAGATGTCATAATAATGGTTTCATATCAGATCAAAACAAAGCATACATCAAAAGTAATACAAGGTTACAAAAGTAATACTGAATATACAAGGCTACAAAGGGAACAAAAGCTAAATACTAAGTCTGCAAATGCAAATCCTTCTACTAGTCTCTACTTCAGAATATCTATCAAGGTCTTCTAAGTCCAAAAGTCTCTTCACTCATACCCGGCTTCCAACTAAAACCTGCCGCAGGAAAAGAAATGCGGCTGAGCTTAAAAAGCCCAGTGAACAGATATATATAAACGAAAACGAAAGCAAAAGAAAACGAACATGTATAGTTTGGTGCATTGGGTTTACAAAGGTATAGTCAAAGAGTACAAAGTAAGAAAGGGTCAGAAATCCAACACGAGCCCGAACACAAATATAGTAACCCTGCAAGCAATCTAGAGGGGATACCTCTCAAATAACCAGATAATATGAGGGGTGTCCTCATGTATCAAATTGGAGTGATCAGCTCCCGAACAATATGTGAAAGACGTGGATTGCACCCATGCATCAGTCACCGAACAATATAATATAATATCAAATCATGTTAAATCCACTAATACGAACACGAACCTAGGATGCATCCATACGCCCCCCGAACAATATACTGGCCATAATAAATGTAGTGTGCACATAATAATCAAAATGGGGACGATGTGGAACATCACTCGACCACATTGGAGTCATGCCATTGGTGCATCAATGACACGGCCATGTTACCTTCATGGCTAGGAAACGAACTTGGCTCGGGTATCAAACTGAAGGGTTCTAGGTGTTGGCTCTTGTGATTCCTTTTCATTCCGATTATCTGACTTAAGGTTCTAGGAGGGAGTGATCTTGATCCCTGTCAGCTACTCTTGTGTTTGTGCTTGCTATTTGAATAAGGTACAGATATTCTGCTCTTCTTGTAAAGAGCCTTCGTCTCATTTCTGATTCCTGTTTCATTGTTATGTTTCCCCTTGTATTGTGAACCATAGATTTGAACCTTTGTCTTGAACCCTGTCATGAACCTGAACTTGAACCTTGATACACTTGATATGAACCATTAGACTTGAACCTTTGTCTTGAACCCTGCTATGACACTTGACATGACTTGTTCACCCCTGATAACCTGGATAATTAAGACCTTGGGTACTTGAAGGTTCATAGGATTTTTATAAACTACTTTTAATTGTATATGAAGAGGTTTTGAACATTTCCTTAAAAGACTTTTATTATGAAACTGTTCTACCGATCATTTTATTAAAACCATGTAAAAAGGATTTCTTTTAATAAACTATTATGAACCTTCTAGTATTGACTTTCTAATATTTGACCTCCCTGATATGGACCTCCTGATAATGAACCCCTGCATTTATCTCCTGTCTTGAACCCTGATATGAACCCTGATATGATTCTTGACATTTGACACCTGAGACTTGACACCTGATACCCGAGACTTGATACTTGACCTTGACCCACAGTTTGAGACTACGAGCCATCTACTAGGCATGAGGGTTTCATGTCCATGTCGGTGATGCACCGCCGGCATGACTAGTGTGTAGCCCTAGTGATTTGGTTACGCCGTCCCCGATCTTGACTTGATTTATTACGTAGAGGAAGAACCCTGTGGCCTGCGGGGGCGTATGGATGCATCCTAGACTTGTCTTGTTCTTGTTACTTGTATTACTTGGTGGCTGGCGAGTGTGTGCGATACACGCCTTTCACACCCCTGGGAGCTAGCTACTCCACCCCTGGAGGTATCCCCTCACCCTGTACTTGGTATGCTGAGGTCACCCCTCCATACACCCTGATATGTGACTTGATATGGTTTGACTTTGAGATTGATTTTGAGTTTTGGGCTCGTAGTGGATTACTGTTTTCCTGAAACCTTGTAACCCTATTGACCTGACATTTGACCTGACTTGATTTGACTTGGGTTGTGGTGGACTACTGGTTATGTTACCCTATGACTTGACACTGGACTTGACTTGATTTCGACTTGGGCTGGTGGTGGGTTCTGGTTTCATTTGCACCTACCTTTGTAACCATTCTTAGTTCCTGGTATGTCTGCACAACTCTTTTGTATTCCTTTTCCTGACTCTTGTTACTCCTGGTATTATTTCTTTTACTTTATTATCCCGTTACTACTGCTTGTTTCCGTTATATCTGTTCACTGGGCTTTTTAAGCTCAGCCGCACGTTTTCTTTTCGTGTGCGGTAGGTTATAAGCAGGACGACGGGTTTGGGTATGAGTGAAGAGACTTTTGGACTTAGAAGACCTTGATAGTTATTCTGAAGTAGAAGTCATTAGAAGGATTGCATTTGCAGACTTAGTATTTAGTTTTGTTTCATTCTTAACCTTATAATGTTAGTATTTCATTTGTAACCTTTGACATTTTATTGTATTACTATTGAAGTATGCTTTGTTTGATCTGATATGAAACCATTAACGTGACATCTTTACCCTTGCCGGGTTGGGGTGTTACAATTATGGTATCAGAGACAGGTTGCGATTTCGTAATACATTTACCCTTGACCTGTGTAAGTTTGGACCACTAAGTTTCCACTGTAGGCGCTCATAAGATGACCTGTAAGAATTGCTCTAGGATTTCCCTATAGGAGCTTAAGTTCTGACCGGTGAGGAATGGGTAGACTATAAGGCATTTGTTTAAGTATCTTTGCTTCCGCAATACTCTGATTCGTGCCTTACTTTTGGTTTAAGCCTGTTGAATCCCTCTTGGAGATTGAAAGCTTATGCCTTACACTATTGAACCTTATCCTTAGATTCCGACTCTGACATCTGATCCTTTTGTTAATCATGTGATACCTCTTCGGGCAATTCTGAGAATCTCCATAGCGATGACGTACTCGATACATTCTGTTGTTTGTCTCTTGCTTTTGATAAGCATCTGTGAATTTTCTGACGCTATTTGACCTCGTCTTACCCCTCTCTATTCCCTATGAAAAGTCTTGTGGTGTTTAACCATGAGTATAAGGATGTTTCCCTCTCACTTTTGAACGATAAGATTTACCTTGTTGATCCGTCTTTCTTGGATAGTCAACTTCGATTTTATTTTGATAAGGGATTGGTTATTTGAGCATTCGAAATTTTGACAACAACGGCGGCTACCCTGAAGAGTGAAGACATCCCTTTCAAGGCAGAAGTGTTGGCGATGCAGAAGAAGAAATCTACTCAAGACGGCGAACCTGGAGCTGATGAAGACATGCAGACTAACTTCCCTATTCACCTTGGTTGTACTAAGATGAATTGAGAGCGGAAGCAGACTGGATGATGAAGGATCGTGTCAAGAAACTCTCATTTCTCCATCACATTCCAAGGAGAACTGCAGATACAAGTTCACGATTTTGTTTCGCTCATTGATTGATGGACTCACTTAAACTTCGTTAAATAATAGTAAGACCCTCTAATGATTTAAGTTCCTGAGAAGCATTTCAGTTCCGTGTCTATTCGTACGTTCGATGATGGTTTTGTTCTGGGGAAATTTTGGCGAATTGTGGAAGATTTGACGCTTGTGGACGGTGTACCTTATTCTGCTAGGCAATCTGGGATTCCGATACTCTTACAAGTAGTTTGTTTTTCCCTCTTGATTATGACCTTGTTTTTGTTGACCTCTGAGACTGTAGAAGTACTAGGTGGATGAAGATAGATTGTTTTGCTTACGACTCGAGATAAAGTATGATCATCATGAAGGCATATTTATGTGGTGCTGGTATTATTAACGTGATAATACTTACACCATATAACGTGCCCTCATTGTGGCCATAGGATATCTTGGGAAGTACCTAAGAAGTTTAGAACTTGATTCCCGATGGATTATCTGTGATTAGTGAGACCTTAGGTTCATTCTACCTATGCGTATACTCTGCCTTCGTTCGTCAAATATCTGGATTAGTTTGGACTCTTGTGTTGCATTCTGTTGACCTCAGTTATGAACCTTAAACTCCTTGAAGAGCTCTCTACTGTAGATGCAATTAATTCGATTTGAAATTCTTGTTCGCATTCCGTATGAGTATTCCGTTCTCTTTCTCCCTGCTTCCTGCAAATTTCGAGGACGAAATTTTTCTGTTAGAGGGGAAGAAGTTGTAATACCCAAAATTTCATAATGTGCAAAATGACCAAACTGCCCCTTAAATTTTAAAAGTTAATTAAAACACACAAAAAGCACCAAATTAATTCCAAACTTCTGGTAATGAGCAACATATGAAGTAGGGTAATTTTTGTTACAACATTTTAATAGTTTACAATGTCCAAAAAAATTAATTGTCACCCACAAAGATTATAATATGGCCAAATATATATAAGTATATATGTGTAATTATTTATTTTGTATTTAAAATCATTTAAAATCAAGATAAGCATCAAACCAATAAGGAAACTATTGAAATTCAGGAAACTTGATCTCCTAAAACTAATAGGCCGAGATTCATGCCTCCCCTCCCCTCTCATACTCGGTTTTATATAATCTCCTTATTTGTTCCATTCGAAAACCCTAAACACAACCCATACAAGTCGACTGCTACTACTCCATGCTTCCTGCTGTTCGGTTTGAATCAAGGCAAAAAGGAGGTCCTTTTGTGCTTCTATTTAGTGGTTGTGTCGTGGTGTTTCAGCAGATTCAAAGTGGCATTGATCGTGAGTGTTGGAGGTTGGTCGAAAGGGTTCTAGGTGTTGGCTCTTGTGATTCCTTTTCATTCCGATTATCTGACTTAAGGTTCTAGGAGGGAGTGATCTTGATCCCTGTCAGCTACTCTTGTGTTTGTGCTTGCTATTTGAATAAGGTACAGATATTCTGCTCTTCTTGTAAAGAGCCTTCGTCTCATTTCTGATTCCTGTTTCATTGTTATGTTTCCCCTTGTATTGTGAACCATAGATTTGAACCTTTGTCTTGAACCCTGTCATGAACCTGAACTTGAACCTTGATACACTTGATATGAACCATTAGACTTGAACCTTTGTCTTGAACCCTGCTATGACACTTGACATGACTTGTTCACCCCTGATAACCTGGATAATTAAGACCTTGGGTACTTGAAGGTTCATAGGATTTTTATAAACTACTTTTAATTGTATATGAAGAGGTTTTGAACATTTCCTTAAAAGACTTTTATTATGAAACTGTTCTACCGATCATTTTATTAAAACCATGTAAAAAGGATTTCTTTTAATAAACTATTATGAACCTTCTAGTATTGACTTTCTAATATTTGACCTCCCTGATATGGACCTCCTGATAATGAACCCTGCATTTATCTCCTGTCTTGAACCCTGATATGAACCCTGATATGATTCTTGACATTTGACACCTGAGACTTGACACCTGATACCCGAGACTTGATACTTGACCTTGACCCACAGTTTGAGACTACGAGCCATCTACTAGGCATGAGGGTTTCATGTCCATGTCGGTGATGCACCGCCGGCATGACTAGTGTGTAGCCCTAGTGATTTGGTTACGCCGTCCCCGATCTTGACTTGATTTATTACGTAGAGGAAGAACCCTGTGGCCTGCGGGGGCGTATGGATGCATCCTAGACTTGTCTTGTTCTTGTTACTTGTATTACTTGGTGGCTGGCGAGTGTGTGCGATACACGCCTTTCACACCCCTGGGAGCTAGCTACTCCACCCCTGGAGGTATCCCCTCACCCTGTACTTGGTATGCTGAGGTCACCCCTCCATACACCCTGATATGTGACTTGATATGGTTTGACTTTGAGATTGATTTTGAGTTTTGGGCTCGTAGTGGATTACTGTTTTCCTGAAACCTTGTAACCCTATTGACCTGACATTTGACCTGACTTGATTTGACTTGGGTTGTGGTGGACTACTGGTTATGTTACCCTATGACTTGACACTGGACTTGACTTGATTTCGACTTGGGCTGGTGGTGGGTTCTGGTTTCATTTGCACCTACCTTTGTAACCATTCTTAGTTCCTGGTATGTCTGCACAACTCTTTTGTATTCCTTTTCCTGACTCTTGTTACTCCTGGTATTATTTCTTTTACTTTATTATCCCGTTACTACTGCTTGTTTCCGTTATATCTGTTCACTGGGCTTTTTAAGCTCAGCCGCACGTTTTCTTTTCGTGTGCGGTAGGTTATAAGCAGGACGACGGGTTTGGGTATGAGTGAAGAGACTTTTGGACTTAGAAGACCTTGATAGTTATTCTGAAGTAGAAGTCATTAGAAGGATTGCATTTGCAAACTTAGTATTTAGTTTTGTTTCATTCTTAACCTTAGAATGTTAGTATTTCATTTGTAACCTTTGACATTTTATTGTATTACTATTGAAGTATGCTTTGTTTGATCTGATATGAAACCATTAACGTGACATCTTTACCCTTGCCGGGTTGGGGTGTTACATCTGTGCCCTGTCGAACAACTCAGGCATCTCCTGCCTCAACTGGGTAATACGCTCAGAACTCTCTAGCTGTCGGGACTCCAATCCCTGATATGAAACATCTATAGCAACTCTGCCTGTGACTAGTCCCTCGATCTCCTCCTCTATAGCCTCGATCCGGCTCACTGGTATCTCCTCCACATGGCATAATGCCCTGTCAATCTGTCCCTGTAGCTGGTTTAGTCTCAAGTTAAATGTAGCAGCAGTAAGTAGTCTGTCAGCAGCAGCCCTCGAGCTCTCACCAACCTCGAATCTGCTGGGTGGTGCTGTCTCTGTGGCATCTGAAGTATCTGGTGATGGAATATCAAGACGTGCCCGCTTCTTGAGCGGTAGGTCTGACATAGGAGTAGGATCTCTGGTATGAACTGGTGCTGATAGGGATGGCAATGGTGGAGACAATGATGATAAGGATGGTAAGGGTGATAATGGTGATGGTGTACTGAATGCCACACTCCTCCTCGCTGTCAAGCGGTGACGGAGTGGATGAGATGAAGTAAGTGATGATGGTATGACAGTGAGACGATGAACCCGCTTAGAGCAGTGCGCTTCATGCGCGGCCCACCTGGATATGTACGGTAAACTCGACCATAGGGTACAAACTCTCCTGGCTGGATAACTGGAACAACTCTGGGACCACGACGGATCACAGGTGACAGTGGTGGGGTAGGCACGACTTCCCCCTCCTCAAAGGGTTCTGTCTCAGCCTCTGACATCACAGGTGAAGATTGTGGAGTAGGCTCCACAGATGACAAAATGATAGTGGGTAGTGAGGGTGATGTAACCGACTCTAGTATGATGGAGGGTAGTGAGGAAATATCGTCTGACTCAGAGTCCGATGAGATAACAATAGGGTGTGAATCCGAAGACATCACTGTGACAATAAACGTGAAATAAAAGTAAATAAACATTTACATAATGTGGGTTATGATGAAATGATATATGTATGAAATCGCAATCACTACATGTGATATAATTAATATGCACTTATGCTACAATGATGAGATGCTATGATGGCGTAGTTATAGTTTAGGATATAATGGACAACCTAGTTCGCTATAACCTTTACTCTGGTACCAATCTGTCACACCCCCAAATTTCGTGACTTGCAGCGGCATGAAGCATTCAGGGGCGCGACTGGTCATAGCACCAAAGTTGCAGTTATATTGAACGACCTAAAGTATCGTTTAGAAAATACATCGTTTGATTAATTAAAAACATTCAGAGTTACAAAGCTAGATCCCAAAAGGTGAAACAAGTTTTCAGAAAAACAAGTTCATACAATTCAAACGATGGATAAGTGCATAAAATATAAAGTGAGACGCGTCGACTCCGCGACTCCATGATATGTCCTTATGCAAGACAACATGCGATACGTTAATTACCTGAAAATACATTGCTAAAAATGGTCAACAAAAATGTTGGTGAGATCATAGGTTTATGTAAATGAAATGTTGTACGGATACCACAAGTATAAATTGTATGAGAAAACAATGCCACATAAAAATGATACATTAGCTCTTAAGCTCATGACCCCGAAGCTAGACTGAATGAAATGCCCCAACTGAGTGTTTTCCAATCACTCTAATATGACAGAAATGAAATGCGTTCGTTTGACCAGTTGGTGCTACCAACCCGAATGGAGGAATCACCCTCAATAGATCTATTCACTCACTCTCGCTTGCTCACAATTAACAGTTCATGATAATAAAGGGGACTTTAATCTGGGCAATGATGTAACTTAAGCAATGTAAATGAGTTTGGATACTTTAGTCCGCATATAAAAATGGTGCAATGTATTCTCCCCCGAGAGTTTAGAAATCAAATAAACAATTGAAAACGGGGCTATGAAAACTCACCTGATATGATATAGCAACAATGACAATGATGGATGTGATGAAATAAAGCTCGGTCTCTAACCGCAACCTATTATGAATGATGTGATCCAATGTAAGCAATGATACAATGCAACACATGCAAATACGTATGTTAATGATACCACTTGTTAGTTTTAAAAATAACGTTTATCGACGAATAACACACTTTTGACGTCTCGTTAAGTTATAAACTACTTTTCGTATAAATATGTTGAAACGGTACTCCACGATCCTCGTTTGGTGTTCTATCGGCAAAATATAGCGTTTTCATCGCAATTTAACATTTTTCATTAATTGTGAAAATATGCCCAAAATGGCTTCGTGAAACTAGTCGCGATATGTTGTACGATAAGTGTTAGTGATCAAACTCGACGTTTTGAAAACCTTGTAACAATATATTAATGTCATTTCATTTAACTTTTGATTGCACACGCCTCGATCAATTAGAAAATCGGCTATCAATGTTATGTCTCGCAAAAATACTAGTTTTTATACTTAAAACACTTTCTATTAGTGGGCTGTCAAAATAAACATGGTACGTCGGGCTTCAAACGTGTATATCTCGGTCGTTATAAGCTTGTTTTCTACGTTCTTTATATCAACGGCTTCGTATAAACATGAACTAACATAATCTCAGTAGGTCGGGTCGTCTAGATTATGTCTAACGCCTCGTTTTGTCCTTTGAATCTCGGCGATCAGCAACTAAATTTTCAGAATTTTAGTTTTCGTCGTCTAATTTTGAAAAATCATATCTCCTTCGTTATAAGTCGGTTTTTAGTGATTCAAGTGGCCACGGTTTTGTTTTTGAAAGAACTTTCTGAATATGAAGGCCAAAATAGTTCAAAAGTTTCTGAGTTTTCCAGACTTGGCATTTTTGGACAGAACCTTATCTACTTTGCTAAAAACTCATTTTCTTGGTTCTAAACTTGATCATACCACTTCAAATCAACTCCACAAGTTCGCAAATCCTACCATACACCTTCTTAGGGTGTCATGGGGTCCTAAAAATCACCAACCTTGGTGGATTTCATGAGATCACTAGTGAAACTTATAGATCTAGTGTTAAAGATAGTTTATGTGCAAAGTGGTATCTAAAACATAAATATGTTGCATGATTAACTAATATAACTTGAAAATACATAAAAATATGAATCAAATGAAAGTATAAGATGATCAAAATGTGTTCTTGAAACTTACTTGAATATTTGATGAGTTTTGATGAGAAATGTGTAAGAAACTTTGAGGTTTAATCACAAAACCTTAACTAGTAGTATAAATGGAGCTTGATTTATACTTGAACTTCAAAAATTTATAGATGATCTTGGTGTTCTTGGGTTTGGCCGAACCTAGGGGATGAGATGGGAGGGTTTTGATCTTTTTTTAGCTAGTTGGTTTGTTAGTGTATGTGTTTGGTTAATTAAATCAAGGAACATATAAACATAAGCATTAAATGGAAGTGTACTTGTAATCAAGTGCATGGAGAATTAGGGGGTTTAGGGGGGGGGGGGGGGGGGGCACATGTGGGCATATGGAAGAAGATTTGATGTTAATTAATAAACTTGTCTCCATTTAATTAGATTTAGCTAGTTTAGTGTATACATTAGGTATTATCGGGTACCGAGTTAACTAGAAATAAATCATGACGATGTGAAATAAAGTACGACGAAGTTGTAAAAATTGTAAAACCATATTCCTTGCAAGAATCGGGTGTTAGAATGATTATCGGATTGAAATTTCGTAAACCGACGGAGTTATAAGCGTCAAACGAAAAATATAGCGATTGATTTAAAAACACCGGGTAAAGTAATAATATAATCTCTATATCATTATAATTAGTTTGAAAATGTATTAGGATCATAGTCGGGAGTATTGGGTATAACGTTAGTAGAAAAGACTGAGTGGTAACGTTAATTAAACAATTAAGCATACGTTAATGAAAATCACACAAACCCATGCATGAACTGATATGATAATGATGTTACTGATGATATGCAGACTTCTCTAGTCTGTATGGCGTGCCTTTACTGATGATGCATGAATACACAGCTAAACCTAACTGGTTACGCGCATTTGAGTACCCGTAAACCAGGTTTACAACATGTTGAATGATGCCCATGAATAGTGATTTCCCTCCGGGAATGAATAGTGTCACGTGAATAGTAAAATTTTTGACGACTTCCCAAAGTCTCAAACTGACTTCAAAAATGATGAATAGTGAAATGATGAATAGTGACTCATGAATAGTAAATTGTTGGGGTTTGAAAAATGACCTGAAATTGCGAGTTGTGACAAGCCGCTTCTTTTAACTCCACCACATGGTTGGTTTTTTTTAGGTTGAAGACGAATTTTTTTTTTACTAAACTTCAAACGTGGATTTTACAAAATCAAGATGGACTAATGAATGGAATGAAGGCAGACCGATGAGTTTTATGCTTCAACTTCAAATGTTTTTTCTTTTTTTTCTTTTTTTTTTAATGATCGAATGAAGGGAGTCATGAATGGAGTTTTAAGCTCATGAATGGACTCTTGAATGGTCTGTGAATTTTATGCATTCGCTTTGCCCGTTTTAACGAAATAAATGGTCGGATTATTGCATGCATACGTCTCTTCTAACAGTTAAAGTTTGCATGCATATTTATAGTTTTGCATAGGTTTACAGTACTCGCTCCTTCCCAATGGGAATGTGCTCCTTCCCAATGCGAATGTGTTTTGTTTTTACTCGCATCACGCGTAACCACACACAAATTCATAAGCGAGATCAATAATATAAGAATATATACGTATTTTAAATGATCACGCGTAAGCACACGTATATTTGTACGCGAGATGTAAATTATATTGTTTTTTTTTTAATCGACCACTAAAATAACGACACGAAATCACGTGTAGCCCCGGACAATTTCTTACGCGTGATCAATGTCTAAATTTGAATATTGACAAAAACTGGGCAATGCTAGACATATACGCGTGTATATGTCTAGCACAGTAATTTTCGCTTTGTATTTTGCTCGTGTTCACATACTGTAATTCTGAAACTTCATCATGCACGTTATATAAACTGGCCAGATTTAGTGCTTGGTTTAAATTTGGTTCATGTAATTTATTTTTTGTTTTATTTGCTAGTTAAAAAAATTAAATTGTTTTTCCCTATTGTGTCTATTTAACTGAATAGTGACGATCGTGCTTATTTAGCATAAATGTGATCGATGTTTTATTGTCATTTAATGACTTTAACTACAAGTCTATAATACTAGATAGTTGTTCATTTTAGGACTTCAACGCTCTATCATGAATTTTCATTGTGAACAACGAAATGAATGGTGGATGAATTTTTGGAAGGTAAATTTGAGATGAAACTGGAGCACTAAACATGGACGGAAATAAAATTCCCGATGTCATTATTTCTAATTTTGACTGTGGTAGATAATGTGTCACACACACTGAGCAAAGGCCATTTCACTCAATGGTTAGAAAAATATCATTTCAAAGACAATGAAGAGCTAATTAGAGTTACAAAGCTCCATGCCATCATAACAAATAATCATTTTAAACCTAGAAGAAGGGATGTTGATTCTTTTAAAGACCTAGAAGACAGAGTTAAAACGAGTGATGATTTACATAGAATAAACATGAATTTCCTTTCTACTGTGTTTGTTCTAATATTTGAAAAATTAAAAGAGAGAGATTCAATTTTTAAATAAAAAAGAAACACTACATAATGACCACTACAAAACACCAGTTAAATTTTCCACATTTTAAAGGCCAATTGGCCACGGTTAAAAATGTGTAAAATTATAAATTCCACACTTGCAAATGTGTGGTAATAATGGGTGTGACAAATTTTGCTAAACATATAAGTGTAGAGATACAATCCAAATGTCTATGATTAAAAGTGTGGAAACACTCTTTAAATGTCCACACTTATAAGTGTGGCAAAATTGCAAAAAGATGCTTACAATTAAAAGTGTGGAAACATTGTTAAATATTCACACCTAAAAGTGTGGACATATTTTTCTGGAAGAAGAAAAAAATAAAAAGAAAATACATACAAATATACCAAAACTTAAGCAAAGAAAATACATTCAATAGTCAAATGCATACAAGATTGCCACAAATTTTCGAGTAATGTACAAGTAAAAACCAATTAACAATGAGTATACACATTTTCAGTTTTCTTCGCTTTTTCTACCCTTGAGACGACGACTGTTGGTGATTCTGAACTCTAGAAACAAAAGGTATTTGCATACTAGATTGCCACAAATTTTGCCACATTTTTCCCAAAGGCTCCTGTTGTCTTTGGTGGTGTTGTTGCTGCTCCTCCTGAATGAAGTGATATATCAGAAATATGAATAGAAACATAGATTAAGCTGTCATCTGTAATATATCGAATCTGGATCCTATTTTAAGATTATACAGCAGTAGCAACTAACAAGCCACCATCGCAAAACTGTCTCCAAATTTATTGCGCTCTAGTTTCTAGTAAATATTATATCTACATCTATACAGCAGTAGCAACTAACAAGCCAAAATTGATAATTAGTGCTACTGTTAGGTTATTGCAGAAATTCGCTTGTTCTATGTTATGGTTCAACGATACCCAACTATGTTGTGGTATGGTTGCGTCTCAGGACCACACTAAATGAATCTCTTCTAAGAGCAGACCTATGCTATATGATATTTGCAAAAGATAAATAATATTTGGGCACAGAAAGCTGACTCATGAGCTACCAAACCACAGTAGTAAGAACATTTTACCAACTGTGTCTAATCATTCTACCTTAGTTTGCATCCTTCTATTGCTCCTCAACATTTCATTCAGTATGATATGGATAACCGAAGAGAATAACTACATGGGTAATTTCAGCACCATCAATCAACATACATTTCACTTCGTTTGATTCTCATGAGACTAGTTAGATACGAGGCACTGGCTAGAAGATAGTGTCCTACTCCCTAAATTATTCAGGACATAACGTGTAACAATAACACAGAACCACATACTGTAGTTATTCATGATGATCTATACTCTTATGTTGGAACAGTTCCATTTTATGATGGATGGATCAATTAGCGATGTTACTTAAGGGTTTGGAACTTTGGATGCTGACAGCAAGCTTCTGAGTCTTTTGTCGTCAGTAAGTACTAAGGAAGCAAGAAAAACAGAAGTACCAGGCGGTGAGTAACATGTAGGTCTCTACTACTCCATTGTTCTTACATCAAATAAAGAGTGGCACAGGAATTCCAATGTCTTGCAAGACAGAAACGAGAAACTTAACTTATTATGCAAGAAAGAACCGCTAATATCGAGAAAAAGTAACAGGATCTTCTCAGATCCATGCCTATCTAGATTTCAATCGCATCAAGTACCTTTTATTTTATTTGAAATAAATAAAAAAAATAAAGTTATTAACGAGTAAAAAGTGTATATAAATATATTTTTAGAACAAATAAAATTACCGCTCAATCGGATACATCCATCTATAATGAACAGGTCCACCAAGTTTGGCCTCTGATATCAAGTGAATTGTCAAATGAACCATGATTGTGAAGAAACTAGGAGGAAATAACTGCTCCAACTCGCACAAAGTCCGCACCACTTGATACTCCATTTTCTCTAATTCACTAAGATCAAGAACTTTAGCACATAACCCTTTGAAAAAGGAGCATAAGTCACACACTGCTTTGACTACTCGAGTTTGTGCTCTTGAATGCATGGAAGCCTTTAGAACAATAGGCAAAATGTCTTGCATTAGAATATGGCTATCATGACTCTTGAGGTTGGAGAGCTTACGATCCTTCAAGCTTACACACCTTGAAATATTTGAAGCATAACCATCAGGAACTTTTAGATCTTTTAAGACTTGTAAAAAGTTCGACTTCTCCACATTAGACATAGTGTAACATGCCAAGGGTACATATGACTTTTTGTTAGGACGGTTTATAAGGTGGAGGTCATGCCTTATTCCCATTTCCATGAGATCCTTGCGAGCATTTTCGTTGTCTTTAGTCTTCCCATCCAAATTTAATAAAGTCCCGATCACGTTATCACAAACATTTTTTTCGATATGCATCACATCTAAGTTATGCCTAATAAGATTGAACTCCCAATATGGCAAATCAAAAAAAATACTCCTCTTTTTCCACACTTGGTTATCACCATCAATATCTTCTTCTATGAAACTCTCTATATCATCAAATGCACTCGAATCGTCATTTGTTACATGAAGAGGACTACTTGTTGAACAACCAGCATCATCTCTTGTCCTTTTCTTATTCGATTTTGTTGACTTTCCATATTTGAATTTTGAACCTCTTAATTGTTTCAAAATATCAGACCCCGACATTATGGTGGGAGGACCATCTTCCTCAATTGTGCCATCAAAATTATCCTTTTGAAATCGATAAGGATGATTTTCTTCAAGCCATCTACGATGTCCCATGTAGCAAAATTTCTTTCCATGCTTTAACCACATTGAGCGAGTTGACTTCACGCAGGTGGGGCATGCCACACGTCCCTTAGTGCTCCAACCCGATAAGTTAGCATAGGCAGGAAAATCATTCACAGTCCACAAAAGAGAAGCTCTTAACTTGAACCTTTCTTTCGAGAAAGCATCATAAGCATCAACCCCTTTCCATAAACGATTAAGTTCTTTAATTAAAGGTTGTAGATAAACGTCTATATCATTGCCCGGGCCTTTTTCCCCTTCAATTATCGCTGAAAGAATAAAAGATTGTTGCTTCATGCATATCCACGGAGGTAAATTATAGGGAATCAATAGCACTGGCCAGGTACTATGTGTTGTATTCATCGTACGAAACGGATTACATCCGTCACTAGCAAGCCCAAGCCTTACACTACGAGGATCTGAGGCAAATTGTTCATATCGATCATTAAACGCCTTCCAAGCAAGACCATCTGCCGGGTGCCTTAACTTCCCATCTTTTGTTCGACCCGCGTCATGCCACCTCATGTCCTTCGCCGTTTTCTCACACATGTATAGCCTTTTCAGTCTCGGAATTAAAGGAAAATAACGTAAGACTTTTGCTGGCTTTTTTGACTTGTGTGATTTTGAACTTTCACCCGATTGATCACCAACATCATTTCTATATCGGGAAGCTTTGCAAGTATGACATGATTGTTCACCTTCGCTCTTATCCCAATATAGCATGCAATCATTAGGACATGCATGGATTTTCTTGTATCCAAGCCCCAAATCATTAGTTAATTTTTTGGTTTGGTGAACAGATGATGGTAATGATGTGATGTGAGGAAATGCATCTCGTAAAAGCTCTAGCAACATACCAAAAGTCTTGTTGGATATGCCCCCGATACATTTAATGTGATATAAGCGTAAAGTAAAAGACAAACTAGAAAACTTGCAGCCGGGATACAATTCTTTGTCACACTGTTCTAGCAACTTTTTATAAGGAATATCCTCGACATTGTGATCACTTGTTTCGGCAGATTCATCTACTTCTACATCAAGCCCTCCTTCCTCCGTGTTTTCATGATTCGAAGGAAAAGAACTTAAACCAAAGGCATCCCGAACCAAGCCTATCATGTCGTCTTCAACAAACGAAGTTTCATGGACGCTATTAGACGGAGATGTTGGGGGAGTAGCAAGCTCCCCATGAAGAGTCCATGTTGTGTACCCCGGTAAAAAACCATAACGTAATAAGTGTTCATGAACCTCATCTACCTCCAATAATTCATCATTACCACATCTAAGGCATGGACATATAATTAATCCTCTTATATCTCTAGCACGAGCGAAATTAATAAAAGACTCGACTCCTTTTCTAAAAGTAATGCTTGTTATGTGTGCGTTGATCCAACTTTTGTCCATTATATTGATTTACCTAAACAAGTAATAATTGTTTATAACATACCATAAAGTTAATATATAATAAAAAAGCTTTGCAAAACTTAAAGATCTAATGAAACGCCTAGTCCTTGTCGAGCTAAGAATGCACTTAGTAGCAAAATACTACGAAAATATGAGCAAGTTATTTCTAACTCATTATTAGCAACATATCCTAAACATGCTACACAAACAAATCGTCTACTTATAGTGAAAATGACTCAAGTATAATAATTGTGTTCCTTTACTCTTAAACATCATAACACTAACATATCCTTTCATGATTTGCAAACGATTAACAAGTACTTGTACCACAATCAACTAGCAAATAAAGTTAGGATGACAATCAACTAGCAAATATAGGGAGAACTACCAGTCAATATGGACATATTAGATCACAAGAACACCAAGTGATCAAATATTCAACAATAACAATAGATCAAGGTACAACATGTCTTAAGACTCAAAACTTCAACAGTGGTGGAAAAAGGTAAAACAGAATACATGTGACAATGCCTTATACATTCAGACTAGATACGGATAACCAAAAATCACAAAAAATGTTATACACCAGTCACAAGCTAAAAAATCCTAAAAGGCCATATGACTGAACTAAGTATTAACCACTTGCAAATAGTACTAACAATAACAACAGTCATAACGAAGCCCATTAGCATCAATCTAAAATTCGTTTTAACTCCCAATAAGCGACTAGAGTGACATTTACACAGGCGAGACATAAACCCCTAAAGTTTACCTACCAAACAAACTTCGCAAATCCTAACTTGCACAATGCATCAAAATATACTACCCCAATCACCAACTTGCACCAAACAATTAACGCCACTAAAACCTAACAAATCATGTACTACTCCAATTCCTAATAACTAATTAATCATTACATTCACAATGCATCAAAATATAACTACCTTGCACTATTCAGAACCAAAAGCATCCCTTGCTAAAACCTAACAAATCATGTACTACTCCAATTCCCAACGCGATCGGACACAAGCGGAACACACAAACACCTCACAAGCAATCCAACTTCCGATGGCTCAAAATGCTGCAAAAAATACAAATTCAATCATCTAAACCTATCGATTACAGATCCACGATTACAGAACCTATCGATTAAACAAAACCTATCGATTAAACAACAACCTGACTTTAAGTACATGAATAATCGTTACCTGATGATGATTACAAAACCTATCGATTACAGATCCATGATTACAGATCCACGGTGATGAGTGATTAATCCACGGTGATGAGTGAATAATCGTTACCTGATGATTTTCTGATGGAACAGTGAATGAATAATCGTTGATAAGTGTAGTTTTTTATTTTAGGGCTTTTATTATAAAAATGATGGATAATGGAATGGATAAACCTGGCTTTTTTTTTATATAAGTGTAGTTTTTGATTTTGGGGCTTTTTTTTTATAAGTGTTGATTTTGGGGCTTTTTTTTTTTATAAGTGTAGTTTTTGATTGTGGGGCTTTTTTTTTTTTATAAGTGTAGCTTTTTTCCACAATTATAAATGTGGCTTTCTTATATAGTTATTTTTACATTCATAAGTGTAGCATTTTTTAAGTGTTTTCTTACACTTATAAGTGTGTTCTTTTAAGAATTTATTTTACTTCAATTATAAATGTAGCGTTATTGTGATTGTCCACACTTATATATGTGGAGTATTTTTTAAAAGATTTGTAACACTTATAAATGTAGCAAAATTGTGATTTCATATAAAAAAAAGTCCACGGTTGACTATACCGTGGAGAAATAAGTGTAGAGAATTCAACTTTTTTTTGTAGTGGACAATCGTAATATTTCTAAAAACACTATAGAATGGCTAATATTTCTAAAATCAATATAGAATGGTCAATATGTTTTTTAAACACAATTATTTGGTCAAAAACCGTAGCTAATTCAACTTTTGGGTGGGCTATGGCCCATCCCACCTATCAAGTAGCACCGTCCCTGGTTAACAAGATAGTCTTAGATTGTCTATAAATTGCACGTACCATGCAACCTCAATCCCATGCATACACACATTTTACTACAACTAAAAATAACAATCACCATTTTTACTCTTTTTCTGGTCTTGCTCTCTACACAAACACTATCCTCTACAACAACTTCTGTTACAGATCGTTTCGTTCAGTGTCTAAACGATCAGTCTGATCCTTCGTTTCCAATTACCGGGCTACTCTACGCGCCCAACAACTCCTCATTTCCCACCGTTTTTGCAAACTTACATCCGAAACCTTCGCTTCAATGAATCCACAACCCCAAAACCAATCTTAATCATCACCGCGTTACATGTTTCTCACATTCAAGCAGCCGTCTTTTGTGGTAAAGCAAACAGCTTGCTAATGAAAACAAGAAGCGGAGGACATGACAATGAAGGCCTTTCTTATGTTACAAACACCAACCAACCTTTTTTTGTTGTTGATATGTTTAACTTAAGGTCTATAAACGTGAGTTTAGAACATGAAACTGCATGGGTGTAAGTTGGTGCCACTCTCGGTGAACTCTATTATCGAATAGCTAGCCGAGAAAAGCAACAAACTTGCCTTTCCTGCGGGAGCGTGTCCGACTGTTGGTGTTGGTGGCCATTTTAGTGGTGGTGGATATGGTATTATGATGAGAAAATACGGGCTTTCAGTTGATAATATCGTTGATGCTGAGTTAATCGATGTGAATGGTAAGCTTTTGAATCGAAAGTCTATGGGTGAAGATTTGTTTTGGGCTATTATGGGTGGTGGCGGTGTTAGCTTTGGTGTAATTTTGTCTTGCAAGATTAAACTAGTTCGTGTTCCTGAAGTTGTTACAGTTTTTTACATAGAAAGAACATATGAACAAAACCTTGCCACTATTGCCCAAAAGTGGGTACAAGTTGCTAATAAGCTTGATAAGGATCTTTTTCTGCCAATGATATTCGATGTTTTAAATGATACTAATGGTGAAAAGACAACCCGTGCTGGGTTTCGAACTTTGTACTTAGGAAACTCGACAAATCTTGTTGCAATCTTTGAACAAAGATTTTCCTGAGTTAGGGTTACTAAAGTCCGATTGTATTGAAATGAGTTGGATCGAGTCTGTAGTCTTCTACACGGGGTTCCCTCTTGATACTCCAACCAACGTGCTTTTAAGCCGTACACCTCAAAGGCTAAACCCACTCAAGATCAAATCTGATTACTTACAAAAACCTATTTCTAAACAAGGGTTTGAGTTTATATTTGAGAAAATGAAAGAACTTGAAAACCAAATGTTGGCTTTTAATCCTTATGGTGGTCAAATGAGTGAGATTTCCGAATTTGCAAAGCCTTTCCCACATCGATCCGGGAATATAGCAAAGATTCGTTATGAAGTGAACTGGGACGAACTTGGAGTTGAAGCTGCGAACCGATATATGAATTTCACAAGATTGATGTACGAGTACATGACTCCCTTTGTGTCCAAGAATCCAAGAGAAGCATTTTTGAATTATAGGGATTTGGATATTGGTATAAATAGTCATGGGAAGGATAGTTATGTTGAAGGTATGGTTTATGGGCACTAGTATTTTAAAGAGGCAAATTACAAGAGGTTGACAAGAATCAAGACTAGAGTTGATCCTCAAAACTTTTATAGAAATGAGCAAAGTGTTCCAACTTTGTCAATGTGAAGAACTATAAATTAAGTAAACAGACCTCCCTAACAGTATATATCTTTGGGGAAGAATACATATTCTCTAAATACATTTAAATAATGAGTTTAGTTTTCTTTGTCAATTTGTACGCTCAAGTTGTATATTTGTAATAAATAAATTCTTTCTATGGTTTGCTGGGTAATAGAGAAGGTTGTGCACTTGGAGAACATATTATAATTAAGCTGGGTAATAGAGATTGTCTTGATCCATTAGACGATCAATCTATGGATAAGCCAAGGTCTAATATGATAAAAGTCATGTTACATATATCAGTCCTTCATTAAGTGCACTCGAGTTATATTGGTCTTTGTGTTTGGAGTTGCAATGGGTTAAGGATAGTTTTTTGGGTTAAGGATAGTTAGTCATGAAGGATGTGACTACTTGCCCTCAACTATTGCAATTCTGAGAATGGGTCAAAAATGGTATAAGGTTCTCTGGTAAGTCAAAATGGCACTGGTATAAAATTCGCAATGCAAAGTATGTTACATTGGATTTCTTCCGTGACCATGTCTGATGCTTCTACATGACCGTTTGTTGCGACTTTCATTAGTCTTCGCTAATATATTTCACCATTTAAAAAAAAAAATTAAAAACTGGCCGATTAGTGTTTTGTGCCACTATTCTAATTACATGTTTTACTGGTCTAGCAGTAGTATAAGAAATTAACTTTTACTGTGGAACAACCGTTTTGTTTTATAGCTATTCACATGCTCTAAACATGGATGAGTTTGTAATAAGATTTGATTATATCACCTGAAGATGTGCAGGTGAACGCATCAAAAGATATGTACAGGACCAACAAATTTGTTACTCACTGAAAATTATCATAAGATTGGTAAGTAAAGTTGGTAAGATTTGATTATTGAGTCCAAAACCGGATTAAACTGAACCAAGAACTGAACTGTATAGTACTGGTTTGGTGTTGGTACGGTTATGGTTTAAAACAGGTTCGGGTCCAGATGCTATCGAACAACACTCAATGTATTAGAAGTGCAAGTTCTTGTCAGAACAACCTTGCTTCATTCGATAGGAAAAAATCTAGTGTTTGAGGTTTCAAGCTTTAGCACCTTATGGACCGTGTATGGACTGACCTATCTCGTCCTGGCCTGATCTGGTTCGGTGGTTTGGATCGAGCTTTGCAAGCCCCTTGTAATAAAGCTGTATCAATAACTTTGTAGGGACCATTTATGCACACCCCTTGTAAGTTGTATCAACAACGCCCATGAGAATACATCTCAAATATTCACATGAAAAATACAATCACCTCAACCATTTACAGAAAGACAGCATATTGTGGGCCGACCTTTTACACCTAGCAAGGAGTTGAATCATTTATAGTGTTCCTTGCCCAAATCATTAGAAGATAAATAAATAAAATATTAAAATAGTTTCATTTAAAATCTCAAGTTCGGGTTCATAAAATTCAGAATACTAATAGCGAACTCATGTCATGTATAAACGGCCACAAAATAGCTTAGTGTTAAGTCACATATCCTACTCGTAAGAGTTGTAGGATTCAAAACTCACTAGATACATATTTGAAAATAACTAGGGAAAAAGTTGAAAATGGTCACGTGGGTACCGCAGTTATGATGTGTACATCGATGACATAAACAAACAAAAACTTAAATAAAGGTCTTGTATTTTTTATAACCTAAGTTGTTTTATGAAATCCGTTGTGTTTTATATTTTATTAGCGAATTAATTTATAGTTCTATAATAAAGAATAAAGATATACTCTAAAAGAGTGTTTGTCGAATTAGCTGTAGGAAGCCGGAGTTTTTATTTTCGTAGAGGTCTTTTGCGAATTAGTTATTTGACTAAATGCAAGGTTTACTCATTTTTGTAAGCTCATGGAAGCTCTTAAAAGTTTGGAGTTTATAAAAACCTTGTTTAAATTTGCGTGACAAACCAAACTTTGTTAGCCGATTATTTAGTGTTTACTGTATTAGTTGTAGGCCTAAGGCCATTGATTATGTTTTGATGTATATATATACTCTCAAATGTAATTCATAATTAATTAATGAGAATACTAATTATCAAGTTTACCACAGGCTAGCTTATTTTAACAACTTAAGCTTTGATAAGCTCGACACATAATAAGTTGGGGTTAGGTTAACTTTCTTGTGATAAAACGAAGGACTTAGTGGGTGTTTATTTCGGATTATATAGCCGACTTATTCCTTTTTGGGCGAATGTTTCATAACCTCACATTTTGTGGCTTATTTTGACTTTCGGCTTATACAAGTTTATTATGATCTAATAAACTTATAAAAGCTGATTTAAAAAAAATAATAAAAAAAAAAAAAAAAAAAAAAAAATTATGAAGCATAAGCTCAAAATCAAATAAACCATAAGCCAGCTATATAGCCAAAACAAACACCCCCTATACAATATGTTAAAATCATGTGCCATTACCCAAAAAGTACCATTTCAATTGTCTCCCTCCAAAAACCCAGCTCTAAATAGGTCAAACAAACAAGTGCTCTGAGAAATGGAGTTCAAGTTCTCCGACATAAACCAATGGAAGGAATCCTTATCTTTGTATGAAACAAGAATAGAATCCGTTGGTAAACCTGATCTTGTATCACTAGACCAGTTTTACTGCAAATAATTACCATCACTTATAAAGGACATAAACACAAAACCATATTTAACTACTCCTGAACTTACCAAACTCATGAAATGGAAACTTACCCAGGGTAAATGGAGTGGCTCGAGGTACAAGTTTATTGGCAACGTGCAAGTGAGGGTAGTAAAGACATCCGAATACATGTAAGTGGTCATAGTTTGGGAGTTTATTATAAAGTTTGGTGATGGGAATTTCATTTTGAATGGCGGTAGAAGGAAAGATATTTAGGAGATGGGCGGCTATATGAAGAGCTTACTCCCAATATGGGGGAGGAATGTGTGCTTGAAAAAGGAGGGTGCGGACAACATTATTAAGTGTACGAAGCATACGTTCCGACTTCCCATTGTTGAGATGTCTTAGGACATGAGAAGCGAAATTGGATGCCATGCTTACGGAAAAGGGTTATGGAAACGATTGTTGTCAAATTCGCCACCATGGTCACATTGCAAAGCATTAATGTCAACTTTGAATTGGTTATTTACAAAAGCATGAAAAGAAACAAAAGTATCATACATGTCAGATTTATTATGTAATGAAAACACCCAAACAAAATGAGAAAAATGATCTAAAAAAATAACATAATATCTTATTCCACTGATACTCGGAATAGGAGAAGTCCACACATCCGAGTGTATAATGTCAAAAAGCAGACGCAACACTAGACTCAAAACTATAAAAAGGTAGTTTAACATGTTTACCCAACTGACTCTAACTACCGTATAACATCATCACCAGGATGTCCGAAGGCGATGATGCCATGTGCAATGACTAAAGGAAAGGAAAGCAAAGGGTGTGGTTGGTGATGGCTAAGGGTAACTGGGTAATGATCGCCAATACGCCACAACGGAGAAGAAGCTTCCGAGTATGGTAATCTATTATATAAAGGCTAAATTCGTCAAATTCAAGAGAAACTTTATTCTCTTTGGTAAATTTACGAACATAAATTATGTTTTTGATGATGTTAGGTGTAACCAATATACTATGAATGTAACACCCCAACCCGACAAGGGTAAAGATGTCACAACGATGGTTTCATATCAGAACAAACACAAGCATGAGACATAAATAATACAATAGAAATTCAATGGTTACAAAGGATATTCTGAAACTACAAGGTTATAATACAATAATTTCTAATCTAACTATAACTTCTTCTAATCATCTTCAATAGCTATTAAGGTCTTCTAAATCCAAGTACTCTCCACTCATACCCAGCTTCCAACTAAAACCTGCCGCAGGAAAAGAAATGCGGCTGAGCTACGAAAGCTCAGTGAACAGATATAACGATACAAAGCAGTAGTAAAGGGATAGTGAAGTAATGAAATGGTACAAGGTGTAACAAGAGTAGAAAGGACAATGGGAAAGGTTATCAAGAAATGGTTACAATGGCTAAGTGTAAAGGAAAACCATAACCCACCACCAGCCCAAGTTCAATTCAAGTCAAGCCAAGTATCAAGTCAAATCAATTGTCAGGTCAAACATAGGTTATAGGGTAACATAACAGTAATCCACTACGAGCCCAGAACATATCATATCAAATCAAGCAAGGTGTACAGAGGGGTGACCTCGGTACCAAGTACAATATGAGGGGATACCTCCAAGGGGTGGAGTCATGAGCTCCCAAGAGTGAATGACGTGTATCGCACACACCCATCATGTCACTAAGTAATACAAGTAATCAAGTCAAGTCAAGTCAAGTACAAATCTAGGATGCATCCATACGCCCCTGTAGGCTGCCACAATGTCTTCCTCTACGTGCAAGTCAAGTATCAAGTCAAGGCAGGGACGGGATAGGGCATCACTCCCCTACCCAAAAGTCAAGCCATTGGTGCATCAATGACAAGGACATGAAACCCTCATGCCTAGTATGGCTCGTAATCTCAAACTGTGGGTCAAGGTCAAGTATCAAGTATCATGTTTCAAGTTCAAGTTCAAGTCAAATCATATATCAAGGGGTTCATATCAATGTATCAAGATTCAAGTCAAGTTTCTAATCCAAGTTTATCAAGGTTCAGGTCAAGGGTCAAGACAAGAGATCATAACAAAGGTTTATAGTAAAGGTTCAATTTAAAAGTTCATTTAAAAACAATCCTTCAATAATGGTTTTCGTAAAAATGATCTTTAAAATGGTTTTCATAAAAATGGTTTTCAAAAATAGTTTTCATAAAGATAGTTTTAAAAATAGTTTTCATAAAACATTTTCTTAAATAATTAAAAAGGTTTTCTCATCCCGCTATAATCTCAAGTATCTCAAGGTTCAAGTCAAGGTTTATGGCAAGGTTCATATCAAAGTTCATAGCAGGGTTCAAGGCAAGGTTCAAACAAAGGTCAAGGCAAGGGTTTCAAAGCTAAGGTTCAAATCTAAGGTTCACAATACAAGGGGAACATAGCAATGGCTTGAGGAATCCTAAAAGAGTCAAAATCAGGGATCAAGAGAACGAAGGCACCTTACAAGAAGGGCAGAATATCTGTACCTTATTAGCAGAACACAAGGATAGCAAATGACAAGGATCAAATTACTCCTTCCTCGAACCTAAAGGAGTAGAAGACAAAATTACAATTGGTTTTTAGTTATCTTTCCATTTTAAGTACTTTCTATTTTTAGCAGGTTTCCATATTTAGCAAATTCCCATAATTAGAAAGATTTAAGCATTATTATATAGGTTAAGTCATAATTAAGCATATTATGGAAATAGGGTATATTTTAGCAAGTTACAAAAGTCTAGGGTTAAATATGACAAGTTTCCATAAATTAGGGTTTTAATTGTAAATATTCCAAAGTTAAGGGTTTTAAATGAAATATCACAAGTTACTAAATTTTAAATACATCATTTATTCAGAATCACATCTTTAGTCCATAAAGTTTCATAATTTACAATATACACCCTTTATTTATCAAAATTACAAAATAAACCTTATAATTACATAATTTACAATTTAACCCATATTATATCCTTAATTACACCACTAACCCTTACATTTAATAATTTACAGAATATGCCCTCAAACTTTATGTATGGTACGAATTAACCCCCAAGTTTCACATAATTACACATTTAGTCCCTTTAGTTTATAAAACTTATAATTTAAGTCATAATTCCATAATAATTACACATTAAACCCATAATTACCCAAAATTACATATTACACTTCTAATATCATTATTTACACTGAAATACTCTAAGTTTCCAGAATTTACGCTTTTAGTCCCTCCTTTTTAATTTATTTTAATTCGAACCATATAATTTACAAATAAATCGTTTCTAGCATATTTTACACATAAGGCCCTTATGTTATAATTTTTATACATTGCTAATGACCTAACTAAGATTATAAAAATAACTCACAAGTTTCAAAGTTGGCAAAACACACCCTTCTTATTTAAAAACCTAGGCGTATTTACTTTTAAATCACCAAACCTAAACCCTAGCTCATCCAATCGTTACCCCATCATTAACACATCATTGTTATGCATTTAATATCCAGATTTCACAATATAAACCCTAACCCTAATCGGTTTTAGGGTTTTTCCTATTTTTCCTTAATTTTCTAAGAACCTCGATTACAAATTAATTCAAGATCAATTAATATAAGCTTCAACAAATCACATGGCTATTTTTCAAGACTTATATGATCATCATAGAACTCGTAAAAATTATGAATACACCCCAGAAAATTCGTATAATCATATTTTTAATTTAAGTGTGTTTTAGCTCTCTAAAATTCGTATGGTTATTCTAGCTTGCATGATTCGACTTTATCAATTTTTATGAGTCATATGTGATCCAAATAACACTAGAAAAATGCTAAATCAAATTTAGAACATGTGGAAGGGATATTTGGAATTTGTACCTTACCGTATGAACAATTCGACAAAAATAAGAGACCATGTTCGAATCAAGCCTTCCCCAACCCAACTCTTATTTTTCTTAGCTACTTTAATCCTTGATGAACACCAGAAAAATACTAGCTCTTGTCCAGAAAGTCGAATGGAGGCAAAAGGGATTTTTGGTTTGTCGATGTTTAGGGATTTATTTTAATCGGTTTGTTTCTTTTTAAATAAAAATAATGGGATTTGATATATATGAGAAGAGGCCGACTTAGGAGGGGGAATATGGGCTGGAGATTTGGCTAAAATCAAATAAAATAAAAAGGATTTGATTTGGTATCATTTTCCTAATTTAACTTGTATTTATCTTGTTTTAAATGGATTTATAAATATAATTAAATACTAAAATTAATATTTTCTGTTTTATAATAATTTTGGGACATGCAAAAATATTAAAATGTTGTCTTAAAATTATTTCATGTCATATGTAGCTCATTACCAGAAGTTTGGAATTTATTTGGTACTTTATAAGTGTTTTAATTTATTTTTAAGGATTCAGGGGTATTTTGGTCATTTTACATACTTTCTAAATTTTGGGTATTACAATGATGGTAAAGATGTTTATGAGGGGTATACAAAGCACTATGTCCCATGCCAGTTACGGGTATAGATTGACCATTGCCAACAATTATAGAAGGATAAATGCTTTGATTACTAAGTGTTGTGAGTATTCTTGTGTTGTCCGCAAGATGTGAGGATGCTCCCGTGTCCATATTCCAGCTTAGATCCTAAGGAGTCATGATATGAAATGCTTTAGGAAGAGTGGTAGCTTGAGAAGCATGAGCGGGGAACACTATTGGTGCCCTATAAATTTGAACAGTAGCTAAACCATATTGCATTAATGGGGCCTGTGGAACCTGTGTTGTAACCGTTGGAAATTGGGCCGAAGCCAACTGTTTTTGGGCCATGTAAGCTGGGAGCGAGGCCAAAGCCAATAGTTTATTATAAAACAGACAACAATCCTAACGTTTACAACTCTTATCTTTTAAAAAAAATAAGTTGTACGTTTTATATTTGGAGGGTAAGTTTGTTAGAGTCGCTTTATTTTGCTTACCTATATTTCCCTACTTACCAAGGGACGGATCCCCACCGTTGGATCAAAAAGACAACTTTTAATAATAAAAAACACGGGGGGACCATTTGTGTAAATATATGAAACAACCACCTCACCTCACCTCAATCAAATTTCACTATCACAAATACTTTCTCTCTCTAACACCTCACCCCAGAAACACAACAATCCCTCTCTCTAAAAAAAGATCAAAAACCTCCACATACATCAAAATCAACCATTAAAATCAACTAAAACACACAAAAATGGAACAATCGACGCATGTAGAACCAGATCTGGGAAAAAAACGATTCAAAATTAACCGAATCAAACTCAAGATGATCGTACGGTGCTTTCAATTCTTTATTTAGTTGTTATTTAACTATTTGTTGTAATTTTGTTCTTATTTATGGATTTTATTTATGTTTTTGTTATTATTCATAAAGATTTTTGTGTTTTTTTTTTGTTTATTTTTAGTTGTATATTGATAGATTAATGTGATGATGTGATGATTTTGCTCTTGTTTCTGGATTTTATTTGTGTTTTGGAAGACATTTATGGGAACTTTTATGAGGATTTTTTAGTTTTTGTGATTATATGAGATATTAAAGGTTAGATTTAATTGAAAACAAGAGATATTATGATCTTTATGTTAGATTTGTGGTGGATTTGTGTGTTTAATGGATACATTGTGCATGTTTCAATAGGTTTTACAGCAAGATTTGAAAATATTTATGGTTGAATCAGCAAACTGAAGAAGCTATGGTTAAACAAAGCACAACATCTCCATAAACAAAGTGAAGAAGCTCAAACACCTGTTATATCACACGTGATATCACACTTGATTTAACAAATAGAAGAAGCCGACACATCTGTGATATCAAAGTCTCCTCCAAAAAGTTGAACAGCTTGAGAATGTGATACACTACAAATTGGCAATAAAAGTGTGGTAGTTAGTAGTTATTGAGGGATTGTTGTGATAATGTGATGAATGTTGTGATGATATGAGAAATCAAAAGAGATATTGAGCTTGTAACATGTTTCTTTTAGATTTGTAATGCATTTATTTTCTTAATTGATAGAGTGTTTATGTTTCGATAGGTTTAACACCGTATTCGACACCAACTATGTATTTATTTGGTCCCGAGCCATATTGCATGGTGCCCGAGTTTGTACTACTTTTGGGAATGGCCAAGTGACTTGTATGATCATTTGTATGTAAACTAACAGTATCACATGTGATATTACTCTTAGCTAACTAAAAATTTTTGTTTTACATTAAAATGTTTCATATCACAAAAGATATAACACTGTCAATTACATATACCAAATATGTATAAAAACAAGAAACAAAACTAATAAAATAAAAAAGTTGATATATTCTAAAAATCAAAGAAAGTGTTGCATCAAATTTAACAGAATATCATAAGTAATATAAACATCAAAATCAAACCCCAAGTGTTGCATTATTTTTAACAGAATATCATAAGTGATATAAAACATCAAAATCAAACCCATTTGTTGCATCATTTTTAACAGATACAAGAACTGTATGAATCACAAAAATCCTCATAAAAAAGTTATTCCAAACTATTGAGCATAAGTTTTTTTTTTTTTTTTTTTTTTTTTTTTTTTTTAATATATTGAAAAGCTATGAATCACAAGTGATATATCAAACAAAAGAAATTAAAAAAATGTAAAATTAGACTTTGACTGTAGCAGATCAACCTTCAACGGAGCCGCCTCCAGGAACACTGACTCCGAGCCCACCGTCTCCAGGGTCACCGCCCCCCGGGGCAATGCCTAGAGAATACTGGTAACGCACTAGCAGAAACTTTAGGAACCCAAAAAACTTATCCCCCATGAGTGTCAATAAACTCATGATGATTAAACGACTTAGGTGTTTTCACACTAGTAGAAGCTGTAAACACACAATAAATAGGGTATCATCACAACTTAAAAAAAAAAAGAAGCTTTAACTATGATTATAAAATAATAACAATGAACTATCACAAGTGATACTGTACATGACATATATTAAAGTTTAAACAGTAAACATCAAAACCTATAAAGAAACAAAATATCACAAGTGACACTAAAAATATCACAAGTAATACTACAAAATTACAGTTCAAAGCAACCATTTTGTTTATTTGTAACTTTTTTATAACATCCTGGTTCCCTCTCAATTTCAGCCTCAAAAAACAAGACTGTTGTTAACCATTGTGTAATAACTGCCACATTACGACAAGAGCATTAAAATCTTAGCCAACTGTACACTAAATGTCCTATTGGGAACTGAACTCACAAAGATATGTGCATACTAGAACAATCATGTTTTACCATTCAAGACAAGACCAAAGATGTAAAGGTAGATAACACCTAGGCAACGACCTCCACAAAAAAACCAAAAGCATTTTACTAGGCATTAAAAATATCATAAATTGTTTTACCTTGTCCAATAGGGTGAAAGGGGCCTTGAATGGTTCAAAAAAAATCTCAACAGGTTTTGCAGCATCAATCTGAGACAAAATTAAGTCCAATGTTAAAAAGTATAAATTGTGTAAACGTGCATGATCACGAGCTTCACCACGCATCTCAAAATACACATTTGCTGTGATATCGACAAAGTTAAAGCATTCATACACTGCAGACATTAATAGGACCTATCTTAACAAGCATTAAGTTTCATAAGAAAAACATTACCGACTGCATCTTCAGTTTCAAGCCAGACAGGAGCTGAACGCCCTGAACTCCGGTTAGCTAATTTATTTCAATAATTCAAACTTCCATGCCCACCATTATAAGCATCGGCCAAGACTTAATTAATAAGTAAAATTACAAGAGCAGATAACAACGATTCAACAACATTATCAACCGCAACAATATCAATCAAATCAGCTTCTGAAACAAATGGTTCATTCAAATCAAAAGAAGATATAAAAAAGGATGATAATGATCGGGATGTGATGATGAGTTGATGATTAGAATGGTGATGGTGATCGGAATGGTATGGTGATTGGAATGGTGATGGTGATGGTGATGGTGATGGTGATCCAAACGGTGATGATCAAACGGTAATATAGTTGATTGGAATGACTACTTTTTGGAGGGAAGGGATGAGAGCAGTTGGGAGGAAAACACACAGCAATTGTGTGAAAAAAATATGAAGCGAATGAAAAAAAAAAGAAGAAAAAAAAAGCTATATATAGTTGGGAGAATTAAGGTTAAGCATATTAAATATTAGGTTTAATCCCCACCATTAAATCAAACTAAATAGATGGTGGGGATTTGTCCCTCAGTAAGCACCAAAATAAGAGTAAGCAAATAAAATTTTCTCAAGTTTGTTATTATATTTTGTCGTAGAGCTAAGTTAGTTATTTGTCTTTGCTGTCTGTTCTAGCTTATAGTAAATGTTAAAATTGGTCTCTTATAAAGAAAGTCATTCTGTTTTTATGTGCAAGTGTTATTCGTTGATGAATCAACTGTTCTATCTAAAAGTTTTTTCTTGCTATGAAATATCCTAAAATGATTTGTATATAATTGTCTCATCAAGAGGTTGTGAGTTGTATGAGCTCAAGTCTTTTTGAAAACATTTGTGAAATAATGTGAGATAGATAATATATCTGTATAATTTGAATTAACGAACCGGGCAAATGACACAAAAATGTATCAAACTTAAGGTCTATTTCTAATCAAGGTATTTTTTTTTTCTTGCATAAAAAGGTACCCAACAATTTTTTTTTGCGGATTTGGGTTTTTTACTAACGTTCGTTAACTCACTTCGTTAGTAAATTACATGTTTGGTCCTCGAATTCCTATAATCATTTCATGCAACATCCAAAAAAATTTTGGAAAATTTTTTTTTTTTAAAATAAATATAGAAAAAATATATTTTTTAAATATTTAAAAAATAAAATTCTTTTCTAGTCCTCCGTATCAGTGTTTAGTTCTTGTTATTATTATTATTTGATAGAAGCTTTTTTAGTCTCAGTGTTTAGTTCTTGTTCATTCTTGAAAGATAAATCAAAACCAACAACTCCAAAACCAAAAATCAAAACCAGAAATTCACACAAATCAAAAATCATCACTCAAATACTAAACACGAATCATAGATTCACACCAAAAATCAATCACTTACATCAAAACAAAAATGGTTATAGTTTATTCCAATCGAATCTAAGCAAACCCATATTCGATTATATAATCAAACTTCGATTGTTGGTAAAGTTTTATTTTGTTGCAACGGAAATAATGATAATGTCGGAGATGGTGGATGTGAGATGTTACTGGAAAACATATTTGGAATGTGTAGATCTAGAAACCCAAACGACTTGGAATCCTAAATTGGTTCATGTTTTTTTGTATTCTTCAAATTAATATTGTTTGGGATTGCGAGTTTGCTTTTCAAACATATTTGCAAACTGATTTTTTTTTTTTTATTTGTTGTGTGTGTGTGTGTGTGAGGGATGTTCATATTTGTGAAGTAATCGCAATGTCGATCTGTGGATAATTTACTAATTTAGAGTTTATAAATTAATATTTTTTTCTTCGAGTGATGTGAAGCATGATGTTTCGAGGGTGCTTGGTATCTTGAAGGTAATTTTGTTTATTTTTTGTCTGATTTGCATTATGAGGTGTTTGGATGGTTATAATGAAAGTGTTTGTTTGATTCGGATTGCAACTGATTATCAGATTTGCATTGTGAGTTGAGGAGTGATTGTGAGGATTGAGTTTGAGATTCGAGTGATTGTGAGGATCTAAAAAAGAGTGGTTGGTTTTAATTGTGAGGATTGAAGATCTGCTTGTGTTTGGTGTATTGAAGAACATGATGTATATTGAAGAAGATGGGGTTATTAAAAGGGTTGTTTACCCAGTGGCTGCATTTGGGTTATTTATTTACCCAGTGGCTGCATTTGGGTATTTATTTTTCTATAATGTTTTTTTCGAAAATTTATTTTCTAATTTTTTTTTACAAAAAAAGTTTTTAAAAAATAAAATTTAAAAATAATTATCGAAAAAAAAATTTCTTAAAAAATTTAAAAAATAAAATTCTTATACGAATTTTTTTTTTCAAAAACTTTATTTAAAAAAAAAAATTGAAAATTTTTTTCTATGACATTTTTTTTTCAAAATTTGAAAAAAAAAAAGTAATTAAAAAAAAAAATTCAAACTTTTTTTTTTTAATTTTTTTTTCAAAATCTTTTTTTTTCTAAATTTTTGTTCTCTGACTTTTTTTTTCGAAATTTGAAAATAAAAGTTTTTGAAAAAAAATTTTTGAAAAGAATTTTATTTTATAAATATTTTAAGAAAATATTTTTTAGATAATTTTTTTTTTAAATATTTTTCGAAATTGTTTTTGGATGTTGCATGAAATGATTGTACGAATTCGAGGACCAAACATGTAATTTACTAACGAACTGAGTTAACGAACGTTAGTAAAAAACCCAAATCCGCCAAAAAAAATTGTTAGGTACCTTTTTATGCAAGAAAAAAAGAAAAGTACTTTAATTAGAAATGGACCCTAAGTTTGATATCTTTTTGTGCCATTTGCCCATAATGTGAGATAGATAATATATCTGTATAATTTGAATTAACGAACCGGGTGAACTCCTATCAAGAGTTGATATCCTTAATCTCTTTGTCACAGTATTAGCTAGTTTTAACAGCATATTCAAGTCAATTTAGAAGTTCCAAAGTTTCTACTAAACAACACGTAGAGACTTCAAAGTATGAGCAATTGATTAAGTATAAAATTTGTTTACCTTCGTAGGCTCATTATATTAGGCTGTCATATATACGTTTTTTATTTGCTTCATTCTAAAAAATGCAATTTAGGTTTTAGTCAGTTTTATGAATACCATTACTATCATCCAAACTAACTATTAATAGTATTATACGAGTATCGAATAGTTATTGCACTATATATGTAAAGGGTTGATATTAACACGGAACAATTTTATTCGCACACAACAAGTTGACGCAAATTGACAAATTTGACCCTATCACTGTTTTAATCAAATGTCTTGCCAACCTTCAAAAGTCAAAACTCAATTATAACTACGGCCAAAAATCCATTTTCTTTATAAACTTTAACCTTGAACCCTTAAACAATATTTTACACATTTACTTTTCTTCCTCTTACACTGGACACCTCCACTGCTGGCCACCTCCATATTTACGGCGGCCCCATTTGCGGCCACGTCGATTTACCAGACTATTTAAGGAGTTCCCCGCCAATATCCCTTACACCGCTGCCACCTAACTTAACCTCGACAACATATATCCATTTGGTTCATATTTAATTATTGATTTAGAATATAAATAATATCAAGAAACAACACCATTTGAGATAATGCCATGATTTCCAATATACAGTAAGCGATTAACCATTAAAAAGTGGTTGCCCTTGTTTGTTTTTGGTTTAGCTTTTGTAAAATAATTTGCCATTAAAAAAAAAAAAGCGATTAACCATTAAAAAAAAAAAAAACTCACAAATGAATAACCTGTTTTATACATATTTGTACATGTTACACAACAATTGGCATTCTTTTTAAGGATGTTTGAACGTTGTTATGAAGATAAATGGCTACAACATCATATACTACATATACTATAGAAAGTAAAAAACAGATCATCAATTAAGATGATCACTGGGTGCCAGAATTCGACGCTAAAAGAGCAAAATCATATATACATAATAACATATGATTCAGTATATGGATACACCAAGACATGAAAATCACGAGGGTTAAATGTTTCTGATTTACGATTTAGTTTTAGGGATTCGAAGGTGAAATGATCGGTCAAAATAAAGGCTCTGTTTGGCGCAGAGATTTTTGGAGCTTTTTGGGGTGATGAGCGGTGAGCAATGAGCTTTTTGATTTTTATTATTCGTTTGACAAAGGAGCGGTGAGCTTTGCGATTTTTTAGGAATGCTCATTTTTTCAATGCTTCTTTAAGAAGCTGTGAGCGGTGGGCTGTGAGCTGTGGCTACTGCTCACAGCTACTGCTCACCGCTCACTGCTCACAGCTCACTGCTACTGCTCACTGCTACTTTTACCAAACACACCCAAAGTGCCGAAGAAGCGGAAGAGAAGAAGATGTAATGGAGTTTAGGAGTTGCCGTAAATAATATATGCAACGGTATATTTGACAGTTCATTCTAAACTTCCGTGTATGGATAAATCTTTTCCGTGTAAATATTAGCCCCCATTCGAGGTGCACATTTCGGTTAACCGGTTCGGTTTGATGACCGGTCAAACCCGAACCGGTTCGAGTCAACAAAAGAAAAAAACTGATTGGGCCGGTTAACCGATTCGGTTACAAAGCGGATCCGGGGAGAAAAAAAACCAACCGATCCAAACCGGTTTGCCTCATGTGTATATCGTTTAACACTACCTTCGTATTTGCCACATGTGTATATGTGTTTCATGTATCTCTTAGTGAGGTTACAACTATCATCTGTTACGTATATGTTCCGTATCCGTTGGATCGAGATTTGATATGATTTGTCTTTTGTTGAAGAGCCTGAGGCTATTTTGGAGCGTCAGGATCGGGTCATGAGAAATAAAAGTATTCTGTTGTGAAGATGCTTTTGGAAGAACCTCTCCAAGCATGAGGCTAGTTATTGTCATTTCTTTTTGTGATTGATACGTCTCCGTCTAACTTTTGCGACTTCAAATTTCAAGGAAGAAATTTTTATTTTTAGAGGGGAAGAATTATAATAACCTGAACTTACGATACGAAATTCGAATATTTATGATACGAGATAACATTTGAACCTTTGAATGAGAATAATGTGAAACTACAAAATATAAAAATCCTAAACGTAAGCTACAAATAAAAGCGACACAACCTAATATCCTAGAAACACCACACGTTCATTATGTCCATAAGGGTCCAATTTCCTTCTCTTTTGTGTCACACGTATAATAAGTCATGTAAGGGACAAATGGATTTTTATATAATTGTACACAACATGGTATAAGATATATACCGAATATTTTGAAATAATAGAAGGAGAAGAAGTCTTCCTTATCTTCCCCAGAACTCGTAAACCTCCCCATGATATATTCCCACATTTGTTGCTCATTCCTCCCCATTCGTGTATCATTTTAAACTCACACACAAACCCTAAACAAGTTTAAGTGATGACAACCACTATATTTGCTCTCCAAGATTTGAAGTAGGTACGTGGGTATTTAGCTAAGGTGGTGGTCGGTTCGTGGTGTTCCAAGGTGGGTGATCATTGGGGTTTAGTTGCTTGAAGAGATCGTGTGGTTTGGTTCTGGTTTTGGTTCGAAAGGTTTAAGCCTTGGTCCCTTGGTTCAAATTTCATTCATTTGATCCGACGTGAGATACTCCTATCGTCTTAGTGTTCTTTTGATTCGAGATATATGAAACGTATACGTATAACTATGGAAAACTAAATATTTGTTCGTTTAATATGAGAATACGTATTGAAGTATATAAGTCATGATATAATGAAACGTGTAAGACATGTACATGGACCTTTCTATTTCGTTAAATATGGTGTTAATACAAATATCATCTAAAAACGTTATTTATATTTTACGATCTTTGCTATATTTTGTTAATGACAATTATAAACTTTATCTTTAGCAAAGCATAAATATAAGTTAAGTCTTTTACATTTATAGTTATAAGCTTTTAAAACTCTACATGCTACATTCTTAATCACTAGGATATACATATTACATTCATATATACATTTACATAGTTTACATTTTAATTCTTAAAATGGAATATGTACATGACATCATTGCATACATCATATTGATATCTTTATGATATCTTGAAGATCTTAAGAATATCATGGTTAGATCTTCACACAAACAATTGGATATGATAATATCTTGGCAAGATTTGAAAAAGATTTTAGAAGATCTGCTGTCAGGATCCGCGGATCCAAATTGCATAAGGGACGGATCCCTGAAATTGGATCTGCTAAATCCGTGGGTTGCGATCTCAGTTTGCCTATAAATAGCAAGCTGCTCATTCATGTTTACTCATCACTTTTAGAATAAACAACATTCATTCATTCTTTTATTCATTACTAACTCATTCATATTAAATATTTTATTCTTAGTGATATTTCTTTTGTAGCAAAAAGATCAAAGCATCACAAGCTTCAACTAAGCGTTGTAAGACTTGTTAGAATAGTCATAGTGTGAATTAGTTGTTTTTCACACATCATTGTTGTACCAATTATTCATATACCTCAGTAGAGTCCGGTTAGTATTTTAGTCCTCAAAATACATAGAGTGTCAGGAGTAGTTGTGCCCTTGTAAAAGAACTCGGTATCTAGCTTTGTACCGGAAAAAGTGTAAGCGACGTGTATAAAGGTTTTCTCCACCGAGAAGGGAGCTTGTTTCTTAGTGAAGAAAAACTCTTTAGTTAGAGGCTTGAGGAGTGGAGTAGGGCAAGGAAGAGAGTCCTTGTAGACCGAACCACTATAAACATCCGTGTTGTGGTTTGATTATTTCTTTCTCTACTTACTTGTTATATATTGTTTATTGTGTGCATAACTTGAAATCACGTTAAGTATTCAAAGCAAAAGAATTTTAAAACGGTAAAACTATTCAACCCCCCTTCTAGTTTTCCACAATTGGCATCAGGAGCTACGTTACTCAAGATCTTTAAAATATATTGTATTTTAAAACTTGGAACGATCCATGGATTTTGAAAATTTCAAAGAAGGGCAATCTATGCAAAGACCACCACTATTTGAACCAAATAGTTTTATATATTGGAAAAACTGCTTTGAAACTTATGTGAAGTCAAAAGATATAGATCTATGGTACATTATTATAGAAGGTGACCATAAACCCATAATAAAAGATATATCAAGTGGTCGGGATGAGGATATTTCTCTTACTCGTCACAGTGATGAGCAAAAGAAGTTAATTGCCAAAAATAATGAAGCTAAAATGATGCTTTATAATGCTTTACCTAGGAAAGAATATGAAAGAGTCTTTATGTGTAAAACCGCTAAAGATATTTGGCAATCCTTAATTATCACTCATCAAGGGAACTTACAAGTCAAGGATAACAAAATTGATCTTCTTGTTCAACAATATGAACAATTTGTTATCCCTGAAGATGAGACCATTGATAGCATTTGCTAAGTTTAATACTATCATTACTTCTCTTAAAGCACTTGACGAATCTTTTTATAGTAAGAACTTTGTCAGGAAATTTCTTAGAGCACTTCATCCGAAGTGGAGAGCAAAGGTGACGGCTATTGAAGAATCCAAGGATCTTTCAAGCATGTCACTTGGCGAGCTAATAGGAAATCTCAAAGTTCATGAGATGGTGATGGAAAAAGATTCAGAGATATTTAAGGGCAAAAAGGAAAAGATCAAGTCCATTGCCTTAAAAGCTAGGGTAGATTCAAGTGATGATGAAGTGTCTAGTTCGGGTAATGAAGATGAAGAATATGCCATGGCCGTAAGAGATTTCAAGAAGTTCTTTAGGAGACGAGGAAAGTTCGTAAAACAACCTCGAGAAGAAAAGAAATCCTTCCGAAAAGACCGTGATGACAAGAAAGGAAAAGGAGAAAGAAATTGTTTTAGGTGCGGAGATACAAGTCATCTAATAGGTGAATGTCCTAAGCCACCCAAGAACAAAACTCAAAGAGCTTTTGTTAGTGGAGCTTGGAGTGACAGTGAAGATGATGACGAAGAGCCTAATAACGACGAAGTTGCTCTCATGGCTCATGAATCAGACGAGGTACATTCTGACTCATCATATTCGTCTATTGATGATGACACTTTACAAAAAGAATACAACAATCTCTGTGAACTTAGCCTAAAAATCATAAACAAAAATAAGTTTTTGAAAACCAAAAAGGAATTTCTAGAAAACAAAGTTTATGAATTAAAGAAAAAAGTTAAGCGATTAGAAAAAGGTAAAGCTGTTGACGAAACATGTGTTTCATGTCAAGAACTTAAACTAGAATTAGAGAAGCTTAAGAACACACAGAATACACTTATCAAACAAAACTCTAAGTTTAAAAGGTTTGATAAAAATATTAGTTTAGCAGATGAGATAATGAAAATCCAAAAACTACCTCATGATAAAACTGGACTAGCTTTTATGAAATTAGGAGACATAAGTAGTTTTAAGAAACTAGCCGTAAAAGTACAAGAAACTGTTCCAACAGTTTCAGAAACCCACGGATCCGACGGAACCAAATCATTGGTTCCACCAGTAGTGGAAAAGGGATCCGCGGGTACTGCTGCTGAACAAAAAGCTTGCACTTCGGCTCGTACTGAGTTTGTTAAAGTCACTAGGAAACCTAGTTCTAGTTCAACTATAAACAAACAAAAACCAGCAGTTACTATAGGAATAGGACAAGTTAAAAATGAGTTTAGAACTAAAACTCCTCAACAAAGACCTAGGACGACTATTCCCAAACGCCCCTTTCCAAAAAGTAACTACAACACACAACCTCATTATCAAAATAGTTGGAACCCAAACATTCCTAGGAATTATCAAAGTCCCAACTACATGCCATGGAACCCATATCCACCATTTCCTTACATGAATCAAGTAAATGGGATGTTTAACCCAAATGGACCCATGAGATATTGGGGACCAAATGCTTAAAAGTAAAATCGTCGGAAAATGTATAATCTCTCATGACTCTCTCTCTATTGATGATGTTGTTCATGTAGATAACTTAGGTTTTAACTTACTTAGTATTAGTCAACTATGCCGTAAAAAGTATGACGTCCTTTTCAGTGAAAATGGAAGTAAAATACTTAAAGACGGTATAACCGTAGGAAAAGGTGTTTTGAAAAATAACGTATACGTTATGAAATTAGATAAAACATCTAAAGACAAACTTTGTCTTACCTCTCTAGACGACAACTCAACTCTTTGGCATAGACGCTTAGGTCACGCCAATATGAGACTAATCCAATCTTTATCATCTAAGAAACTAGTTAGGAACCTACCCAAGTTGAAATACGACCAACACTTTTGTGATGCTTGCAAAATTGGGAAACAAGTTCATAATAGCCATAAGGCTAAAAACATGGTGTCCACATCTAGGTGTTTAGAACTATTGCATATGGATTTGTTTGGTCCATCCGCTATACAAAGTTATGGAGGAAACTTCTACACTTTGGTCATAGTAGATGATTATTCAAGGTATACTTGGACTAAATTTTTAAAAACTAAAAATGAAGCATTTGATAAATTTGAAATTCTAAGTAAGAAAATTCAAAATCAAATAGGAAATAGCATTGTGTCAATTAGAACCGACCATAGTCGTGAATTTGATAATGAAACTCAATTCGGAGCTTTTTGTGATGCTAATGGCATAACACATAATTTCTCGGCTCCTCGAACTCCTCAATCAAATGGTGTAGTAGAACGCAAAAACCGAACACTTCAAGAAATGAGTAGAACAATGCTAAATGAACAAAACATACCACAAAAGTTTTGGTGTAACGCCGTTGACACATCCACCTCTATCTTAAATAGAGTTCAAATAAGACCATTTTTGAATAAAACACCATATGAACTTTATAGAGGCAAAAAGCCTACATTAGGATACTTTAGAGTGTTTGGAAGAAAGTGCTTCATTTTAAACACTAAGGATTATCTCACCAAATTTGACCCAAAGTCTTATGAAGGTGTATTCCTTGGATACTCACAAAATAGTAAAGCCTATATCGTCTTGAACAAAGAAACCTTAAGAGTCGAGGAATCGTTGAACGTAGCATTCGACGAAAGTCCACCTCCCTCTAAGACATCACCTTTGGTAGATGATGACTTAGTTGAAAGTCAAATGGTTGAAAACCAAGAAAATTTAGATAATGACAAATAAGATGAACCTTTAAATAAAGAAATAGTCAATGTCAAAGAATTTAAAAGTCATCAATTAGATAATGTCATAGGAGAAATTAATGAAAGAACCTTAAGATCAAAAGTTCAAAATCAAAGTAATTTCTTTTGTTTCATTTCAACCATTGAGCCCAAAAATATAAATGAGGCTATTAAAGATGAATCTTGGGTTATAGCAATGCAAGAAGAACTAAACCAATTTGTTAGAAATGATATTTGGACATTAGTCCCTCAACCTAAATGTCAAACAATAATTGGAACAAAATGGGCTTTTTGAAATAAAATGGATGAAAATGGTGTAGTGTTTAGAAACAAAGCTAGGCTAGTAACTCAAGGCTACAATCAACAAGAAGGTATTGACTATGACGAAATATTCGCTCCGGTTGCTAGGCTCGAGTCAATTAGAATACTACTTGCATATGCATGTGTACATGACTTTAAACTTTTCCAAATGGATGTTAAAAGTGCATTTCTTAATGGTTTTATTAATGAGGAAGTGTATGTCGCACAACCTCCCGGCTTTGCCGACTTTGAAAAACCAAATCATGTCTACAAACTTAAAAAAGCTTTATACGGACTTAAGCAAGCACCAAAAGCATGGTATGACCGACTTAAGACTTTCCTAGTTGAACATAAGTATACCATGGGACTAGTAGACAACACTCTTTTCACTAAGAAAAAGGGATCACATATTATCATAGTTCAAATATATGTGGATGACATCATATTCGGATCAACTTGTCAAGAGTTATGCGACGATTTCTCAAAAATCATGCATGACGAGTTTGAAATGAGTATGATGGGAGAACTAAACTTTTTCTTAGGACTCCAAATAAAACAATTAGAAGATGGGATATTCTTCAACCAATCTAAGTAAATCAAATATATGCTTAAGAAATTTGGTCTTGAAGATTCCAATCCTATGAAAACTCCCATGTCTTCGGAAACTAAACTCACAAATGATGACGAAGGTGAATCCGTAGATAGCACTAAATATAGAGGAATGATTGGTAGTCTACTCTATCTCACGGCTAGTAGACCGGACATTATGTTTAGTGTTTGTCTATGTGCTCGCTTTCAAGAAGATCCTAAAACATCCCATCTTGAAGCCGTTAAACGAATATTTAGATACATTAAAGGTACTACACACTTAGGATTATGGTATCCCAAAGGAACGGGTGTTGAAACCATAGTGTATGCTGACTCAGACCATGCCGGTGACTATGTTGATAGAAAAAGTACAAGTGGTATTTGTACTTTTGTTGGACATTGTCTTACCTCATGGTTTGCTAAGAAAAAAACGGCTCTAGCAATATCAACAACTGAAGCTGAGTACGTGTTAACAGGAAAAGCTTGCCAACAAGCTCTCTGGATGAAACAAGCTCTTGTCGACTATGGAATTCAACTCAACGACGTTCCTATTCTCTGCAACAATAAAGGAGCTATCGGCCTTAGTAAGAATCTAGTTCAACATGCTAGAACTAAACACATAGAAATTCATCATCACTTTCTACGCGACAATGTTCAAAAAGGAAACATCTCAATCGAGAAAGTATCCTCAAAAGACAACATTGCCTATATTCTCACAAAACCTCTTAAGAGAGAACCCTTTAACCTTCTTAGACTTGGTTTAGGATTAATGGAACCTAATGTGTAGTTAAAACCTTAGCTTGAACCTTAGATTAACCAAGCACGATAAAAACCAAAAACCAAAATCTGTTCCCGCGGAACCCTTCGACAACAAGGGCGGATCCCAGTTTTTGGTTTCGCCCTATCCGTGGGTTCCTGGGCCAGTTTTTAAGCATTTTAAACAAACACTCCTTTACTCCTTCTCACATTCCACAAAAACACACAAGAAACTAGAACTCGACCCATAGCAGAACTTAGGTCATCTTCTTCAACGAATTTGTGTTCTAACTCACACTGTAAGTATCCTAACTCTATTTACATTCCTGATCTGAGTCTAGGATTTCTATTTCTTGCGCAAAACCAAAACTTGGGGATTATGCATATTTTTGATTAATCATGAACCATATTCACTAAAGTACATAACAAATGATGTTTTCCATAGTTAGGAATTGCATCTTTTAGGACACTATCATAATTCACTAAAAACCCCATGAGAAATTTTTTATAAAAATCTTCTCACTATTAGGAAAAACGGTTTTGCACATTGTTCATACAAATAAAAACGTTATGTTTTAAACATCATTTTCATAATGTCACTTGAATGCTAAAGGAAATACATAACTAATATGTATTTTCGGGTACATTCAATCGAAGCTACATTGAATTAGGAGCGTTTGGGTTATTTCTCGTTTTGTTACAAAATTTTCTAAACAAAATTTTCATGCATTAAAAAGATTCGAGATAACTACACCTCCACATTGTCCCCATATAGGCAAACACTAGAACATTATATCTATACTTGTGTTAGTTTTAACTAAAACTATGTAATTTTTGTATCTAGGATAAATCATGCCTCCCGCAACCTTCTACGATCACAAAGATACCCTTAAGTATCTCCCCAAACACCATAAGACAAAAGGACTTTCAACCGACCAAGTAAAAATATTTAAAGCTTTAGAAAAGAGATATGTCCACAAGGGCAGAACCATAGACCCGTCTTTTCTAGAAGGGACCGACATTCGCCAACAACTAGCCGCCATTCAATTTGATTGCCTCTTGGACATTGACGAACCTATATGTCCTAGATTCATACTAGAGTTCTATGCTAGTGTTGTATTTAGCTCAAATGATTATGGTCTCATATCCATTCATTTCAAAGTCAATCAATCCCAATTCAACATTCCCTTAGACCAATTTGCGGAAGTCCTAGGAATTCTGGGTCAAGGTACTTGCCTATATACCGACAAATGGTCGTTGTCAACCCTTGATTCTATCGTCAATTGTATGCCTCCATACGACACTCCCTTGACACCAAAAGAGATTATCCGGGATCATCTCTTCCTCCCTAGGACCACCCACACTAGGACAACCCGACAAGGCAATGAGGTCAATAGAGACCCGTTTGGCATGGAGCTAAACAAACTTAGGCCACAATTTAAGAAATGGGAAGAAATTCTTTGGGCAAACGTCTTGTGCACCATAGGGAATAGAGACCACATCAATGCTAGCCTTTGCTACATGCTTTATTGCGTCTCAACTCATCAACCTTTCAATCTTGCATACTATGTGGCCAAAAGGTTGGCCGACATACCCATGTTAGGAACAACCGCTATGCCATACGGGATGCTTCTCACCCGTCTTCTTAGAGCATTTGCACCTATCCCTCCTAATGCTAGAGGTTTCTTTCCTGACTCCTCCCTCATTCCTCACACATTTGTACCCTTGAGTGACAAGAGAGTAGCCACATTGAAAGGAAAACGTCCTCATCCACCAACCTCCTCCTCCTCATCATCATCATCCATGAGCGAGGATGACGGACTCCCAAACTCTAGGATTCCACCTCCGGAGTATATGAGCCAACTTCCACCAATTGCACAACAATCTGAAGAGTTCAAACAAGCAAGAGGGATGTTCAAGAACATCTGACGTTGGATAATGAAGATAAACAAGAAACTTGACAAGCAGTGAGAGGTTAATGAGTGTTTGGTACAATCGGTTTTTAAACAATGATACGTTGAATTTTTATTATTGTAGGATATTTTCTTATCGTTGAACAGCTATGAAAACTAACTTGATCATGTAGGGTGATAACATTTACATGTTATCAATTTTCCATGCTTAAGCCACTGTTTGGCATAAACTTCTAATATTAGTAAGTTCATTAGCCCCAATTTGATCTATATGCTTACATGTGTTAATACCTGTGTTTTTATTTTTAATCAATCACAACTAATTAATTACACATGATTTAGGAAATTTTCGGGATTTGAACGGGTTTCGGGCCTTCAAAAATGCCCACTGTCTCGAATATTGGCTTGGCGGATATGGCGGAACCAAAATGAGGGTTCCGTCTATCCAATTTTTTGGTGCCACCAAAATACACCCAACGGATTTTGCGGAACCAAAACCAGGTTTCTGCCTGTGTTGTCGTTTGGTTCCGTGGATTAACAGTCATATTTTTAAATTCTTCGTTTAATCCCGCACTTTAGATAATTGATTCTTGATTTAGGATACCTTTACTGATATTTCATCACATTAGGATCATCTTAGCAACCTTAGACAAATAAGAATACAATTTGTTGATGCAAATAATGTTCAAAAACGTTATTTCTATCTTTCGATAACTTCACGTTTTGAGGATGACAAAATGTGAAATCACGTTACGTTAAAATTAACGTAAACAAGTTTTTAATCGGAAGATCCCGTTTTTACGCAAATCACTCTAGAACAAATTTACAACTTGACTAATGATCAAAGAAGTGAATTTGTGCTTAAAAAATCACATTTTTATGTGACAAAACATTTTCTTCAAAAATATACTTTAAAAATTATTTTTGAATAATTAAGAAATATTTTAATGGAAAAATAAGTTTAAAATACATAACAGCTATTTTCCCCCTCAAAATCAGCTCCAAACTTCCCCAAATAAGTTTTCACCAGAAAAGACAAAAAATGGAGCGTCTTTGTCTGACACGGTTCCACTAAATTTAGTAGAGCCGTCGGTGATTTAGTGGAGCCGTCCCTCTGTAACGGTCAACTTTTTTCTGCCTATAAATACTAGCCCACTTCACAGATTTTGGGTATCCTTTTTCACACAGAAACTTCTGAGTTTAATACTCCCACACCACTCTCTCTTCTTGATCATTTAGTTAGGTTTTCTTTTGTTCAAGAGTGATCCAATCATCCATTCAAGTGATCCTCTTCATTCCTCTTCATTAGCAAGAGAAGAACACAAAGTATCCAAGTAGATACAAAGTGTTGTCATTCCTCTTCATTTGCAAGAGAAGAACTCAAGGTATCCAAGAAGATACAAGAGTTGTAGTAGTTAGGTCTTGTAACATTTGTTACACACTTGTTGTATCATAGCATACATCAAGATCATTTTTATTTTGTGAGAGAGTGAGTCAAGATCATTGTGATCTTATAGAGATATTGATTATCTCTTGAAGCCATTGGGCTTGTGTGGTTGATCAAGAGGATCATAGATAGATAGAATAGGTTGAGAGAAGTGAGAGTTGATCATTGTGATCGTGTCGAGATCTTGGAGATCTCTTGAAGCCATTGGGCTTGTGTGTTTGATCAAGTGTGATCATAAGTAGATCGGGTAGATCGAGTCTTGTGTGAAGTTGTAAAAGATCAAGTGGATCGTGGTAGATTGGTGCTAGCTAAGATTAGCACTCGACATCTAGCTTAGTGTCGGAAAACAAGTTAAGCGACGTGTACGGTTTTCTCCGCCTAAAGGGAGGTTGTTGACATAGTGCTTGAAACTCTCGAGTGTGGTACTCGGGGAGTGGAGTAGGGCGAAGAAGAGCTTCATAGCCGAACCACTATAAATCCTTTGTCCCGGTTTGATCTTTCCATCTCTACTCTTAACTTTCATTACTTATTATTAGTTAGTTTAGTGTGTAGTTCATATTGGTGTTGATTGATTGCACATAAGAATCGAATCAAAGGTTTCCAATAGTAAAGTTTTTAAGAAGTCTTAAAAGAAATAAAAGAACTTAAAAACCGGTAAAACTATTTAACCCCCCTTCTAGTTTTCCACAATTGGTATCAGAAGCCACGTCAGTCAAACTTTTAAAGTATATTGTATTTTAAAACTTGAATCGATCAATGGATTCCGACAAATATCTAGAAGGGCAATCTATGCAAAGACCACCACTTTTTGAAACCGATTGCTTTATCTATTGGAAAATAAGATTCGAAACGTATGTGAAATCAAAATACATTGATCTTTGGCATGTTATTACCGAGGGTGACTTTCAACCGATTCAAATAAATCCGAAAACTAAAAAGGATGAAATAGTTCCTTATGATAAACAAAGTGATGAACTTAAAAGAAAACTAGCCAAAAATAATGAGGCTAAAATGATGATTTACAATGCTTTGCCTAAAAAGTAATTTGAAAGAATTTTCATGTGTAATACGGCAAAAGATATTTGGAAAACTTTGTTAGTCACTCACCAAGGTAATAACCAAGTCAAAGAGAACAAGATAGATCTTCTTGTTCAACAATATGAACAATTTTCCATTTCGGAAGATGAGTCAATAGATAATGCTTTTGCTAGATTTAATACTATTATCACTAGTCTTAAAGCTCTTGATGAAGGTTACTCTAGCAAGAATTATGTTAGGAAGTTTCTTAGGGCTCTACATCCTAAATGGAGAGCAAAGGTCACCGCCATTGAAGAGTCAAAGGACTTGGCGACATTATCACTCGATGAACTAATAGGAAACTTGAAAGTTCACGAGATGATAATCAAGAAGGACTCCGATATAGTCAAAGGCAAAAGCGAGAGAGTTAGATCTCTAGCATTGAAAGCCAAGAAGGAGTCTAGTGATGAGGAATGTTCGAGTTCCGATAGTGAAGATGAAGAGTAATCACCTCATAGGAGAATGTCCCAAACCACCGAAAACCAACAACCAACGAGCTTTCATAGGAGGCTCTTGGAGTGATAGCGGTGAAGAAGAAGAGAAGAAGCCCAACGATGAAACATGCCTAATGGCTCAAGCTTCTAATGAGGTACATTCCGACTCTTCTTATTATAGTGATGATAATTCGTCAATAGATGACAATAGATTGCATGACGAGTATAATAAATTATGCGAGGTTAGTTCTAAAATTTTAGGTAGAAACAGAAAACTAAAATTAAAATTGCATGAACTTGAAATGCTAATTCTAGAACTAAAGGATCAAGTCAAAAGACTTGAGAAAAATAAAGAAGTAGACTTAGGATGTGGGTCATGCATAAGTCTTCAAGTAGAAAATGAGAAACTCAAAGAAAATGCTTTGAGAATCGTTAAGTTCGAAGAAGGAACAAAAGTACTTAATGATATGCTTGAAAACATTAGATATAATGAACATGACCGTGTGGGTTTAGGATTTGACCCAAATCAGGCTTCAACAAGTAGTACTAAACAAGTAAAATTTGTAAAGCCTGAAGTGTCTGAGTCTGAAGGAGACGACACCACTAAAGGTACGGACGGTACCATTAAATTTAATGGTACCGTGGTACCGTCTGGTGTTGAGGTCAGATTAGGGTCAATTTTGAAAAATAACTTAAGTCCTAAACCAAGTCACACAGTTGTAAATGGTACTAAAGTACCTATTGCTAGCATAGAGGAAGTCAAAAGATTTTACAAACCCTTTTCAACTCCCGAACTTGGATTTGTAAAACCCGACACTAGGTCGAAGACTCCTCCACCTAGAAAAACAAATTCTCCCAAACCTCGGTCAAGAACTCCTCTACCGAGAGGTAACTTTAGAAGACAAAGTTATCCAAGTAACTTCCCCGTAACTTGGAATGACAGTCAATCACAAGGTTACTTACCATTGGAAATGTGTATTCCATTCTCACATCCTAAACAATTGCAACAAATGCGTAGGATGTTTGCCACTAACAACTTTGGACCCATGAGATATTGGGGACCAAACGTTTGAGCTTCTGTTTTGCTAGATAAACATGGTTGTAAATAAACTGGAAGTCCAACAAATGGAGTGTGATTAGCAATTACACTAATCTAGTGATGAAAAGTCAAGATGTATGTCATATGCCTAGCTTTCAACAAAGGTAGTCTAGTCTTCAAAGTTTTAAGGGCAACACCTCAGGCTTAGGTACGCTTTCTTAAAACACCCTTTGTTGGTAGAAATGCTAAACATGTAGTGTTGTTAGAATCTAACATTGTAGGCACTATCACTAAGAATCAAAATTCACATTTCTTCATTTCTCAAATATTTGTCACAGACTATTGTGAGAAACTCAACTTGTCCAGAAATGTACAATGATCGCTCAAAGATCATGCGTGACAAGTTTGAGATGAGAAATGATGAGTGAATCAAGTTTCTTCCCTAGCCCGTATATAATACTACTCAAAGAAAGTATCCTCATAAACCTAAGTATACTATATATGTATAAGATACTTAGCTTAGAAAAATCTTAATTCATTTCAATGCCCATATCCGCAAAAACGAATCTCACAAGAGACGATGAAGGTGAGTGCGCGGATAGTACTAGGTTAGGGGCATGATAGGTAATTTAATTTACCTAATGGCATGTAGGCCCATTATCATGTCTAGTGTCTGGCTTTGTGCCCACTTGTAAGAAGGATCCCAAAACTTCTTACCTTAAAGTGTTTGATGTATCTTCCGATGCATTAAAGGTACTATACACTTGAGATTATGAGATCTCAAGGAGATTGGTGTAAGAAATTGTTGTCTATACCAACTCTGATAATGCGGGAGATAATGTAGATTGATAAAGAGAGAGTGATGTTTGTACCCTCATAGGTTGTTGTCAAACTTCTTGGTTATCCAAGAAACAAACTACTCTTGCTATCTCCACGACCGAAGCCGAATACGCAAGCGCCGGAAAGGCATGACAACAAGCACTATGAATGAGACATTTCCCCATGAAATGCGGCAACCAAAATGCAAATAGACTTGACTGAGAACCCCGTGATTTGCTCATGTACGAAGCTCATCGAAGTACGTCACCTCCTCCGTCACGAAAATGTTCAAAGAGAAATCTTTTTCTTGGAAAAGTTTCTCACAAAAGACAACATCGTCGATATCATAACCAATACGTCCTTCACATCCCTCTCATGACTATTTGAATTTTCTTTGGAAATAGTTAAGTCATCTCTCATATCTCGTCTCATGACTTTCTAATTTTTTTACTGGAAATAATGAAGTCATCTCTTGCGTCTCGCCTTATGACTTCTTAAGTCATCCTTCTCATCCCACTCATGACTATTTCAATATTTCACTGGAAATATTAAAGTCATCCCTTGCCTCCTATCGCGTGACTTGCTCGAATATTTCACTACAAATATTGAAGTCATTTCTTACGTATCGCCTCATGACTTTACAAGTCATCCCTCTAAATCCGTCTCATGACTTCTCAGGTATTACACTGGAAATACTAAGTCATGTTTCTCGTCTTGCTCCATAACTCTATGAGTTATTCGTCTCATTCCACTCATGACTAATTAAATATTTCATTGGAAATATTGTAGTCATCCTCCAAATCTCGACTCATGACTTCTACTTATTTCACGGGAAATATTAAAAGTCTATCCTCATTCTCCTTCAATGACAACTTAGGCATACTAAGGTCATTCCTTGTCATTTCACCTAATCACTTTCGTCAAAGAGTTTATTAGGTATAAACTTTTTCCTCGCGTCAAAAAGTCTTACTAAATAAGATTAATCAGTCAAGAATCGAAACAGAACAAAAATGGGTCTCACAGACACACGGCTCCACTAAAGTGGCACGACACCACTAATGTTTAGCGGTACCGTGGTACCGTGGATCTGAGGAAACCCGTTTTTCTTTTCTTTCCCTCTGCACACCCATTCAAAACTAACACACCAATTTCCTGCTGCTGTCAAAAACCAAACCCAACACCAAAATCCAATTACACTCTTGCTAATCAAGTTCGAGGCATTGCAATAAACAAATCTTAATCAATACAACATAAATTTTAAGTCAATTATCTTTAATTTCTTTTCAATTTGAGTCTACGGTTTGTTCTTATGCATAAAATCAAATTGGGGGTTATCAATTTTTGTTAAACTTTTATGCAATTAGAACTAGGATTAGACAATGTAGTACTTACATGATTCCCTAAACCTAGGATTTTTACAAACCCACTAATGTTGCATAATCTAGTCCGAATTTAACCATTTAAATCGGATTAAGATAAATTATTTCTAGTGGAATCATGTCTAGGATACTTAAAATTGGATTAGGAATAATTAACAATGAGGCTTTTCAATTTTGAGAATTTTGGCGCCAAGTTGAGGCATTTGCCAAACACCCCAATTCCAACATGTTCGAAAAATTTCACGTATCTAGGATCATGAATCCTTTTTCATGCATTGTTGATGCAAACCAAAAACGTTTTTGCATGCAAACATGATCTCACAAATATGGATCGAATTACATAATTAATGTGTATTCTTCGACATATTTGTTTGAGCAAAAGTGAAGTTAGGAGTGTTTGGGTAATCTCATTAGGTTTATTTTTAGAGTCGAGATCACCGCACCTTCACATTGTTTGCATTTAGGCACACACACACATTAAAGATGTGATCACCAAAATGCAACAAGTTAACATATACAAAATTATATTTTTGTAGGTAATGATGCCTCATAATGATTATCAAGATACCAAACCTTACATTCCCCGTCTATTAGACGATCCAAATATCCCTGATGAGCAAAAAGCTTATCTTGCTAAAGTCCAAGATCGATATATACACGAAGGTCGTGTAGTCGATGCTCATTTCGTTCTCTTGGATAACATCCAAGCTTGCTTCCCTACTATTGACTTTGATTGTTTATACAAAATAAACGATCAAATTTGTCCTCGTTTTGTCCTCGAGTTTTATAGTCGATTCCGTACCTTCAATGACCTTGAGGGTAATGTCTTCATTGATTTTTGGATCCAAAACCAAAACATCATTTTGTCAGTCTTCGAGCTTGGTGAAATTCTCGGTGTTCCTTCGTATGGTCAGTGTGCATACACTGAAGACCATTCCCTTGAGTCACTTTTCTATAATCTTGAAAATCAAGGTACTTATCGTACCGAAATTCCCAATCTCGAAGCCATCAAACATGTAACCACTCGTAAAATTTCCTATTTACTTTACAGATTTATTATCCTTTTTCCACAGATAATTTTTTATTTATTTAATTGTATCTCATATCTTATGTGACGTAGCTCACATCCTTGATAAACGTGCTCCCACACAGACCTGCCTAACGAATCTAATGTTTATTTCATAAACATAACGATATGAAAACACTACAATATACCATTTACCATTTTACAATAAATCCTTAACGAATGTACAAACAAAACATTCATTATATATATAGAGTTTCTAGGAAACCCTAAAATTCACCACAACACCAAATATAAAAAACTAAACACCAGAACATAAAAATACAACTTATCTAAGTTAATGTACAAGTTACTAAAGCACCAGAAACCCTAATTCCATTTCAGCTCCCGGTAAAACCCTAATTTCATAAAATCATGATTTTATGTATTCATTTCACAAACCCTAATTCATTTATACAATATTTTCACAAAATATTAATTGTACAAGTTATTAAAGCTGAAGTACAAGTCCTTTATGCATATAAACTATTTATTTATGAAATCCTTATAAAAATCCTATTTATATTATTTTTAAAGCACAAATTACAAACTACTTATGCATAACTCTTAGAAATTATATTTTCTAAACTCCTTAAATATTTTTACAAGTCTTTTAACATAAAGTACAAGTACTTAATGCACAAGAACTATAAATTCCATTTAATCACACTTTCACTTAATAAAACTTAACAAATAAGTTTTATAAATTAGTAAAGCTATTAAAAACTTATTTTTCTCATGTTCTAAACTTTTGTACAAAACAATTAAGCTTAAAGTACAACTCTTATAAGCCTAAACAAATTTTCCCTTTATCCTTTTAAAATTCGAATTACCTATATATGTAATAACCATAAATGTTTTTCTAAACAACAAATCCACATAAACTAAATTTAACAAGTTCCCTAAACCCTAGTTACAAACCACTAAAGCCTATTGTACAATCACCTAAAGCTCCATTCGTCCCTCCCCCTCCAAACCTGGTTCGAACTCAACTTCACAACCAAACTAGAATTACATTTTGATGATACAATGAACTTGGCCATGAACACACTCTCCTATTCATTTCTAATAAACCCTCCACATGTACACCTTCTTCTTCTTCAAAACCTCCCATTGGTAGTTTAAACTTTAGGCTAACATTTGGCCACATCACCTTCCCCCTCCTCAGCCCAAGTGGCAATATTTTCAGAACCTCTCAACCCTTTGTCTCCTTATCTTGTTCCCTTATCTAAAACCCTAGAAAACCCTACTTCCTTTCCTATAAATAAACAACACAACTAATACACTTATTCACACCTCCAATCGACTAAACAACAACACAAACTCCAATCCATTTCCACCCTGATCACAGACCTCAAATTACTCTCAACACAGCCCTAACAAACTTAGAAGAGGAGGAGAGCAGCTAGTGTTTACATACGAATCCTTTCAAGCCATAAACCTTAGTCAACACAAACCCTAAGTAAGTCATCCAAACTCTTTTCAATTCAGTTTATTTTACGTTACTTATTCTTAAAAACATCTAAAACATAACCACTAATAACAAAACTAATTAAAAACATTAGGTTTTCTTTTCTTTGTTCCTTTCTGATCGAGCAGAATATACAAACACCCCCAAAGTATTCGAACAGTTGCTAAAACAAATCAATAACATGTAAAACATGTTTAAATATATCAAATCTTGTTATAACATGCATAAGATCTTAGTTAGAAATGTTTAAAAACATTAAAACCCAAGCGGGTTGTTTGTCTGGGTTTATGTCGAGACAGAAAACAGCCCAGTCACTCAACTTCTGACATGAAAACCGACCCCTAAACAACCCTGTTAAATTCTTATTTTTGGCATATGAATAGATTACCTAGTAAGCTTCAATTAGGAGAAAGAATCTCAGGAAATGATTAAGTATTTAAGAAGATATCGAGGTCTAAAAACTGCTCAATATCGTTAAGCTAAAAATATGTTTTCAAATTTATTTTTTTTACAAAACAAGTCGACTAGATGCACTACTTTCAACCTCTGTTTCGACCACTACATGATTTCTAAAAATACTATACTTTCGACATATTAGATATGACCCAACAAACTCTAAATAGAAACAAGAATCATGGGAAACGGTTAAGTATTCAATTAAATATTAGGATCCAAAGTTAATCTCATATCGCTGGAAATAAGAAACAAAGGTTTCCAGTTATATTTTTTATATAATAGTCGACCAACCTACTAACTTTGAACCAAGTTTTCAATACTCAAATGACCAATAAAAATTCTGTCCTTTTGGCATATTAAAGTTCATATAGTGAACTAATTTTAGAAAGAAAAATCAAGAGAAATGATTAAACGAACAAAAAGTTATTTAACATCAAAGTTCGCTTGATCGCTAGTTTAAAAACCCTTTTCATCAGATTTTTGGTAAAAACATGTTACCTAGTCGACTTTAGTGATTTATTTCGAGACTTAAACGATTTCCATAAAATATGAATTTTGGCATATCTAAAGTTGACCTAGCTGACTTTTTATAGAAACCAAGAACACGAAAAATCATCTAGTAATCGTAAAGATATTCGAGTCCAAAACTCCAGCCGAGTCATGATTTTCATATGAGATATTTTAAAGTTTTTAGGACTGATTTTGTAACTAATTGATATCAAGGGTTATTTTCTGTCAACAACAAATAAAAAGGGGTGAAATTGTCATTTCTGAAACTTGAGGGTAGAAACTGTCATTTTCCAAAAGTACAGGGTATAAACTGTCAATTGACCAAACCTTAGGGATTAAAACGTAACTTTTCGTAACTATTATTTTTATCATTTCTATTTTTATTTTCCGTTTTAATACTAACATAATACGTTTATTTTCTTGATGAACGAAAGAACGAACAAAAAGATATAACAAACAAACAAAGAACATAAACATAAGAACGAAAGCTTTAAACAACGAAACGAAACGAATAAACTTATAATCATCTGAAATGATTACTAAATATTGACATAACAACCCAGGTTTCTTGTCCGGAGACGTTTATCAACTTTCGTTCATTTTGTTGTCCATCCAGATTTCTAAGGTGAGTTTCATAGCCCCTACTTTTATACGTTTTGAACTATTTTTGGGGGAGATACATGCTCAACTACTTGTTTTATACTCAAAATATTTATACTCTTATGCTACGCTTTACTTATGATACTTTTGGACATGAAATATAGATATGATATGTGCCTTAATGTGTTACGCTTATTCTACACTATATTCTTAGCAATTGTTTAACTCCTGGATGGAGCCGTTGGAGAGGTATTGATAGTACTATCGGGTTGACACCCCCACCCTTGGTCCCCGATTCATGGCCTTGGGTGACTATAATCCGGTTTATTCATGATACTTATTTATTCTAGTCGCGAGGTTCAGTTTGCTGTTATGCTTTACATTAAGTGCTTACATATATCGTATACGTTCATGTCATACTTATTCTATATTTTAGCAATGGGTTGTGAACACACAGGTTGCAAGTTTTGAATGGGCAGAATTTGCAACTGAGTGGATTTACAAGGCCTTTGCTGTGAAATCTTTATTCAAACACTTTACTCTTAAACTAAACTCTTTATGCCCTTGCTGGGAAATCTTTATTCAAATACTTTACATTTTATACTAAACTCTATGAACTCACCAACCATTGTGTTGACACTTTTTAGCATGTTTATCTTAGGTTAGAAAGGCGATAGTGGATGCATGGATAATAGAGTCACTTGCATGCTTTGGAGTCTAAGCTATTATCCTTTACCATTCAATCCATTTTGAAAACTCTTATGTATTATTATACTTTGGGACCTCATGTAATAACTCTGATTTAAATAAATTGAATGGTAACTTTTCAAAACGTCTCATTTAGAGGTCGTTTTCTATACCTTGTGCTTTGTATTGAGAAGTAGCACCCCAGTGACACTATCTTTCCGCTGCGATATTTTGGGGGTGTTACAAAACAAGTCATCCAAACTCCTCGAGTCGCCAACACGTATAAAAAACGTGATGGTTCCATTGTCCATCTTGACCCAAACAAAATCTACCTCAAAGAACTCCTTCCCGACCTCAGAAGTTGGGAACTTCTTCTACGTGAGAACGTGTTGAGCCTTGTGGGCAACCGTGATCATGTTTCGGCGAGTCTCGCCCACATGCTTTATTGTCTTAGTATCGAGGAACCATATAACCTCGCATACTACATGGCCAAAAGGATGGCCAACATTCATAGTCGTTCCGATAAGCTCATGCCATATGGCATGTTGCTTACTCGTCTCTTCACGTGAGTCATGGAAAATTTCCCACATCTTAATAATGTCGGCTATGTCCTAGTCAATCCCGTCATGAAACCCCTTGGTGGACCACAACGTCGCACAAAGCAACGAAAGGACAAAGGGTCCAAACGTGGTCGTAAATCCACTTCCAATATTCCTCTCTTTTCCTCCTCCTTCGGTCATGATTCGTCGTCTCAACCTATGGATGAGGACGAAGATGAGGTGAATGAAGAAGGAACATCTCGTCCTCGTAGTCCCTCTCCCGACACCTTCTTTCGTAACCTTGACACGTCATCGTTGGCACAAACTACCGACCTTCCCTTCAACCAAACCAACTTAACTTCGGTGATGAGAAGGCAAACAACCATGTACAATCGACAAGTGTCGATGCATGAGCAAACAATCAGGGGGTTCAAGTCCATTGGCAAGGCAATCAAAGGACTCGGGAATAAAATAAAGAAGTTGGGGAAGAGAAGTGATTAGATAGTGTTACTTAAGTAGTATTACTAACTTAAGTATTATTAAGCTATTATCAATGGGGTCATGGCAATGTCCATCTAACATTAACATGTTTAAATTGTCTTAAAATTTTTTGCTTGACATTGGTAACTTTAAGTAGTTAATCAATATTAATGCTTTTATCTTTTTCATGAGCTTTGCCTAGTTCATATTATTTGTTTTCATGCATGCACTAGAGGATAAAATTGCTTGATGCATGCTTAATAGTTGCCTAAACTTAGATGATCACATGATTTTGTTAGTTGCTAGTTGAAGACTAGTGTTAGGAAATCTATGTGATAACTCTTTAGTAGTTTGAGGCTTTGGGATTTGCTGCAATACAGTCCACCCAGAATTACCCATTTTAGGCAGCCTAGAACCTGCAGAACTGGAAAAAGAGTCAACTGCAGGCTACGGCTCCACTAAATAGGGCACGGCTCCACTAAATTTAGTGGTGCCGTGGTACCTTTAGTGGTACCGTGCCCTGGGAAGTCGAATTTAACTGTTCTCTTCCACTTTTTGACTCTCTTTTCCTGAAAATCTGCAAACACAACCTGATTCCAATACACCCAAATCCCCAAATTCGCCATCCTATACAAACTTGCATGTTTTGATTTAGCTATATAAGCTAACATCATACATTGCTCATCCTCACCACTTCACATTCACCATACAATTATCATATCTTCAACCATGGCTACCACTTCACACAAAGCTAGAAAGCCAAGATTTTGCCTCAAACCAACAAATGAGACAATTCTTATTGATCAATGGATCAAGAATGTCCACACACCACAAGCCTCAACCAAACTTTCCAAAGAAATGATTCTCATTGATTTAACTTTGGATGATGATGAAAAAGCCCACACACCTCAAACCTTAACCAAATCAACCTCCTCAATCTCTACACCCCAAGCTCCATCAAAGGCCAAATCAACAAGGCCAACATCATCATCCCCCTCCACCACAAGAATCACTACACCCTTGTCTCAACCAAGTCCCATTCATCTACTAGCCTTAACACTTACCTTATCACCATCAACTCCCTTTGAACTTGGCACTAACACATCATCCTCATCACTCTCACCATCACCACAACCACTAATGGGTCATCCCATTCTTTATCCCCTACAACCACATACCCTAAGTTGTCCTTGTTGTCACCACAACCAACACCTCATCATGTGCCTTAGAGATGAGTTGAGTCTTCAATTCTCCTATCTTGAGCACCTCCTCACACCACCACAAGGACCCATCATACTACCCCCTCCACCACCAAATAGCCCAACCAACTAAACATGGTTATGTTTAGTTTCTCTAATAAAAGTCTTGGAACCCTTTTGGAGTTTGAAGCAAATCTTGAAGTCTCATACAACTATTGATGTTTATGTGCTTTCTTATTGTTTAATTTGCTTCTATCATGTAGTCATACTTATGTATGACATTTATTTTATGAATGAATGTTTTCTTTTATGTGGTTATTTTATTGTGTTTGGGGCTTGGCTCTTTAGTCATTTTTGTGGTTGGATATTTGTCATGTGTGCTACATGTTAGATTTTGTATACTTGTTATCTAACCTTGTTTTGTAGCACGAATCATTGCTCGATTCCTTGGTGTCCTCCAAACGAGGGGGAGTATACATCAAGGGGGAGCCTTAGCAACCTTTTTGCTTCGACAAAAAGGGGGAGAAATGGGAGTAAACTCATTAAAAACTTGTTAAAATTAATTTTAACCTAAAATGAGTTTATGTTTTGTCATCATCAAAAAGGGGGAGATTTTTCTATCTTTCGATAACTTCACGTTTTGAGGATGACAAAATGTGAAATCACGTTACGTTAAAATTAACGTAAACAAGTTTTTAATCGGAAGATCCCGTTTCTACACAAATCACTCTAGAACAAATTTACAACTTGACTAATGATCAAAGAAGTGAATTTGTGTTTAAGACTTCACATTTTTATGTGACAAAACATTTCTTTCAAAAATATACTTTACAAATTATTTTTGAATAATTAAGAAATGTTTTAATGGAAAAATAAGTTTAAAATACATAACAGCTATTTCCCTCCCAAAATCAGCTCCAAACTTCCCCAAATAAGTTTTCACCAGAAAAGACAAAAATGGAGCGTCTTTGTCTGACACGGCTCCACGGTTCCACTAAATTTAGTGGAGCCGTCGGTGATTTAGTGGAGCCGTCCCTCTGTAACGGCCAAATTTTTTCTGCCTATAAATACCAGCCCACTTCACAGATTTCGGACATCCTTTTTCACATAGAAACTTCTGAGTTTAATACTCCCACACCACTCTCTCTTCTTGATCATTTAGTTAGGTTTTCTTTTGTTCAAGAGTGATCCAATCATCCATTCAAGTGATCCTCTTCATTCCTCTTCATTAGCAAGAGAAGAACACAAAGTATCCAAGTAGATAGAAAGTGTTGTCATTCCTCTTCATTTGCAAGAGAAGAACTCAAGGTATCCAAGAAGATACAAGAGTTGTAGTTGTTAGGTCTTGTAACATTTGTTACACACTTGTTGTATCATAGCATACATCAAGATCATTTTTATTTTGTGAGAGAGTGAGTCAAGATCATTGTGATCTTATAGAGATATTGATTATCTCTTGAAGCCATTGGGCTTGTGTGATTGATCAAGAGGATCATAGATAGATAGAATAGGTTGAGAGAAGTGAGAGTTGATCATTGTGATCGTGTCGAGATCTTGGAGATCTCTTGAAGCCATTGGGCTTGTGTGTTTGATCAAGTGTGATCATAAGTAGATCGGGTAGATCGAGTCTTGTGTGAAGTTGTAAAGGATCAAGTGGATCGTGGTAGATTGGTGCTAGCTAAGATTAGCACTCGACATCTAGCTTAGTGTCGGAAAACAAGTTAAGCGACGTGTACGGTTTTCTCTGCCTAAAGGGAGGTTGTTGACATAGTGTTTGAAACTCTCGAGTGTGGTACTCGGGGAGTGGAGTAGGGCGAAGAAGAGCTTCGTAGCCGAACCACTATAAATCCTTTGTCCCGGTTTGATCTTTCCATCTCTACTCTTAACTTTCATTACTTATTATTAGTTAGTTTAGTGTGTAGTTCGTATTGGTGTTGATTGATTGCACATAATAATCGAATCAAAGGTTTCCAATGGTAAAGTTTTTAAGAAGTCTTAAAAGAAATAAAAGAACTCAAAAACTGGTAAAACTATTCAACTCCCCCTTCTAGTTTTCCACACAATTTCCCACCAAAACTTGAAAATTCAAATTTCCACTCAAGTTACCTTTCTCTAACAATCAAGGATCCCTCAAAATGGTACCTTGCAATCCGTGGATCAATCACATCATTAGATTTCCCACTCACCCTTATGCATTTACTGCATATCTTCTTCATCTCACTCAACTCCATCTTATTGGATTGACTTTGATGATATGACTAGCTTCTTTTCTTCTTCCAAATCATTAGGAACCAACATCTTTCTATGGATCAAGATCACATCCAAACACACTCTTCCATAAATCTTGGAGTCTATAAATTGGAAGCTTTTAGATGATCATTTCTCACATCTTCACTACCATTTCTAAGCAATATTTCTGCATTTCTAAGCAACCTTCTCCCTCACAATGACCAAATCAAACAACTCCTCAACATCCAGACCACAACGAAGAACCGCTAGGATAAGTGTTCGACCTTGTTGCTTTGTCAACATCAACTCTTCATCCTCCGAATCATCACCTTTTAACATCTCATCCCTAATAAGAGATGAGAACTTTCTTACCTTGTCAACACCAACACCATCACATATCCTTATCACAACTCCACCACCAATGCCTTTTGAGGTAGAATCTTCACAAGAAGAACCACTTCTCTTCCACCCCATCTATAGGGACATCCACGGTCCTCTCTACCGTGATCAAGCTCCACCACCTCCACAACCTCAACCGCAACCTCTCTCACCAACCTCCACTCTCCAAGCCATTGACGAGTCAATGTGGATCAACCATCCACAAACTCAAGGTGAGATTAATGAGGAACTTGACCGCCTCTACGCCTTCTCAAACATGGTGGACTCCCACCTTAATGAAGCAATGGATTTACAATCCACTTTGCTAGCATCCATCATGTCTCCTACTTATGTTCCACCACCTCCACCAACAAACCATCAACCAACACCACCACCTCCACCATCAAACTACCAACCAACACCACCACCACCAACAAACAAACCAAACCTTCCACCCAACTTCCCTCGCCATGGTTGCTCCATGTGTGAGCGGACCGCCCATCTCACTCAAAGAACCAACATTTTGGTTCATGAGTTGCAAAATGAGATGAGGTTCATTTTGAACCACATTCTTGAGCGCCTCAACACTCTCTCGCACCCACCTCAATAGATGCTCACTAGGAGCTTTTCTTAGGATTCTTTTTTCTTTTATAGGACTTTATTCTAGGATTATTTTTAATTTTCTATTTTTCCTTTGTAAGCATCTTAATTTGTGACCTTTGTCACAAATAATTTTCAATGAAAGGTGTTTGTTGTTGTTCATGTGTTGATTGTGATCACTACTTGTGCATTATATAGTTGATTTCAACTACTATACTTGGTTTGAACTATTGTGCTTGGTTTGAACTATTATACTTGCATTGACCCATTATACTTGGTTGAATGGGTTGAAATATTATTCTTGGTTGAACCTTTGTAGATTTCAGTGCTCATGCATCATATTACTTGGTTAAGTTTATCCACAACTAACCTTTGTTTCGTAGCATTTCTCATCCTTGCATCATATACGTTGGTACCCTAGCAATGGGGAGTATTGATTAAGGTGGAGCTAATCATGCACTAACCTTTATTTTTGTAGCATCATTCATCATTGAATCATATACTTTGGCACCCTAACAAGGGGGAGTATTGATCAAAGGGGAGCTCATCTAGCACTAACCTCTGTTTTTGTAGATTCAAGCATCATAAACTTAGCACTCTAATTAGGGGGAGTATTGTCCAATGGGGAGCTATTAAGCACTCAAAATCCATGTCTCATCATACTTGGTACTCCAAATTAAGGGGGAGTAATCACCAAGGGCCATTCACTACATTCCGCTTTGTATTTTCTCTTTTTGTTTCGACAAAAAGGGGGAGATTATATTAAACTCATACATTACATGTTTTATGCCTAAATTGATTTCAAAACTTGCATAAAACTAGTTTAGTCTATATTTTTAAAAGACTTGTACTTTATTTATTTCATTGCTTAAAAATAAACTTTATGTTTTGTCATGAACAAAAAGGGGGGGGGGATTGTTAATACAAATATCAAACATTATTTATATTTTACGATCTTTGCTATATTTTGTTAATGACAATTATAAACTTTATCTTTAGCAAAGCATAAATATAAGTTAAGTCTTTTACATTTATAGTTATAAGCTTTTAAAACTCTACATGCTACATTCATAATCACTAGGATATACATATTACATTCATACATACATTTACATAGTTTACATTTTAATTCTTAAAATGGAATATGTACATGACATTATTGCATACATCATATTGATATCTTTAGGATATCTTGAAGATCTTAAGAATATCATGGTTAGATCTTCACAAAAAGAATTGGATATGATAATATCTTGGCAAGATTTGGGAAAGATTTTGGAAAATATGTTGTTAGGATCCGCGGATCTAAATTACATTTTGGTGTAGTTTTGTTTCGTGTACAAGCTTATGGTAATATTTAGATCATGACTGAGCAAATGAGTGTCATTCCTCTTATATACTCCACCAATCATACAAATGAGTGTTTGAGTGAATTATATTTCATTTTCCTTTCGTGAGGTGTTTAGTAATGTGTATCATGCAAGAAAATCATTTGGGTATTGTCAAACATCTCGTTGCTTCAACCATAAAAGCTTAAAATGATGGATCTAACTTGTACTTGTACTTGATAGATTTGCATCACATTTTCCTAATCATTCTTGTATGCCATGTGGATAATTGTTTTTATTTCTAGATTTGCTTGAGGGCAAGCAAAGTTCAAGTGTGGGGGATTTGATAACGCCTAAATCTAACATGTTTTTAGTAGCGTTATTCGTGTTTTTATGTATGTTTTGTGGTTATATTTATATGCTTTTGTTACTTAATCGTACCAAAGTGTGTTTGCGAAGTATTTGTAGCCCGCATCCGATTCGGATGGAAGCTAGTTTGAAGACCAACCGATCGGATGGACAGAATACCGATCGGTTGGATTGTTGCTGATGCGTGGTTTTGCAACCTTACAACAGGTTTTACCTCTCGAGGGATCTCAAGAGGCTTACAACCCCACCAGGCAGTGTACCTGACCGATGTAGTATAGTGTAGTGGTAAGTACGGGGATTGATCGTTCTCCACAGGGAATAGTGTTCGTTAGGTATGAAAAATTACTCTAATAGGTCTAAGGGTGAGAGAAGATTCTTTTTATGTTTTTATATTTTTATGAAAGCAAGTAAAATCTCGGGTTTGAAAGAGTGGGCGGAATTAGTTGCTAGTCAACTAACCCAAATTACTACGAATGCAAATAAAATAAAATAACAAAAATGAAAATGTTGGTGAAAACTTATGTGGAGGGAAATGTGTTTACTTAGATTTCCTTACTCCCTAACTATCTTTTACCGGTTAATTAGTGTGTATTAGTTGCGTGGATGACGGGTGTATTCCTTAATACCATTCGTGGGGTGGCGTACGTACTTCCCCAACTCTACAAGCTCCTACTTCACTCCTATGTCGAGCCGGCTAGGAAGCTCCTAACATGGGATCACTAGAATTCGCTTGTGCATTAAATACAAACATAAAAACCTTTAGTACGCATTGGTTCATGTTTCTTAAGACGTTCAAGCAAGTTACCGATTAGGAAGTTAGCCAGTTTTCTTAAGCCTAACATAGATAAACAATCATCCAATACAACTAACAACACACTAATAACCAATAATCAATAGCTAGGTTTCATTAGATCTAAGCAAACACAAGATAAATCTAGCCTAACATGTTAAACAAAAGACAAGAACAAGATAAAATCAAACAACACATAGACATATTGAATGATTAATTGATAACTTATCTTCAATGTAACATGGAAGATCTCAAGGCAAAAAGCCTTGAAAGAGCTGCCAAATTCGTCCTAGGGTTTTCACACACAAAGTTCCCCAATAAGTTCCACACTAATGACAAAGAATTGCAAAACTATATATAGATTTTTAGATCTGACGGCGTCACGTTATGGAGTGTGACGCCGTCACCTCGCCGCTTTTAGGGTTCCCGGATGACCTTCTTGACGCCGTCCCTCTTTAGCTCTCCAAAATCCGTTCTGGCCTATCAAGGCTTGACGCCCTCAGACTATGAACGTGACGCCGTCCCTCTTTAAATTATAACGTGACGACCTTGATCAAATTAAAGGGTGACGCCGTCAGAATTCCCATGCAATTTTCACTGGCTTATCATGAGTAAATTTCACATCCACCACTTTTGCCAAGCCATGACGCCGTCCAGGGATAAATGCTGAAGAACCTTACATCACTTTTCCCATGCAATTTTCACTGGCTTAGAAGTTTTGGGAAGGACCTAGCATCCCTAACCCAAATCTTTTACGATCGTGTCAACCGATATGACCAAATGTGCATTAACGATTTTGCCGATAGGGACCTTAGGGAATTAAATGCTGAAGAAGCATGGGATACCATAGAAGATTGTGCCCAATATTATTATAGAGTAGACAACCCAACAAACGTTAGTACAAGTCAATTGACCACAAATTTCAAGGATCATGAAACATGTTTGTTTGGGGATGAGGGTAGAGTTGAGCCACCTAGTTGCATGTCATGGTTAGGCATTACCATAATACAGGATGAACACATAGGTGATCTTGACACAAGAAATGATGAGGTAAGTAACATAAGCCCGCTAAATGCCCCACAAGTCCTACCATCATTTGAGGCACACACACCGCCCGTGACTTACCTGGAAGAAGTAGAAGTGACTTTAGGAATCCCAATGGAGGTAGAACCCTTGGACCAAGCACAACTAGAGGATATAGGTTTGAACACTTTTAGTGATGACCTTACTCTTAGTTCTAGGGAATTTCCTAGTGTTGATGAACCGGAACCTCAACCTTTACACAACTTTCCATCCTTAGATTTACATCTAGGAGACAAAAGAGGAACCGACCCACCCATCAACCCTTATTATCCGGGTAGTTTTAGGATGAAGGAAGCCATTCACTCACCCCCTTCACCTCACGTGGCATATTTCCACCCTAAGGGTGTGTATCGCTACTTTCACCCGCACTTAATCCTAAGTGTAGGGAAAACCTCCCCTATTTTGTTAAATAAGGGTAGAGTCAGGCTCGTGACTCGAACAAAAACAAGCGCTTCTTGGGAGGCAACCCATGTTTTTAATTGTTTGATGTTTTTATTTTATTTGTTTGTTTGTGTCATATATGCTTAATCATAATTGTTAAATTTTCATGTTTCGAATAATTTGTGAAAATGCTTTATTTTGTTTTTAACCTCGTCTTAATTGCATATAAAGGTATTTTACAAAAAAAGATAAGTGTAGGAAAGTTTATATTTTGTTAAAAAGAACAAAATTCGAACATGGAAAATTCACAATTCATGATTAGCATGTATTCTATCTTGTTTCTGTGTCAATACTTGTGGACATGTTTTATGAGTCCCTATTTGTAAGTCATCCCGCAAGTATCCTATCCTTTTATTGCTTTGTTTTGTTTTTATTTCTAAGTTTGGAAATACATCTAGTTGTGGTTTTTCTTTGTTCGGTTTGATGCTTTGGTTTTTGTGTTTGTTGGTTACAGGTATTATTGGATAAGAAGATGTACGTGCAACACATCAAGAGGATGATTATATTTCTGGAGTGAAGCTTATCATGTTCATTCTCTTGGAGGGAGATTTAACCATATTATCACATCATCTATACCGAGCGAATCAGGGGAGTATTAGTTTCTTCCATTCTCATTTATTTTTACTTTTACATCTTTTGTCTAGAACATTGGGGACAATGTTCGGATTAAGTGTAGGGAGGGTAAATTAGGATGCCTTAGAAACTACAACTTCGCTTGATTTTTGTTTTGTTTAATAGTGAATGTGTAATAAAGCCAAGAGAAATATTGGTTAGGGCAATTTTAGCACCAAATTTAAATTTTTTTACAACATATAGGAGTGAAACTTTGATTTTAATAAGCGTCTCATGGATAGGGAATTGTATGACTAGCACAAAAAAAAACCATACCACTCAAAAATTTCCACCCCAAATATGTGAGGTTCGCCTTTAGATCTTTAGGAAAAAGGATTCATTGTTGGTGCTTATGAGTGTACCGGTAGTTTATAGATTCTAGAACTTGCGTTTGTGATGCATACCGAGACCGCTAGTGAGACTACATTCGTGTAGTTAGGATTGACTACATGATAAGAGGCATTAGGATTAACCCATTGTTTTACACCTGTGTTTTTGTTATAATTACTTTGGCTACATTGGTCAAGTAATTCTCCCACACCCTTTGCGTTGTACCCATTTTTGGTACACGATACCCCTAGTACACCCCTCAGAGCCTATCTTTTCGTTTCGACCTTTAAGCATTTTACTTAAAGGAAGAATTTGTTTACACCCCACTTAAATGTACACCCAAATCGCCTTAGCCTACCTTGTGTGCACTCATCTTTAGTGCATTATTGTGACAACATTTGTTTAAACCCTTAGTTAATTATCTAATTGATTACATGGTTGCTAAGTCGAGTCATATCCTTGTACATATTGTTTTGGGACGATTGGGACTTATGGGTAAAGTACTAGTGTAATGGAGTAATGGGGAAGAACATCATTTATTACCCCCATATGTACGTTAATATTTTAAAGTACTCCAAATGTTTCGATTATCTTGATTCGAGTCATTAGAATAATTTTATGTAAAGTATGTAAAAGTTCAAGTGTAGGGATGGTACAAAGAATCCCTAGTGATGTATTGTTTTGGATGGTAGGGCAAGAGTGTATGCAAAAAAAAAAAAAAAAAAAAAAAAAAAAAAAAAAAAAAAAAGTGAAGAAAAAGCATACGGACTACCATCCGCCTCTATCTTTTATTTATGTTTTGTTTTGTTCTATGTTTATTAGTTCATGATTAGTTTAAGTTGAGTCGAGTCTTGGCTTAGCAACGCCTCATTCTACATGTAATTGACCAAGATGATTGACTTGCCACCAGTAAAAATATCCTTATCCAACAAACCGTGTTTTCCTTATCCCTACACCTAACGTTATAACCCTTTGTAAAGACCTCTTTGATAGTTTATCCTAGGTGCTTACGCCAAAAGTGGTAGAGGCATGATCCTTTCCCAAGCCTATGGTAATCTATTTTCTATGACAGGTAGTGAGCGATATTCTTCCATTTCCATTTATGATATATAAATTTACAACACCCGAGGGATGAGAGTATCCAAACACTTATTGTGAGGTGCTAGTGTATAATTTCCGTGCTTATTTTGACCAAGGTGGAATGATCATTTGTTGTAATTACTTTTATATTAATGTTAAATGACCCCTAACTTGTATTTTGATTGGTGGAAAAGCTCATTTGCTTGAGGACAAGCAAATCCCAAGTGTAGGGATATTTGATGAGACGAAAAGTGTACCGCTTTTAGGGGGTCATTTAAGCCCTAAATAGTATTTATTTGATCAAATATTGCCCTAAATCGTTCCTTTTGTCATTTTAGGTACTTTGGAGAAGAAATCTGGAAAAGGAAGCATTTTGGACGTTTTTGGAGCGAAAAGTGAAGAAAACGGCAAAGTCTCCAAAAATCAAGCTGGAAACAGAGCTTGACGGCGTCACGTTTTGTAGGTTACGGCGTCACGTACTGGCAAAAGGATGATTATGAATTTACACGTGACGCGCCAGAAGGTTTTGTGACGGCGTCACGTGTTAATGGATGTAGGCCGTCAAGTGTTAAGTTAAAGAGAGACGGGCCAGAGGATTTTTGAAGGTGACGGCGTCAGGATCATAGACCTGACGACGTCAGATGATATAGAGTGACGGCGTCAAAGTATTCTTACACGAGAAGGAACCTTAGTGAAACCGCCACAAGTTAATCAAGACAATCACAACTCGCGCGCGGAGTAGCTGTCACTGTTTTGGCCATAAAATCTTCATACGAACTCGGATTTAGGTGATTCAAGAGGCCACGGAATCGGGACGAAAAGATCTACAATTTGGTGAAAAAGGGGAGCTGACGCCGTCACTTGTGAAGGCTGACGCCGTCAGATCGATGCGGACAGAAAATCAGCTATAAATACAACATCACAACTTCATTTTTTGTAAGCCCTAAACCCTAAGTCCGATTCTAGGGTTTAGGTAGGTGTTTTTCCAGCAACTTAGAGGGTTTCAATCACTTCATAAACATCAAATATTGGTTTGTTGATTCTAACTTAATTATGTCTTTCATTATTATGGTTGTTTGCCCTTCATTGATCATGCTTTGCTAATTCACCTTGTGTCTACTTATGATTGTGTGAAACTTGTATATAATTAATTAGATCTTATTGATTCCTTGTTGATGTATGTGTCTATCGTCATCAATAAAGGTGTGACACTTCAATAGATCTTATTGGTTTAGCTTATAATTCTTGTTTCCTATTGTCTCTTGTTTGATTGGGTGATATCGATGTTAGGCTTAAGAAAACTGGCTAACCTCCTATACGGTAACTTGCTTGAACGTCTTAAGAAACATGAACCAATGCGTACTAGGTTTATTTGGTTGTATTTAATGAATGAGTGAATTCTAGTGATCCCATGTTAGGAGCTTCTTAGCCGGCTCGACATAGGAGTGAAGTAGGAGCTTATAGAGTTGGGGAAGTACGTACGCCACCCCACGAATGGTATCAAGGAATACAACCCGTCAATTAAAACAAGGTTACAATTCAATAGGTAGAATTGGATAGCTAGCAAGGAGTAACATATCATAGGTAGACATGCTTCATTTCCCTTGTAGAACCCTAGTTTACTTTCCTGCACATTAGTTTAATTAGTAGCTTTTGGGTTAGTTGATTAGCAACTAATTCCGCCCACTCCTTCAAACCAGAGATTTTACTTGCTTTTCATAAAATATAAAAATACAAAAAGAATCATCCCTCACCTCTAGACCTAGTAGATAAATTTCAATCCTAACGAACACTATTCTTTGAGTTGAACGATCAATCCCCCGGTACTTGCCACTTCACTATACTACATCGGTCAGGTACACTGCCTGGTGGGGATTGCAAACTTCTCAAGATCCCTTGAGAGGTAAAACCTGTTGTAAGGTCGCAAAACCACGCATCAAGATTTGGGTTAAAGATTTGGCTTATCATGTGTTACCAAAACTTCTTCATTAAGATTTGTGACTTTACATATCCGGTTCTAGGTCCTTCCTCTCAGCATTCCTGTCTATTCAATACTACTTGGAGGACAAGAGAACAATTTAATGAACCAAGACCCTTGGTTGGAGCATTTAAAGGATCATTTGATGAGTATTTAGGGGGATCGACACATAACTATCAATCAACAAGGAGAATCAATCAACCACTCATCACATAATCTTAATTTTCGTCCAAAAAAGTCCAGGAGCAGAGGAGAGTCGAAGTCCATTCCATTTCTTGTGAGAATCATTGCCTTTTCACTTGTAATCTTATTTTCAATCATTGTAAGACTCTTTATCATGGATTTTAATGTTCAATGTTTTAAGATTATGTTTATGTTTGTTATGAGTGGCTAGTGCCTTTATACACTTGCTTAGATGATGTGTATTACTTATTGATTGGCATATGATTGTGATAACATGTTTTAATTCAATTTCAAGTCGATTCTAAGAACCAATTGTGATAAAGTTTCATAGTGACATTTGGTTAATCAAGTTTAACTAGTGCTAGTAATTCTAAGGGTCGAAAGAACTATTGTTATTCAACTAGTTATAATCATTTGTCCATGAATGATTGTTGTCATCCACTATACTTGATTAAACAAAGGAACTTAATCGTGATTGTAATGAAAATGCTTTTGTCTATCAAAACGGATTGATTGTAAACCATTTTAAGGGTCGAGAGATTAATAGTTTACCTTCAATTGTGACCTTTTGTCTATAATTGGTTACCTTTTGTATTGACCATTTCTCAAGCTTGTTTGATAAAACAAAAGATTGTTTTTGTGTTTAAGGAACACCAACTTATGAACCTTGAATTGATTGGTTAAACGTAATGCTTGTTTTTATAAACTAAGATCTTGACGAAGGTTTAATTTGTAGAAACAATAGATTAGTAACCAAGCTAATTATCTCAACCAACATGTTATCCAAAGTTATCACAATCATATTAGTCAATTGTAGTTCACTAAGTCTAAGCAAGTGTAGTTTTTAATCATTTGAATTTTCATATTATCATTATTGCTTGTTTGAGAAATTTGCTTTTAACTTACAATTCGATTCACTACACAAATCCCTGCGAACGATCCCGACTTACCATCAAAATCTTGCTACAACGGACGAGTATACTTGCTCGTATGCGTTGTTCTTAGATTCGGTAATTCACCCCTTATAAATTTAAAACTTGCATGAACCCGAACGCATCAAGTTTTTGGCGCCGCTGCCGGGGATTTTGATCGTGTTTCTGTAAGTTTTAGTCCATTTCTCACATAGTTAGTTTTCGTAAAAAAAAAAAAAAAAAAGTCTTACCGAGCTGAGAAACCGATCGGTTTCACATCCATCCGATCGGTTGCTTAGTCTTTCACTTTACCGAGAGCATCATCCGATCGGTAGTCATTTCTATCCGATCGGTTGGTCGATTCTGATCTTTTTAAATTGTTTTCATTCTTCACTCGTTTGTTTAGACATTGCCTCGATTCTCTGGGGAATTGTATGAACACTCGATCAACTGGAGTAGACCCAATTTCACCTCTTTTCGATCCCGAAAGTTTGATTCGAACAAGATCTAGAAGAAGAAGAAGAACACCCTTTGTTCCATTAACCAATCGTGTGCCAAGAGTACCAAACCCACCATTTGATAACCTTTTTGAAGCCAAAGTCGTTTATAATCCATTCACTGATCAACCTTTTCCCATGGCTGACGATCAACCCATGTGGGAAGCAAACCGAGCCATAGCACCCACTCCTGGAGCTGCTATTGTTGCCGTCAACTTAGGTGACAATTTCACCGTGAAAGGACACCATCTTTCTATGATCAAAGACCGTCAATTTGATGGCCGTTCGAGGGCCGATCCTCACAAACACATTGCCGAATTCATTGAAATTTGTGGCATGTTCCGATATGGTGATACCAATGTGGATGCCATTAAACTCAAACTTTTTCCGTCATCACTTGATGGAGATGCAAAAGTGTGGTATAACGAATTAACACCAGGAATCATCAATACTTGGGAGGAGATGAGGCAAGCTTTTGTACGCCGATTCTTTCCACCTGCCATGTTTGACCGACTCATGGGAGAAATTCGTGCTTTCACACAAAACCCCTAACGAATCACTCGTCGAAGCTTGGCTTCGTATGAAAGATTTACTTCGAAGTTGTCATGGACATGGTTTAGGACGAGGAACCATTATCTAAATCTTCTACCATGGACTTGATGAAGCATCTCAAGGAATTCTTGATGCTGGAGGAATTTTTCTTTATAAAACACCTAACCAGGCATACCAATTGCTTGAAGACCGAGTTCTTTTCAAACTCGACTGGTCGAAAGATGCCAAGACCAAACCCCTAAGAAAAACTGTTGCTTTTGCTGAAAGTTCTGATTCATCTAAACTCATGGAGAAAATGGAAACCTTGGTTTCCATAATCGATTCGCAATACAAAGATCTTAAAGGAGAGATGAAAGAAATGCGAGATGGTTGTAACAACTGTGGAGGTAATCACCCGTCTTCAGAATGCGATGATCAACCAATGGACCAACCCAAAGAAGGAGAAGCTAATTATGTCCAAGGAGGATACCGTGGAGGCGGATATCGTGGAAATTATTACGGACGAAATTCTGTTAGTTGGCAAGATCGCCGACAAAGGGATAACAGCCATGATTCCTAACCAAGAGTAGAGAACCAAACTCCACAAAATGCCGATAAGAAACCTGAAGAAACAGATTTTGAAAAAATGATGAGAGAATTCGTCACTTCTCAAAAATCAACCAACGAGTTCGTCAAGAATCAATTCTTCAATCTCAAAACCAAAGTTGAGCAAGGTCAGAAAAATCACCAAGCGTCTATTCAAGATCTTGAAAACAAATTCGGCAGACTCTCTGATCAAATTTCTTCCTGACCATCAGGTTCGTTACTTAGTAACACCCAAACCAACCCAAAACCATCGTCGTCATCGAATGATAAGACTTATCGTCCACCACAAACCAGAAATGAGCATATCAATGCTGTGTTCACAAGAAGTGGCCTGTCTTATGATCCACCACTCAATCCAAACAATACCACGATCATCAATGATGATAGTGAGGATGAAGATGAAGAATCCAAGAAGGAAAATACCCCAAAAACACTACCCAAAACCAAACCACCAGTTAAAGCATACACTCCAAAAATTCCATATCCTCAGAGCCTTAAGAAAGAAAGAATGGAGGAACGTTATAAGAAGTTTGTTGAAATAATCAAAGAAGTTAGACTCAATGTACCTCTCATTGATGTTTTAGCCGGAATGCCCAATTATGGGAAATTTTTGAAAGAACTTCTTAATAACAAGAACAAGTTGGAGCAAATATCTGCTACCTTTCTCAATGAAGAATGTTCAGCTATTGTTCAAAACAAAATTCCACAAAAACTCGGAGATCCGGGAAGTTTTCTGATTCCGTGCATCTTAGTAAACAACATCACATGCGATGCTTTAGCTGATTTAGGTGCGAGTATCAACTTGATGCCCTATTCGCTGTATTCCAAACTTTCCATCAATACCTTGAAACCCACAAGGATGAGTATCCGATTAGCTAATAATACTTACCAATATCCTGTTGGTATTGCTGAGAATATGCTTGTCCAAGTAGGTAAATTCATTTTTCCAGTGGATTTTGTGATCTTAGAAATGGAGGAAGATAGTAGAGTACCCCTTATTTTAGGAAGACCTTTTCTAAACACCGCTGGTGCGATCATCAAAGTAAAAGGAAAAGAACTCAATCTTGGAGTTGGAGAAGATAGAATCACCTTTTTAATCGATAAAGCAATGCAATATCCACATTCCAGTGATGACACTTGTTTTAACATTGATATAATCGATGAAGTCACTGAGGAAGAATTGGATGCATTACTTGAAGATTCTGATCCATACATAACTATTTCAGAGAAGATTAATGAAACAACCTTTGATAAAGAGTTTGCTGATTTTATGGAGGTAAAGATTGACGAAGAAGAAGAAGAAGTTGAAGAAGGAGAGATAATAGAAGAAGATTTTGAGGAAATCAATTTTAATGATCAAATGAGGATAAAAACATCACTACAGGAACCGCCGACTGATCTTGAGCTGAAACCACTTCCTAAAAATCTTGAATATGCTTACTTGGAAGAAAATTCACTTCTTCCAGTAGTCATATCTTTGTTGCTCAATGATTATGAGAAAGAATGTCTCATTTCAGTTCTTAAGAAGCATAAAGAAGCTTTTGCGTGGAAAACTTCTAATATCCCAGGAATCAGTCCTGATTTTTGCAAGCACAAAATCAATTTCGAAAAAGATGCCAAAACCGTTGTAGAAAGACAACGTCGACTCAACCCCAACATGAAAGAAGTTGTTAAAAAAGAAATCATCAAACTTCTTGATGTCGGTATTATTTACCCCATCGAAGATAGTCCTTGGGTGAGTCCTGTTCACTGTGTTCCGAAGAAAGAAGGAATAACTGTTGTGACCAACGAACGGAATGAATTAGTTCCTACTAGAACTGTCACCGGATGGCGAGTGTGTATTGATTACAGAAAGTTAAACAAAGCCACCAGAAAGGATCATTTTCCTTTGCCTTTCATGGATCAAATGCTTGAGAGATTAGCAGGAAACAAATACTTTTGTTTTCTTGATGGTTTTTCAGGATATTTTCAAATTCCTATTGATCCGGCTGATCAAGAAAAGACTACATTCACATGTCCTTATGGAACTTACGCTTACCTGCGTATGCCTTTTGGATTATGTAATGCTCCCGCAACTTTTCAAAGATGTATGATTGCTATATTCCAAGACATGCTTGAAACGTCTATGGAAGTTTTCATGGATGACTTTTCAGTTTTTGGAAGCTCATTTGAAGCTTGTCTTTCTAATCTCGATAAAATGCTTGAAAGATGCAAAGCTGCACATCTTGTTCTCAACTGGGAGAAATGTCATTTCATGGTAAATGAAGGAATTGTGTTAGGACACAAAATTTCCAGCGCAGGAATGGAGGTTGACAAAGCGAAGATCGATGTCATTATCAAATTACCACCCCTAACTAACGTTAAAGCCGTTAGAAGTTTTCTAGGACATGCAGGTTTTTACCGTCGTTTTATTAAGGATTTTTCCAAAATATCTCGTCCAATGACGAAACTTCTTGAAAAAGATTCTGTTTTTGACTTTAATGCAGATTGCATGAAAGCATTCGAAACATTGAAAACACAACTGACTAGTGTACCCATTATGGTTTCCCCTGATTGGTCACTACCATTCGAGCTTATGTGCGATGCAAGCGATTTTGCAGTTGGAGCTGTATTAGGACAACGAGAAGAGAAACATTTTCGTCTAATATATTTTGCCAGCAAAACACTCAACAACGCTCAACAGAACTACACGGTTACGGAGAAAGAATTGTTAGCGGTTGTTTTCACTTTCGATAAATTCAAATCTTATCTTGTACTTTCAAAAACAATCGTGTTCACTGATCATTCAGCGTTGAAATATCTGTTTGCCAAACAAGATGCCAAACCGCGTCTTATCCGATGGATTTTGCTACTCCAAGAATTTGATATTGAAATCAATGATAAGAAAGGAGCAGAAAATCTAGCTGCTGATCATCTGTCTCGTTTAGAAAATCCAAATTTGGAAGGGCTGAAAGAAGATGAGATTGATGATTACTTTCCTAATGAAACCCTCATGACTGTTGATGCAGTTGATGAAAATGAAATTCCATGGTTTGCAAATTATGCAAATTATCTCGTTGGAGGAATTCTAAAGAAAGGATTAACTCATGCCCAACGAAGTAAATTCTTTTCTGATCTTAAACACTACTACTAGGAAGAACCCTATCTTTTCAAAATGTATCCCGACGGGATGATTAGAAGATGTGTTTATGGTTCTGAAACGAGAAGAATTCTCGATGAATGTCATCATGGCCTGACTGGGGGACACTATGGTCCTTCCACCACCGCTAAAAAAGTCTTTGATGCTGGATTCTATTGGCCAACTATTTTTAAAGAAGCTCACACTCTTGTTCAGAATTGTGATGCTTGCCAAAAATCCGGTAGTCTTTCTCGAAGAGATGAAATGCCACAAAGGAGCATTCAAGTCTGTGAATTATTCGATATTTGGGGAATTGATTTCATGGGACCATTTCCTAAATCACACAAATACGAATACATTCTCGTTGCTATTGATTACGTTTCCAAATAGGCTGAAGCGGAAGCTCTACCTACCAATGATGCACGAGTAGTTGCTAATTTTCTCAAAAAGCTTTTCGCTCGTTATGGAATTCCTAAAGCTTTAATAAGTGATCGTGGAACCCATTTCTGTAACAAACAAATGGAGAAAATTATGAAGCGATACGAAGTTCATCATCGTTTCGCTGCAGCTTATCACCCACAGACCAGTGGTCAAGTCGAAAATACCAACAGAGCCTTAAAAAGGATACTCGAAAAAACGGTCAAAGACAATCCCGCCGTTTGGTCGAAGAAACTAGATGACGCTCTGTGGGCATTTCGCACGGCTTATAAAACACCAATTGGTACAACACCATACAGATTATTGTATGGAAAAACTTGTCATTTGCCGTTCGAAATCGAACATCGCGCTTACTGGGCATTAAGAAGCTGTAACCCAGATCTCAAAATAGCTGGAGAAAAGAGATTTTTGCAATTGCATGAACTCGATGAATTAAGACTCCAAGCTTACGAGAACTCCAAGCTTTACAAAGCGAGAACCAAAGCCTATCATGACAGAAAGCTGCGAATCCGAAAAGAATTCAAAGCTGGAGACAAAGTTCTACTTTTTAATATGAAATATAAGTTCAAAGCTCCCAAGCTGAAACCAAAATGGTTCGGACCATATATAGTGAAACATGGATTTCCATCTGGATATGTTGAATTGCATGACAAACATGGTGGAAGTTTCATTGTTAATGGACACCGAATTAAATTATACTATGACAAGGAGCAGATGAATGAAGTTTCTATTCAAGAAATTCCGCCTGAATCGGAATATGAAGCTATAACATTTATGTCACCTTTCCCGGCCGATTTCAAGAAAAACACTCCGTGGGCCGAGGATTCTGGTTATATCTATGATGTTCTTCCAAGACCGTGGGAGAAAGTCAAATTGGAATACATAGATGAAACTGGAGAAGGAATAGTGATTGGAAATGTGCTGTATGTTCCAAAATTTTCAAAGAAGAAGTCGGAAATCGCACCAACGTAAGAAAGAGAAGTTCGAGTCCGGCTGATGACTCGTTAATAAAACATGCGCTTCTCGGGAGGCAACCCGTGTGTTTGCTGTTTTCATTTTCATTTTTATTTTCAAGTGATTAAAGCCCAAAGTTTTTCTAAATTGCTTAGTTGAACTTAAGTGTGGGGGTGTATCACTGTCTTTTGAATAAAATGAAGAAATATTTCGTGTTTGTGTTTCTTTTGTTTTTAAGATTACTGCAGGTAATGATTTCGAAGCTGGGATGCTAGGATCAAGAATCTCTTGAGCAGAAGATACGGTTTATTCTCTTATTTCCCTATTTCGTTCTTTGTCGTTTATCACATTGAGGACAATGCTTAACTTAAGTGTGGGGGGATGAATAGGAAAATAAGAATAGATTGTATGTTTTGAGCTTAATTTTAAATTTTGTTTGCCCTTGTAATCTAGTTGTTGGTCATTTTAAAGATCATACATTAGAATAAACTGGATTTATCCACTGGTGAAACCCGTAAATTTTGAAAATTCAAGATGTGTCCCGATTAATATTGCAATCCATTCTAGGATCGATAACATTAGCTAGCACATAGTATAGCCCTTCCCACTACACTGTGAGGATTTGAGCCTGTTTCGTATATAGCATACATCTTTTATGCTTAGATCTTTTGCTATGAGTGTGCCGGTGATTTTATTTATTCTAGAACTTGTACTTGTAAATCATTACGAGACCGTTGTGAGATCACGTTTTTTGTGATATAAGTATATATGCGTGATAAGAGGCAACCTTAGGATTTAACCAAATGGCCTTCCATTTACATATAATGATATATTAGCTAGCTACATTGGCTAGTTAACCACTCATATGGACCCATTTGTTAGCATTTATCTTTAATGCTAGATACCCCTAGTTACACCCTCCGAGCCTATCTTTTTCTTTTGATAAAATCCAGAAAAATTCAAAAAGATTTTACACCTTTTAGCCTAGCCTTAGCCTTAGTCAAGTCTTGGTTGGTTGCTAGCTATTTGGCAAGATGGATGTTATGTGGAAATCATGAAAGTTCAAAGAAAGTTGCAAACTCCAAAAGTTGTTATCCAAGTGAAGTCATCGCAATTATATGATGACAAGCAAAAAAAAAAAAAAAAAAAAAAAAAAAAAAAAAAAAAAAAAAAAAGAGAAAAAGAGTCATCGCAACTATAAGGTGACAAGAATGAACCAATGGGCTAGTGAATCAAGTATGAATAAAGGAAGTATGGAGTTTCTCGCAAAATGGCATGATAGTGGTTTGTAATAGCTAGTAACATTTGGTTAATAGACTTTGACTAGTTTTTATTATTATCAACCCTCTCTTAAATATATCCCATGCCTTATCCTACCCTTTTTGACTTTGTGAAATTATTAAGTGTATGGACATGTAGTGACCATCCGATTTCTTGAGGAATTGACTAACGTTGTTAGCGATCTAGGGCGTATTTTGGCGACCATCCGTTATGCAAGTAACGTTGCTAGCGAACCAAGGTACAATCTAGTGACCATCCGTTATTTGGTAACGCAAGAATTCGTTGTTAGCGAGCTATTATGTTTTGCATGAGATAGTGGCACATAAGTTTGATATTATCCCCTAAGCCTTAAACCCGAATAAAAGTCCTCTTTGACATGTATACTTGGCGCTCACACCATTTTGGTGTAGTTTTGTTTCGTGTACAAGCTTATGGTAATATTTATATCATGACTAAGAAAATGAGTGTCATTCCTCTTATATACTCCACCAATCATACAAATGAGTGTTTGAGTGAATTATATTTCATTTTCCTTTCGTGAGGTGTTTAGTAATGTGTATCATGCAAGAAAATCATTTGGGTATTGTCAAACATCTCGATGCTTCAACCATAAAAGCTTAAAATGATGGATCTAACTTGTACTTGTACTTGATAGATTTGCATCACATTTTCCTAATCATTCTTGTATGCCATGTGGATAATTGTTTTTATTTCTAGATTTGCTTGAGGGCAAGCAAAGTTCAAGTGTGGGGGATTTGATAACGCCTAAATCTAACATGTTTTTAGTAGCGTTATTCGTGTTTTTATGTATGTTTTGTGGTTATATTTATATGCTTTTGTTACTTAATCGTACCAAAGTGTGTTTGCGAAGCATTTGTAGCCCGCATCCGATTCGGATGGAAGCTAGTTTGAAGACCAACCGATCGGTTGGACTGAATACCGATCGGTTGGATTGTTGCTGTGTTACCAAAACTTCTTCATTAAGATTTGTGACTTTACATATCCGGTTCTAGGTCCTTCCTCTCAGCATTCCTATCTATTCAATACTACTTGGAGGACAAGAGAACAATTTAATGAACCAAGACCCTTGGTTGGAGTATTAAAAGAACCATTTGATGAGTATTTAGGGGGATCAACACATAACTATCAATCAACAAGGAGAATCAATCAACCACTCATCACATAATCTTAATTTTCGTCCAAAAAAGTCCAGGAGCAGAGGAGAGTCGAAGTCCATTCCATTTCTTGTGAGAATCATTGCCTTTTCACTTGTAATCTTATTCTCAATCATTGTAAGACTCTTTATCATGGATTTTAATGTTCAATATTTTAAGATTATGTTTATGTTTGTTATTAGTGGCTAGTGCCTTTATGCACTTGCTTAGATGATGTGTATTACTTATTGATTGGCATATGATTGTGATAACATGTTTTAATTCAATTTCAAATCGATTCTAAGAACCAATTATGATAAAGTTTCATAGTGACATTTGGTTAATCAAGTTTAACTAGTGCTAGTAATTCTAAGGGTCGAAAGAACTATTGTTATTCAACTAGTTATAATCATTTGTCCATGAATGATTGTTGTCATCCACTATACTTGATTAAACAAAGGAACTTAATCGTGATTGTAATGAAAATGCTTTTGTCTATCAAAACGGATTGATTGTAAACCATTTTAAGGGTCGAGAGATGAATAGTTTACCTTCAATTGTGACCTTTTGTCTATAATTGGTTACCTTTTGTATTGACCATTTCTCAAGCTTGTTTGATAAAACAAAAGATTGTTTTTGTGTTTAAGGAACACCAACTTATGAACCTTGAATTGATCTTGAATTGATTGGTTAAACGTAATGCTTGTTTTTATAAACTAAGATCTTGACGAAGGTTTAATTTGTAGAAATAATAGATTAGTAACCAAGCTAATTATCTCAACCAACATGTTATCCAAAGTTATCACAATCATATTAGTCAATTGTAGTTCACTAAGTCTAAGCAAGTGTAGTTTTTAATCATTTGAATTTTCATATTATCATTATTGCTTGTTTGAGAAATTTGCTTTTAACTTACAATTCGATTCACTACACAAATCCCTGCGAACGATCCCGACTTACCATCAAAATATTGCTACAACGGACGAGTATACTTGCTCGTATGCGTTGTTCTTAGATTCGGTAATTCACCCCTTATAAATTTAAAACTTGCATGAACCCGAATGCATCAATAAACAACATTCATTCATTCTTTCATTCATTAATAACCCATTCATATTACATATTTCATTCTTAGTGATCTTTCTTTTGTAGCAAATAGATCAAAGCATCATAAGCTTCAACTAAGCGTTGCAAGACTTGTTAGAATAGTCATAGTGTGAATTAGTTGTTTTTCACACATCATAGTTGTACCAATCATTCATATACCTCAATAGAGTCCAGTTAGTATTTTAGTCCTCAAAATACATAGAGTGTCGGCAGTGGTTGTGCTCTTGTAAAAGAACTCGGTATCTAGCTTTGTACCGGAAAAAGTGTAAGCGACGTGTATAAAGGTTTTCTCCGTCGAGAAGGGAGCTTGTTTCTTAGTGAAGAAAAACTCTCGAGTTTGAGGCTCGAGGAGTGGAGTAGGGCAAGGAAGAGTGTCCTTGTAGACCGAACCACTATAAACATCCGTGTTGTGGTTTGATTGTTTCTTTCTCTACTTGTTATATATTGTTTATTGTGTGCATAACTTGAAGTCACGTTAAGTATTCAAAGCAAAAGAAATTTAAAACGGTAAAAACTATTCAACCACCCTTCTAGTTTTCCACATATGGGTTTATGATTGCAACATATATGTATAAATAGATTGTGATTGGATTAAAGAGTAAGGTTTACGGATTGTTTTGTCTCGTTGAGTTGTCACGTAAGTTGCATGCCTTGTATAATCTGTTTTGTATTGTGTTTTTGAGACTATTTCGAGGTCGTATTAGCAGCCCATATCGACTATATATACTTAAACAAACTCTAAAAATCTGTCTTATATGGTCGTGAATAAGATGTGTAAAATCTGAAAACTCTAGGCTAATTAACGTGTGAGTCCTATGATTTTTCGTGAAGACCTGGTTGCGTTTCGGTTCGTAAATATCATGGGTGAGTTAATTGTTTTGAGTAATGTTCTTATGAGTCTAAAATGGAACTAACCTATGACTTAAATGGTATTTGATTTAACTTCTGGTTTGTGGTTATATTGCATGCATGCGTGACATTATTTTTGGGATTATGTGTAAATATTATGGGATGTATGCTAGAGTGAGTGTGTATGTATGTAACGAGAGATGTGCATGCATGTGGGTGAGTTGGAGTGGTCAAAACATGTTACAAACTGAATTAAAAAGAGGGTCGAGAGTCGTGGTATAGGATGGTTTAAGTATGGATCGTTTGGGCTTGTGTTGGTCCGCTAAATGATGTCGAGTTGTGTGTTGGGAGTGAGTAAATGATTGGTCACTTCGAATTTGTTTTGGTCTCGTTATAAACGTATCGAGTAGGGCGGTGTAGATGAGTTTGAGTGTGTTTGAGAGTGGTGAATGAGTATGGGAGTTTGTTTGTCTCGGGCTTAATTTAAGTCAGAAATACGTTTAATATGGCTTATAAAATCGGCTAAGTCCTAAATTGGTCGTTATGAAATTAATTTACAATATAAACCCTAAGCTTAAACATTTGACGTAAATAAACCTTAAACTTGGGTAATTTACATATTTAACCCTAATCTTTGGAAAATTACACTTTAAACCCTAAGTTCGGATTATTTACATTTTAAACCCTAAACTATGATAAGTTGTCATAATAAACCCTAAACTATGAAATTGTCATTATTAACCTTAAACTTTACTTAATTACCAATAGTAACCCTAATTTATGAAACTTGCTAATTCGGGAAACTTACTAAATATGGAAACTTAATAAATCTGGAAAGTTACTAAATATGGAAGGTTACTAAAAATGGAAAGTTTCTAAAAATAAAAAGAAACCCTAATCTGAATAACTATTCGTACTAAGCTTATAAAATGAGCTTATAAGTAATATATGTTCATTAATTTGTGTAGATTCCGCGAAAAGGGAGTGATCCATTTTTTGTGACTCTTTTCTCATTTACTTGCTTTGCATAAGGTACAAATATTCTACCTTTTCTCAGTAAGGGTGTTTTTTCTCTCATGACTTCTCGATCCTTGACTTGATTCATTTGCTTTGATATGATTCCGTTTGATAAGATTCGTTGATATGATCCGTTTGATATTATCATTTGATATGATTCTGTTTGCTATCCATTCTGTTATGATGATCTGTATATTATCTCATTGATATGAGATTCTGTTCTGTTGATATGCTCTGATTGATTATGCTATAGTAGCTCTGTTATGATTATGGATAGCTTTGCTTTTCTTTACTTTGCTTGTTCTGTTCTGTTGCCCGAGCTATTTCTGAAATAGCCATGGACATACCATGGCCATGTCACTGAGGCACCAATGGCATGACACTTTCTGTGGAGGTGTGATTGATCCACGGCGTTCCCTTCTGTTCTAATATATATATATGATTATTGCGCACATGGCCATTCTGTTATATGTATGTATAGTCTCGTACTTGCATATGTATTCTATTTTGTAGCGAGCGTATGGATGCATTCTAGGTATTTGTCTGTTTGGATATGGTTTGACTTAGTGATTGGTAGTGCGTGCCATGCACCCCATTTCACTTCTGGTACATTGGAGCTAGCTACTCCCTGTACAACTTATGATTTGACGGATATATGGATATGATATGATGTGATTATGTGACTAAGCATGTGGCATGCTTTTTGAGCTCGATCGGCATTTTTGTTCTGTTATATGATTATTATTCTCTGTTTGATTCCTTTGACTTCAATATGATCTCCTTATGTTTCGCTACGATTTGCTTTTTATGGTATATGACATTTTGTTCAGTTGATCTTTGATCTCTCATTCGTTTGGCAGATGATATTCGTTCAGCAGGAGCTTATGTTCCTTTTCCCTATACTTATATATGTTCGATTATTCGTTTTGTTTATATTTGTTCACTGGGCTTTTTAAGCTCAGCCGCATTTCTTTTCCTGCAGCAGGTTTTAGGTTGGAAGCTGGGATTTGAGGGAAGAGTGCATAGGAGCTCTTAGTGGACCACCCTGATGATAGATACCTATTTGCTTCTGGATTAGACTTGGATATAGCTTCAGTTAAATTTAGTTTGGTTTTGGACTTCAGTTTTGGAACTCATCATGTTTAGATTTAGTATTTTATTATCATCTTAGAATACCCTTGCAATTATTATGTTTATAAGTCTTCCGCTTGCGTTTGTATGTTCTGATTGACACCATAATGTGGCATTTTGACCCTTGTCGGGTTGGGGTGTTACAATTATGGTATCAGAGCTCAGGCTTCGACTTGTAGTACATAAGTTATGGCCTGTGAAGATTTGGACCCTTAGGTTTGCACTGTAGGAGCTTATGGAATAACCTTTGAAGGATTTGCTTTAGGTTTCTCCCTGTAGGAACTTTAGTTATGACCGGTGAGGATTGGGTAGATGATATGATAACGCATTTGTTAGATATCATGCTTCCGTATCACTCTGATTTGTGCCTCTGCTTTTAGTTAAGCCTTTATATAAGATAATTCGTTCGGAGATTTAGAAGATTTAGTAAGATACGCAACATAAGTTTAGAATGCTTTGAGACTTTTGTAGTAATGCCTTACAGGTTTCACTTTCTGATGTGACCGCATTCTTTCGAATTTTGATCTCTGATTTGTTTGTAATTCGTTTAGATGCCTTTTCGTCCGTTCAGAGAATTCGTATAGGTATTAATCTGATGTGTTCGACACATTCTGTGGTTTCTCTTGCTATTGCTAAGCATATTTAGGTCCCCTCTGCGCTATTTGGTTTTGATATATCTATTTCTGTCTCTATGAGAAATCTTGTGATTATCCGTCACGAGTATCGGAATTTTCCAGTACGTTTTGAAGATATTTGAAGATAAGTTTCGTTCTGCTAATCTGATTCCTATGAGAATGTTTAATTCGGTATTATTCTGGATATGGATTTGTTGACTGAGAAACTAAAAATTCTGTACCATGGTTCCCAACCTGGTAAACAATTGTGATCACTTTTGCTTTGAAAACTCGTACGTTAATCCGTCGCGGTTGTGAAGATACTTCGTTTGATGAAACTCGCCTCGAGAGTTATTCGGTTGTTTGAAATTTTCGTGATGTATTCCTTAATGAACTACCAAGATTACCATCTGAATGTGAAGTTGTTTTAATCTGGTTATGAGAATTTGTTTAGTCACGACTCGAGGTAGAATGTGATTGCAATAAAGGCATGTGTATATGATGCAAGTATTATGACGCCTGGCCAACGTGATAATAGTTACATCATATAACTTGGACTTATTGGGATCATAGGATATTTTGAGAAGTGCCTGAGAACGGTAAGTCATTTGAGTGAGAATTCTGTCCGCATAGAAAGACGTTTTGCCTAATTCTGAAACTCCATATTTTATGACATTAGTTGAATGGAAAGAATTGAAGGACCAGCTTCTAGGAAGTGGTTTTATCTGTCCAAGGGTGTCTCCGTGTCGTGCTCCAGTTTTATTCATAAAGAAGAATGATTATAGTATGAGGATGTGTATTGAGTTCTGAAAGCTGAATAGTATTACTGTTAGAACCGTTATCCGTTACTTTGAATCGAAGATTTGTCAAATCAATTTCTGGATGTGAAGTTTCTCTATGATTGATTTAAGATCTGATTATTTTTTTTCCAGTTTCGTGTAAAGGAGCGAGATGTTCCTAGAATTGCTTTTCGTATTCGTTATGATCTCTACGAGCGTTGGGATGCCAATTGTATTGGCTATTGCTCCGACTATTCCTATGGACTTGATAAATCGCGTCTTTCATGAATAATTAGACAATTTATCATAGTATGACATATTGGTATATTCAGATACGAAAGAGAAACACGGGGATCATTTTCGTATTTTGTGTTGAAATCTCTACGTTAGAAGAAGCTCTATGTGATATTCTCGAAGAGTAAATTTTGGTTGGGATGAAGAATGAGAGGAGAATTTTGAAAAGCTGAAAAGAGATTTGTTTCTACTAAAGAAGGAGACTTAGTTATGGCCTTATGCAACACGGGAAGATTATTGGTTATGCATCAATACAGCTAGAACCGTAGGAGGTAAACTATCCGACGCATGATTTGGAAGTGATTTGTGACAGACATGAAGAAGCTCAGGAGCAAGACGATGGAATATGATCTACGTTAGAAGACTTGAAGGAAGCGGTTTTGATTAAAGCACACAGTTCTATCTACTCTATTCATCTTAGTTTTACTAATATGTATAGAGACTTGAGGCAGAAAATTTCGATGGAATGGTATGAAGATGGTTGTGACTACCTTGGTGGCAAAGTGTTTAGCGTGTCAACGGGTTAAGATTCAGCATCAGTGTACAAGTGGTTTTCCTTAATTTTGAATGTTCGTATGTAGAATTGGGATTAAACTTTCAGGAACTTTCTAACGGGATTTCCGCGCACATTTAGGAAGGACAACATGAATTGAGTTCTGGTGGATCGTTTGACTAGGTCGGCTCACTTGGAAGATTGGCAGAGATTTCTTCGGCAAAAGATTATTCAAGCTACATGGCGCACCTGCAGTGATCGTGTCAGAGAATCGCGTTTTGATTCACACTTCCAGAAGAGATACAGAAGACTATGGGGGTTGGACTCAGGTATTTAGTACGACTTCTCACCTTCAGACGGAGGGATAAACAGAACAACTATTCGAACTTGGAGGATGTGTTGAGCGGGAAAATTTGATAAGTGATGGGTCTGGTGGTGTTTGCTTACTAAGATAGATGGCATGCTAGTGACAAGGATTTTTCCTTCCAAAGTTTTGCATGAACGGAGATGTAGAACATCTTTTGGTTGAATTAAGTCGGGGAGCTGCTTATTGAAGATTCGGAGGTGATTACAGTGACTAATTGATTAGTTATCATTGTGGAAGAGAAACTTTGAAATTTTAGACTGGGAATTTGTGTGTTCCGTACTGAAGAGTTAGACGTTTTTGCATATAAGGAAGATTTAGTTCGCGATACGTTAGACCTTAGATTCATTCTTATCCGTACGACTATTCTACCTATTCCGTTATGCCTTTTGATACGTTTTGATATTCCGATATGTGCTTAGTTGATCGTCGATACGAATATGTTATCCACCTCTTTATGAAACTCTTGATACGTTTGATGATTTGGTATGTGCTTCTCTGATTATTAGCAAGTTCCTTGGTTCGTTCAGAATCTGGAAAGAGTTGATGAAGTTTTATCGTTTAGCACTGCCTCCGTATTTGCCTCATGAGTATATGTGTTTCATGTATCTCTTAGTGAGGTTACAACTATGATCTGTTACCTATATGTTCCGTATTCGTTGGATCGAGATTTGTTATGATTTGTCTTTTGTTGAAGAGCCTGAGGCTATTTTGGAGCGTCAGGATCGGGTCATGAGAAATAAAAGTATTCCGTTGTGAAGATGCTTTTGGAAGAACCTCTCCAAGCGTGAGGCTAGTTATTGTCATTTCTTTTTGTGATTGGTACGTTTCCGTCTAACTTTTGCGACTTCAAATTTCGAGGACGAAAATTTTCTTTTTAGAGGGGAAGAATTATAATAACCTGAACTTACGATACAACATTCGAATATTTATGATACGATATAACATTTGAACCTTCGAATGAGAATAATGTGAAACTACAAAATATAAAAATCCTAAACGTAAGCTACAAATAAAAGCGACACAATCTAATATCCTAGAAACACCACACATCATTATGTCCATAAGGGTTCGATTTCCTTCTCTTTTGTGTCACACGTATAATAAGTCATGTAAGGGACAAATGGATTTTTATATAATTGTACACAACATGGTATAAGATATATACCGAATATTTTGAAATAATAGAAGGAGAAGAAGTCTTCCTTATCTTCCCTAGAACTCGTCAACCTCCCCATGATATATTCCCACATTTGTTGCTCATTCCTCCCCATTCGTGTATCATTTTAAACTCACACACAAACCCTAAACAAGTTTAAGAGACGACAGCCTCTATATTTGCTCTACAAGATTCGAAGTAGGTACGTGGGTATTTAGCTGAGGCGGTGGTCGGTTCGTGGTGTTCCAAGGTGGCTGATCATTGGGGTTTAGTTGCTTGAAGAGATCGTGTGGTTTGGTTCTGGTTTTGGTTCGAAAGGTTTAAGCCTTGGTCCCTTGGTTCTAATTTCTTTCATTTGATCTGACGTGAGGTACTCCTATCGTCTTGGTGTTCTTTTGATTCGAGATATATGAAACGTATACGTATAACTATGGAAAACTAAATCTTTGTTCGTTTAATATGAGAATACGTATTCAAGTATATAAGTCTTGATATAATGAAACGTATAAGACATGTACATAGACCTTTCTGTTTCGTTAAATATGGGTTTATGATTGCAGCATATATGCATAAATAGATTGTGATAGGATTAAAGAGTAAGGTTTACGGATCGTTTTGTCTCGTTGAGTTGTCACGTAAGTTGCATGCCTTGTATAATCTGTTTTGTATTGTGTTTTTGAGACTGTTTCGAGGTCGTATTAGCAGCCCATATCGACTATATATTGTTAAACAAACTCTAAAAATCTGTCTTATATGATCGTGAATAAGATGTGTAAAATCTGAAAACTCTAGGCTAATTAACGTGTGAGTCCTATGATTTTTCGTGAAGACCTGGTTGCGTTTCGGTTCGTAAATATCATGGGTGAGATAATTGTTTCGAGTAATGTTCTTGTGAGTCTAAAATGGAACTAACCTGTAGCTTAAATAGTATTTGATTTAACTTCTGATTTGTGGTTATATTGCATGCATGCGTGACATAATTTTTGGGTTATGTGTAAATATTATCGGATGTATGTTAGAGTGAGTGTGTGTGTATGTAACGAAAGATGTGCATGCATGTGGGTGAGTTGGAGTGGTCAAAACGTGTTAAAAACTGAATTAAAAAGAGGTTCGAGATTCGTGGTATAGGATGGTTTAAGTATGGACCGTTTGGGCTTGTGTTGGTCCGCTAAATGATGTCGAGTTGTGTGTTGGGAGTGAGTAAATGATTGGTCACTCTGAATTTGTTTTGGTCTCATTATAAACGTATCAAGTAGGGTGGTGTAGATGAGTTTGAGAGTGTTCGAGAGTGGTGAATGAGTATGGGAGTGCGTTTGTCTCGGGCTTAATTTAAGTCGGAAATACGTTTAATATGGCTTATAAAATTGGCTAAGTCCTAAATTGGTCGTTATGAAATTAATTTACAATATAAACCCTAAGCTTAAACATTTGACGTAAATAAACCTTAAACTTGGGTAATTTACATATTTAACCCTAATCTTTGGAAAATTACACTTTAAACCCTAAGTTTGGATTATTTACATTTTAAACACTAAACTATGATAAGTTGTCATAATAAACCCTAAACTATGAAATTGCCATTATTAACCTTTAACTTTACTTAATTACCAATAGTAACCCTAATTTATGAAACTTGCTAATTCGGGAAACTTACTAAATATAGAAACTTACTAAATCTGGAAAGTTACTAAATATGGAAGGTTACTAAAAATGGAAAGTTTCAAAAAATAGAAAGAAACCCTAATCTGAATAACTATTCGTACTAAACTTATAAAATGGGCTTATAAGTAATATATGTTCATTAATTTGTGTAGTTTCCGTGAAGATTGAGTAATCCGTCTTTTGCGGCTCTTTTCTCATTTGCTTGCTTTGCATAAGGTACATATATTCTACTTTTTTTCAATAAGGGTGTTTTCTCTCATGACTTCTCGATCCTTGACTTGATTCATTTGCTTTGATATGATTTCGTTTGATAAGATTCGTTGATATGATCCGTTTGATATTATCATTTGATATGATTCTGTTTGCTATCCATTCTGTTATGATGATCTGTATAGTATCTCACTGATATGAGATTCTGTTATGTTGATATGCTCTGATTGATTATGCTATAGTAGCTCTGTTATGATTATGGATAGCTTTGCTTTGCTTTACTTTGCTTGTTCTGTTCTGTTGCCCGAGCTGTTTCTGAACTAGCCATGGAGGTACCATGGCCATGTCATTGAGGCACCAATGGCATAACACTTTCTGTGGAGGTGTGATTGATCCACGGCGTTCCCTTCTGTTCTAATATATATATATATATATATATATATATATATATATATATATATATATATATATATATATATATATGATTATTGCGCACATGGCCATTCTGTTATATGTATGTATAGTCTCGTACTTGCATATGTATTCTGTTTTGTATGGAGCGTATGGATGCATCCTAGGTATTTGTCTGTTTGGATATGGTTTGACTTAGTGATTGGTAGTGCGTGCCATGCACCGCATTTCACTTCTGGTACATTGGAGCTAGCTACTCCTTGTACAACTTATGATTTGACGAATATATGGATATGATATGATGTGATTATGTGACTAAGCATGTGGCATGCTTTCTGAGCTTGATCGGCATTTCTGTTCTGTTATATGATTATTATTCTCTGTTGGATTCCTTTGACTTCATTATGATCTCCTTATGTTTCGCTACGATTTGCTTTTTATGGTATATGACATTTTGTTCAGTTGATCTTTGATCTCTCATTCGTTTGGCAGATGATATTCGTTCAGCAGGAGCTTATGTTCCTTTTCCCTATACTTATATATGTTCGATTATTCATTTTGTTTATATCTGTTCACTGGGCTTTTTAAGCTCCAGCCGCATTTCTTTTCCTGCGGCAGGTTTTAGGTTGGAATTTAGGATTTGAGGGAAGAGTGTATAGGAGCTCTTAGTGGACCACCCTGACGATAGTTGCCCATTTGCTTCTGGATTAGACTTGGATATAGTTTCAGTTAAATTTAGTTTGGTTTTGGACTTTAGTTTTGGAACTCATCATGTTTAGATTTAGTATTTTATTATCATCTTAGAATACCCCTGTAATTATTATGTTTATAAGTCTTCCGTATGCGTTTGTATGTTCTGATTGACACCATAATGTGGCATTTTGACCCTTGTCTGGTTGGGGTGTTGTTTACGGTTGCATGGTAAAACCGCAACAATTACTGGTGCAATTGGTGCAACAGCCTCCTGTCCTTGATTTGCATTTGCCATTAGTGAATTACTTTTGGTTTTGATTTCTTAGAGTATATTTTGGTTGTATAAAAGTTGTAAATAAACAAAAACACAACCTCTCTATTTATACTAAATATAAAATGGAAAAATGGTAAAATGGTAAATATTGAGCCCAAATAATTTAAAAACCAGCCCCCACGCTCTTTCCCACTCAAGTTCAAAATTCAAAATTTGAAATTTCAAAAAAATCAAAAAAACCCGCTCCTCCCGGCCAAACCGGTTAACCAAACCGGTTCGAATAACTGGTTCCCAAAAACCGGTCCTCTAACCGGTCATTTCTTTGAAATCCCAAACCGGCGGTTTGTGGAAAAACCGGACCGGTTTAGGTCAAAACCGGTTTTGACCGGTTAGATTTTTCGGTTAGCTTTCGGTTGCAGTTTGGTTAACCGGTTTCGATGTGCACATATGGCCCCATATGTAAAATATCAATAAAGATAAGTCTATTTTATGTCACTTTAATAGGAAAGATAACCACATCATTTAATTTTCTTTCGATTTTTTTTTCTTTTTTTTTTTTCTTTCTTGTTCTTGTTCTTGTTGTTGTAAGTAGAAGTTAAAAAGCATGACAGATTATCACTACATTTACAATGAAGTAAACTCATACGTAATTTAAGTGCAACAAAGAGTAAAACATGTTGGATTGTGAACATATTTATAAACGTATGTTCGGTTTCGAACTCGAGCCTATGGGATTGCACGCGTTGCGTATGAGATTCAGTTATATAATTTATATATAATAGTTATATAGTAATTATTAAATCACAATTAAACTAACTAACGGTCGTTAAATGTTAACTTAAAGGACTAGAATGTAAATAACAAGGAGAGGGATCTAGAATCCTTCCCCTTGTATGTTAGTCGACCGATTTGGGGAGAAAGAAAAGGAAACCAAGCTTAGCTTGGACTCCAAGTTAACACACTATAAATACAATCCCTTGTATTCATTGTTTGGTAATCTTGGAAAACCCAGCTAGCTTTTTCTTCTCTTCTTCTCCCTCTTTTGTCTAGATCGACCGAATTACAAATCCCATAGGGATTTGCGTTTGATCTTGAACGAATACGATATCTTCTGGATTTTGGTATGTGCTAAAACACATACCTTTTCTCGACCAAAACCGGACCAAAATGACCAAAAACCCGTCCATAACGCCAAAAGATATAGTGTTTTTGTGTTTTGTTTATGCAGAGACGGATATCGCGAAAAACCGACAAAAAGACACAAGAAAACGAGCACGAGATACGGAAAAGGCTCAGAACCGGAACCGGGAAAGAAAATATGGTCAAAAAGTCAATCGAGGTCCTCCATCTATCAGAAGTTGACAAAACTAATCCTTAGATCATCTTTTGAAAAATAGCAGCAATGGTCCTTTAAAATTCAGAAATTGCAATTATGGTCCCTTAAATTAAAACCCTTTAATCCCTAAATTCTTTAAACAAAACACAATCCGGATCCCTTAAAACCCACTAGCCCTACACTCCAGCCCAACACCCACATATACCCGGCCTAGTCTTTAACCTTTATACCCGACCCACTTTCTAAAACCCGGTCAAACATTCCACCCAGTCAAAATAAAATAAAGAAAAACCCCTCACTCTAACCCACACGCGCAAAAAACTGCTTATCCCTAAATTTACTCCCAAGAACCCTAGAATTTACTGACCTCATATTTAACCTCGTATTCATTAATTACCCAATGATTGGGATGTTCTAGAAGGGCTGACAAGATAAGAGGGACACGTGTGGGCAGTTGATTGGAGAGGCCGTGTCATCAAATCTAATCCTACGATTGAAATTGAAGAATGGAGATCAAGGATGATCTAAGGGTGGATATAGAGCTGAGGAAGGCACGGATCGCCAGCCTGGACAACCCAGAAGGTTCATGTGAAGCTTATAAATAGCTCCCCTCCTCCTCCAAATGAATGGTCCAATCTTTATGTATTTAAAAAATTGTTACCGATTTAATTTCCTGTCATTTACTGTTTTTTGTAGTGTAAATTTTAATTTCAAATTGTAATTTTCAATTCCAGTTCATTTGTACTCAGTATTCTCATTTTTAATGAAAGTCAACTTTGGTCAAACTCTTGTTCATCAGCTTATTTTTTTAATGTAAGTGCTTATTTTTGAGCTTTTATGCTGCTTAGGTATAGTTTTGATGTCTGAAGTTGGATTATGAGTGTCTGATTTTATTACATCTTTATTATTAAAAGAAAAAGTCTAAACAGTTTCTTTTGTCTAATCAGCTTACTCACCTTTGAAATCATTTTTTTTTTTCAGTTTCAAAACTAGTTTATTGGATGTTTGGGATATTGTTTTACAGCTTATCTGCTTATTTTTTTATGTTTCAAGTTCAGTTTTATTGTTTATCTAATTCCAGTTTAGCTTAAGTGTTATTCTGTTTAGCTTAAGTTTAGTTTCAGAATTCAGTCACAAATTAGGGAGTTTGGATTAAGCTGTTGTCATGTGCTGAGGTTTGTTTTTTAGGATTGCAATTAATTTGGTTAGTTCATAATAGGCTTAGTTAGAGTAGTAGGACTACAAAATTCATAGATTTATAGCAAAAAAATCAAAGCTCACTCCATCTTATTGTTTCTGCATAACAGTAGGATTATCAGTTAGAATAAGCACTCCATTAGTTGCACAAGTAGTAGTAATAGCTTAATCAAGTTTCATAGTAGCTTGTCATTACATTTTCAGCAAGTTAGGAGCATTCAAATCTCAATTTAGTCAAATATGTAAAAACAGAAAAAGTCAAAAACACCAATACTTCCCCTGCACAACCTGCTGCCATTTGGTCCTTTTCAAGCTTATTGTCTACTTAATTGTTCTAGCCTTTGTTTGGAATTTTTACTTTCTTCAGTAGCCTATAGTCCTAGATAGTATGAACTGAGCTTATTATGGATTTTATAGCTTATTAGGCTGTCTCTTTGTGATCTGCAATCCTGCCCATTTGGTTTACTCAGTCTGCAATCACCAGTCCAGTCCCAACACCACTTGTTCTAGGCCTCAATTAAGGTAGCAATTAGTAGTTTGTGATAGGGCTTTTGTGATTTTCTGACACTCAGTAGTATAGGCTAGCTTTTTCCCCCATTAGGTTTCAGATTACAGCTTATTAGGACTGCTTATTGAGACCCCAAAGTTGGCTGATCAGCCACACTTTTTTGTCTCAACTTTGGATTAGTTAAGTGCTTATCTGATAGATCTGAGTGCTTATTTGATCATTTTCAGTTGTTCTGTGTTTATTATAGTTAGCTTAATCAGTTCTGAGCTTCTTGTAATTTTTGGTTCAGTTTAGCTTATTTTTGGCTTATTTCCAAGTGCTTATTTTGGCTGTTTTGCTTATTTTAGCTTATTCTGGTTCTGGTTTTATTTTTCCTAGATTATTTCTTTGATTTTAAAATTACTCAAAAATTTTCAGGTTTTTCCTAGCTGTTTTACTATTTTTAAATCATTTAAATTGTTTTAAATAGTTTTTAATTCATAAAAAATTATTAAAAAGTCAAAAAAATATTTTTCTTTTTCCAAAAATTTTCTTTTATCATTATTAATATAGGAAAATTATTTTTATATTTTTAGGTTTTGAATTTTAGAAAATCATTTTTATTTACGTTTTATAATTCGTCGCGTAACGTTTTTAAAATTCAAATTTTCGTTTTTAAGTTCGTATGCTTAGTTTAATTGTTTAATTAGCTTAATTAGTTGTTTTTATTTCATATTTCATTGTTCGTAGTATAAAATCACAAATCTCACTTATACACACTCATTCACTACACGAATCACGTTCCGGGAACACAAATTCCATTCGATCTTCGTCGGGACAAACGACTCGGGTTAACACAGCGCCATTTTTGATTTGAGTATTTTTTAAGTATGATTTTTACCAAAGAAATACTTGTGAAAATATTTCCCCGGGTCGTTCTCCCAACGAAGGTTTGACGGCGTTTGAATCGATTCGGTTTCGTGAAAATGTGAAGTGAATAAGTGAACGTGAAAGATTATTTTGGTATTGTTTAAACTAAAATATGGAAAAATAAAAAAAACAACAATCTACGATATCAAATAAATGCACATAAAAAGAAACCAAATAACGCAAATCCCGGGCTAATCCCGAGACTTATAAAATTATTAGTGAATTTATACTAAAATGAAAAAGTAAAAACCTAAGGGACTAAAAATATCACTTAACGAAACTAATTTTATAAAAGAAAATCAAAGAAAACAAAAGGTTAAAAAGTTTAGGGACTAAAAACGTGAAAACTGAAACTGGTAAAGATTTAATAAAAGGCAGGGACTAAATGTGCTAATAATCAAACAGTTTTAACTCTAAACATTACCAGGCACGATTTAAACTCTAATTGAAAGACTGGGGGCCAAAAGTGACAACTCAGAAAACTTAAGAACATTCAGTTTTACACAGAAGGCAGTTTCATATACCACTTTTCAAACGCTTGTAATTCGCTCAATTCTTGACCAATTTTGAAAACAAAAGCTGTTTTGGAAAGCTTGTCAACCAGAGATTCTAAAAATTCAAAAAGCCCTATCACAAACTTTTGATTGCTAGCTCAATTTGAAGCAAAAACAGTTGACAAAATGATGAACATGCTGCAACTTTTAACACATCAGGTTTTTACCAGATTTCGAGAGCAAATGTAGATGACCAGATGTTATTGTTACTGCTTGAAATGGAAATTACTAAAACTATACTATGCTAACTACTTAGAAACACAAACGCAAACAATATCGAACACTAATGATCACTCAAATGGATTCGTGAAAACAGTCACCAAGAACAATATGCAGCAGACTATAAAAATGGGTTCATAAAAAAAATGAAAACAGCAACCAATTAAGCACTAACTAAGCTGAATTTTAGTGATACCAGATATTCCACTAATAATCTACTATATGAACTACCTAAGCACCAAAAGTTAAACCAACATCTTAAGTGAAAAAACAGGAAAAGCTCTAGATCAGCAGTCCAAAAACTGGGTCTGCCATGGTGCTTGTTCTGTGACAGCAGGTAGAGCAAAATGGCGCAAAATTTTGTGCAATGCTACTCTAATTTATCCTAACTTTTGCAATCTTCTTTCAACAACTCAAAGTACCTAAAAAAAAATGCCGAAAAGTAAATTCAGATGAGCTCAGCTTATGCTGAGCTTGTCTAGGCAGTTTGAACCTCAAGATATTACTAACTCATCAAAAACACTAAACTAAGTTAAATTCTTTTAAAACCTATCTGAATAAGCTAATTTTATCTAAACTGAGCTGAATCAAATCTTAAATAATGCACCTCAACAGCTTGAACCCTTAATCAAACCTCACACCTATCTCAATCTGTTTTTGCCATTTACTCTAAACTATTTGCTTCCAATCCTAAACTAATCCTACAATCTATTTATCACAATTATTTATTAACTAAAAAACAGAAAGCAAATTTAAATAAGCAGTCACTAAATAAACTAAATAAGCTAGATTAGTAATTAGGACTTACAAGTTATCCTGCTGTTTCAGATGATCTCAGAAAACCAAAACTACCCAGGCTTATAAGCCACAATCAATAACCCAATTTCCAGCTTACTTTATCATCAGCTTATCCTAGCTTTTCAAGAAGCTTTTCAGCAGCTTATTTTTTTTTTATTTTTTTATTTTTTTTTAGAATGAAACTTCAAAATAAAAATTTAAACAAACTTAAATCCATAATTATAGAATCAAAAAGACTTCAAATAAATTTTCATTAATCAAATTAAAAAAATTACAGGACAATAAAAAAACTGATACAAAATTAAATTCAACTTGAAATTTAAAAATTACAATTAAACAAGAAATTTAAAACATAAAAAAAATTACAAGCATCCTCGTTACAAAATTAAAATCAACTAAAAAATTTAAAGTAACAATAAAACAATTAAAATTAAAACATATCTATCTAAAAAAAATACAAGCATGCCTCTGGGGAGTGATCCTCGCTATTTATAGGCCATGGCCGATCCTTCTGGAGTGTCCACGCTGGCGATCCTCGTGTGTCCACCGCTATATCCACCCTTAGATTACCCTTCATCACCAAGCTTCATTTCCAGCCTTAGGATTAAACGTGTGAGGTGTTCAGACCAATAAGCAGCTGCCACGCGTCATTCCTCTTGTCAGACCCTTCTAGAGAACCAATCATTTGTCCCTTTTGCCCTTAATTGCGGTCAAAATATTTTTACCAAAATTCAATGGTATGTGAGTTTAATTCCGTGTTTCCTACATCATCTCCCACTTCTTCCGATTTGGTTTATCTTGATGTTCCACAAGAGACTTCACTTATGTGGATCCCCCTCCCCCAATCAATAATTGTGTGAAACTCTATTGTGATGCATCTTATAAACCATACCGGGCAACTTTGGGTGTCATTGCCCGTGACTCCACAGGATCAATTTTGTTATGTTATGGCGAGATTTGGTCTGCGTTTGATCCGCTCATCACTGAAGTTTTATACATCAGAAACGCTTTTCATTTAGCTTTCTCGCACGGTTGGCAAAATGCAACAATTGAGTCGGACTCCAAATTGGCTATATCATTTGTTTCTTCAGAAGCCGAACCTCCTTGGACCGTAGCTGCTATCATTCATGACATTAAGCTATGGACATACCAATTAGCTCTCTCTTTCTCATGGGTTAAATATGAATGTAATTTAGCGGCTCATCATTTTGCTAAAATAGCTTTTAATTCTCATGTAAACTTTGTTTGGGATGTAACATTTCCTGTAGAAATTTCCTCAATTATGAGGACTGATATCTAATCTTTTGTGAATGCAGCCTCTCTTTGTTTAAAAAAATAATAAAAAATACATAATGTATGAAATAGTGTAACACCCCCAAAATTTGGTACAGCGGAAGACTTATCAAAGCTTCGGGGTGCAACAGGGATTGGCACATAACACAAGCACAAGAAAACGGAATAGCATTATCCGTTAATTAAAACATTACAACCCAAGTATTTCAAGTCTACATTTATTCCAAAATACGTAAGTAAGCCCAAATTAAAACATAAAAGTAGGTCCCCAAATTATTAATCAGAGTATTAATTGATCCATCAACTAAATACGCAACAATTTCCAAAAGTTAACCATTTCTATTTCCAAAAATAATCTAGTTTTAGCCCTTTAACAAAGCTTGGTATCATCATCTGTGCAACGGTGGAAAGACACGACTCAAATGTACACACGCTAAAACGGGGACTAAACAGCGAAATCGCCGCGAAAATCAAGACAAAAGTCACGAAGGGGTGACAAGATCAATCCAAGTAATCACACGTGACAAACACACTTCACTAGATGAATAGATTGGTAGTCGTCGGTATTTTTCCCAAATTCCTCTTTTAGTTCTAAAGTATACTTGTTTTACATTATAAAACATCATTTCGCCACGGCTCGTTCGTGATAGGAACGTTTCCATGTCGAATGTTTTATAATTTCCAATATGTTTAAGTAATCAACGTTACAACCATTATTGTTCATTAGACATTAAGTTCTATTGTTTGTCCGTTGCGGCTCAAATACATTAAATTTGTTATGAGTCTAATGTATTATAGTCGCTTCGTATTCCAATAGTCCAACATTGCCCAATCCAATAACAATTTCCAATTCATCATATATTTTAAGTCCGGTGTTGCAAATTATTCCCAATAAATCTGACTACCAATTTATTCATCAAATCAATCTCACACACGGTAACGGTCAAAGGTCTAATTGGTTAAGCTATAAGCTTAATAAGATAACCGGACGAATTATGGATCCTTATCGATTTCTTCAATCCCAACAAGTCCAAAAATTCATTCGTTTCGCTTATTAATCCAAAGCCAATCCTATACGTTGTAATTAAATGGTAAGTCTTAAGGATGGGTCACTCATTAATAAATTCCTCCAACACGTTTACCGGGCCCTTATTAAATTCGTTAACCTAATAAGTCCGATAACCACGTTGGTCAGATATATTAACGTTAATCGATCTGTAACTTGAACAATACTCCCATAAATAGTTCCATAATCCCAAATGTGGTATCCCTCGATACATGTGCCCTCGAAACGCTTAATAACTCTCACGTATAACCGTTTTTATCCATTTTTAATACTTTCCTCATTTTAAATTTACAAATTCCATTCTAAATATTAAATTACAATTTAACTTGTAAATTAATATTTCCCATTTTTAAGTCGTTAATAATATTTCACCTTTATTTATCATTTATATTTTCAACCATATACGTCTCGAGTCATTATTCGTTTCGAGTCAGAAATCCGAGTTTTTAACACTCTCGAGTCAACAAGTCAACATTACAATCCACAAGTCCAAATAATATACATCAAGTCTCTTTAGGCTAGTCGAGGCCACGCCGAGACTACGAAGTCTTGGTTAGCATAAGAAATGGCTCAAAACATCACAATAGTCAAATCCAAGTCTAAGTATCAACCAAATCATTCGGCCACTAACCTACGGCTAAACATCAATATCCAAATCCAATCCGAATTCAAATCTCTAGACAAAAACAAGAATAAAAACAACAAACTTACCAGGCCGAGACCTTGAGGTCTTGGCTTCGAACCTCGGTGTCGAAAACAAAACAGTCAAACGCACCCTAACGTCGCGGTTCAAACCAAACAAAACCAAAACAAATCCAAAACCAAAACCAATCTAACCCTAAGAACAAAAACTATAACAAACCGAAAAACAAGATCGAATAGACATGACATAAGCTCGGCCGTGAGCTTATACTCACGACATCAACATCTTCGACACAAAACTCGAAAAAAAATGAAGCTACCAAGACTCTTTACTCTCGTTCTTGTTAACAAAACTCATTTCTACTCGTTTTTAAACCCACACCGATTCAAACGGGGTGGTGAATCGTTGTTTTTAACCATTATTTTACTCGATCTATTCCTTACCTTGATCTTACCAATGATAAAAAATAAAAGTGGTGGCGGTGGCGCGTGGTATTGTGGTGTTTCCGGCGTGTGTGCTTCGTAACGGACCAAGAATGGTGGAATAAGGGTTTGTGTGGTGGCGGTGCAGTGGTTATGGTGGCGGTGTACATGGTGGTGGTGGTGTATGGCGGCGGCAGGGAGTGGGTGGAGTGGTGGTGTCGGCTAGGGTTTGGAGAGGGGAGGTGATAACCCTAAATGGTTATAATGAGTGCTTATATACCCCCCTCCAAGCCAAAATTGCCAATTCTCAAACTATAGGGGCCGGACCCGTAAATATGGGTGAGGGGCTATATGTTCAATTTTTGCTATCTTTTTTGTTATTAGCTTCCGGGGCTTGTTTCCTTGTCGTAAAGTTTTCCCGATACATTTTAACTCACGCCAATATTTTTAAAATCATTTTTCCAATAAAAATGACAATAAATACGTATATATTCGTTCCAAAACGTTAAAACTAATTAATAAAGTATTATTAGGTTAATATTCGTGCCGAATCACGTTGTTCTCAACTCAAGGCCTACGGAGGAAACTTCACTTATCACGTAGCAATAATTCCAATAGTATATCAAATATTCCAACTAAATGTAAACGCGGTACTTAAATATTCCCAAAAATTACCGGTTGTCACAGCCTCCCAGCCTCAGGAGAAACCCGTCCCGGGTTTCAATTCTAGTTACCCGCTAAGGTTGAAAAGGGATGAGAACAGATTCGCTCAATTCCATCCTCATGTTTCCACGTGAGTTCGGGATTGTTTCAGGATTTCCAACAAACTCTAATAACAGGAATGCGACTTGTCTTAAGTCTCTTGGTTTCATGATCCAAGATGTTGATAGGTTCCTCAACACAATTCAAAGTTCATCAAGCTGGATAAAATCCAGGGATTAAAACGGTAGTTTCTTCCGGAAACGTTTCTTCAGATTATGCACGTCAAGAGTATTGCGGGCATTGCCAAGTTCCTGTGGTAGTACAACTCTTATGAGCTATCGGTCCGTTTCTAGCAGGAATTTCGGAAAGGAGTAGTATAGCAAGGATTAAGCTTCTCACGTTTACTAAACGTATTACACCTTTTCATAGGGAGATCTTTTAAGCATAACCTTGTCTATACTTGGACCCCAGGAGGTTTCACGTTGTTCATTGGTATGGCTCTACTGATGTTCGTGAGCAATTTGCACCTTGCACTTGGACCACACAATCTTTTCAAAGGTTTGTGAATGAGCCCAGAGCTAGCGAGTTATCTGCCTCCAACCCGGTTCGTCCAGAAGAAAATTAGCACCTTCGATTGTCGCGGGCTTCATACAGTATCGTCTTAGTTCTAACGCGATTTGCTATGGTCGGAGGAAGATTCAGCCAAAGGCAGGTGTGCCTCCCAGCCTTTTCCCGAAGTCGGTGGTACGGACTTGATGCATACATTCCAATGTTTGTATGGATTTTCTCTCTCTAACTATATGCTTGAGGATGATAGGCAACATTCATATCAGGGTTCGTCTCCTAGGTTGTCTGAGGCGGGTTACAATAAGTTTTCGTGAGACATAAGTCTCGATCGGTGGTGACAGACACCGGTGCCTCTTGTCGGAAAACAAATGGGTCCAGGTATACAAAGGCAGTTCCATATTATGGATTTCATTGGGAATGAAGGAGTGAGCAGGGTTAGCAAGACAATCAACCATCACCCAGTAGTGTCATAACCACTAGCTTCTCTTGGTAATATGGTGACTAGTTTCAGTGTGCTTCGTTTTCATTCCCAGAAGGTATTTGGATTGCATCCAAGTGGTTGATGTTTGGCTTTCGCTTTCGAACATGTCAAGCATTTGCCGATGTATATTTCAACGTCGACCTCTAAGCTAGTTTATCTTCACAGTTTCTCCGGACCTAGTTACTTCTCATCGGGTCCGTGGTGGGGGAAACTTTGAGCTTGGCGACCTATACCTACTTGGTTAGAGAATATCCTCGCAGGATGGTACACAATTTCTATTTCCAGAGTATGAAGTTTCATCAGCACGCTTTATGCAGCCGTTTTTCCTAAATGCCCCTTTTTTTCCAGCATACCATAGAGGTTCTCATAGTCGTTGATCCTCTTCCTTGACGACCTCGGCTGGGGTTCCGGGCATCTGAGTCGTCAAGGGTAATCCTAAAGCTTTGATTGTCTATGGTCTTGCTTTTTCCTTCCTGCTAAAAGTGTTTAGCAGCAATGTTCGCGTTAGCGACATAGCGGTTTTATCTGATCTGGAACATGTTACAACAATTAAGATCGGTGTATACTATACACTTCGTGCGATCCAGGTATTGTTCCCAGATTCTAGGTACGAGTACACCTGTACCCAATTCTAACTCGTGAGTGGTGTGGCTTTCCTCGAATGTCTCAAGTTGACGAGAGGCGTAAGCTACTTCCTCCTCCATTCACATTAAAACAACTCACAAACCTTTATTCGTAACATCGCAATTTACAACAACACCTTCATTTCTTCCGGCACCGCTAGAATAGGTGTACTACACCATTTCTTACTTAAAAGTTGGAATTCTTATTCTTCGTTTTCTCCCCAATTACAATTCACATATGTGACAAATGGTAATTTTCACATTTTAAGTTAATAATAAACGCCTATTTATTATTTTTAAGCCGAGCATTTCTATGCGCGATTGCATGTTTCTGAGCATTTTGGAGCATTTTTGGGAGCTGTCCCGCATACTGTAGCTTACAGTCACTGCTGAAAAAGTTTATTTTTGTCAGTAAGCATAAATTATTCTATTTCTGATAGTTACTGACAAGTTTTGTAATTTACTGAGAGCTTTCTCGTATTTACTGAAAAGCAATCCCACACGCGAGCCGACAGCACAGTATATATAGTAGCAGTCAAATAAATGCATTTTTGAGCAAATAATAATATTTTATTATTATTCTAACGAAACGTCAATAAAATTTTATTTTGTGTATACGTGTCCAAAAACGTCAAACCGAGACTTTACGGTAACATTTAAGCTTAAACCGACACACGATACACCAACGAGGAACCAAAAATATTTTCCCCCCCTTTGATGTTGTTGTTTGCCGCTCACTCACCACAAAATGACAAGGATTATTATACTAATTGATTTGGTTAATGGACGATGACTTAGCAAGTATTGTCTTTATACCCTAAGTGTGTTTATAGATAATCGGGTTGTACTTTGGAGCATTTGGGAACATTTGGAACGTTTCTTGGGTAAATTTGAAGCAATTGGGTGTGTCTTGGGTACTTCGTTGGCTTGGTAACCATCAAGAACATTGTGAGGATCTTCAAACTTTTTCAATCTTGTTTATTAAATGTTCTTGTGATGTTTAAAAGTGTTACCAAGTGCTAAATGTGTATGTTTTACTAAAATGAAAAAGTTAGGGTTTGATGTATAGTTTGTGTTTGCTCGACTTTTCTTGAGTTTTCATACAAATTATGATATTTCTTGCTTGCGTAGTAAATCTTGTTTCTTGTGGTACTTGTTTGATGATACAAAAGTGATTAGTGCTAATTACGCGAGTTTAAGACAAAATATACACTTTTTTGTATATATATGTGGATCGGCTAAGTTTTAAAAGAAATAATTATTGGGGTTTTGAAAAACATAAAGTTTTGGCTCTAGTGGTTAAATGGTGAAATTTATGCTTATTAGTTTATTTTAGTTAGCTTATTGAAATAAGCACTAGCTTATTGGTTTTAACTTATTTATTTTTGGCTAAACTTAGTCTCGACATACATGGGCCGAGCCCATCAAACTTTCGGCCTACTTGGACTTTATGGACCAAATTGCTTATTTAAAGTGTTTATTAGCTTATTTAATACTTAACGTAAAATATAACGTAAATAAAAAGGGTTAATTAGTTTTCGGACTAAAAATGGATTATTGGACCCAATATAGCCTATTCGGCCCAATAAATATTTCAGGAGACAAAAATGAGTTTTGGAACATTTTTCGACTCACTATAATTATTTTTGTGAAATAGAACGTTATTTATCGATTAAAACCATTTTTGACTCGTTTTGACATTTTAAGCCCAATAAGACAAATAAAAGGATTTTTGGCCCAACTTTTATGAATGTTGACTTTTTGTTGACTTTTGAAAGTATTATGACTAAACGTTGACTTTTGTATTGAAAACTATAATTACGAAGTAATCGTAACGATAAATATAGTTATAACGATAAATATACATTTTGGACTAGTTTTGCAAATATAGTTAACGAAAGGGATTATTTGAGGAAATTGCAACACTTGGGAAAAATGGAAAAGTTTGAATAAACGAATGGGTCATGCCCGATTTTTCTAAAATTTCGACACTTATAATATGTTCGGATGAAAACCGACTAAAAGACGAAACGAATTATTTTTATTATTAAAAATATTAATTCTTCTAAATTAATATTTTTAGATCTCATAAGACTTATGAATATATTTTTGACATTTATACACTTACACTTATTTAATTTCTCAAAATTAAATACTTATAAATTTCTTTATAATTATCATTATATTATAAATAATCATAATATTTATAATATAATAATACCCTACTAACACCATTATCATATAAATTATTCAATACCTATTTAATTAATTATAAATCTTAATTAATTAAATACTTAATTATTATATATATATATATATATATATATATATATATATATATATATATATATATATAATATATATATATATATATATATATATATATATATATATATATATATATATATATATATAATATATGTAACCCCCCAACCCGGCAAGGGTAGAAGTGTCACAAATACGGATTCTTATCAGAACAAACACAAGCATATGACATACATAATACAATAGGATTCCAAGGGTTACAACTGAAAATCTGATATTACAAGGCTACAAAGGAGATATACAGTAATTACTAAGTCTGAATATAACTCTTCTAATCATCTCTAATCCAATTTAGCTAGTAATGTCTTCTAAGTCCAAAAGTCTCTTCACTCATACCCAGCTTCCAACTAAAACCTGCCGCACACGAAAAGAAACGTGCGGCTGAGCTTAAAAAGCCCAGTGAACAGATATATAATAAACGGAAACGAAAGCAAAAGAAATGAAAGTAAAAGGAAAAGAACAGATATAGTATAACGAAATAGATAAGTAAAGGTACAGAGAGAGAGTAAAGGTTTAGGACAGTAATCCACCACGAGCCCAGAAACATATCATATCAAATCACATACCAGGGTGTATGGAGGGGTGACCTCAGCATACCAGGACAGGGTTGAGGGGATACCTCCAGGGTTGGAGTTGCAAGCTCCCAGGGTTGTGAAAGGCATGTATTGCACACAGTACCAGTCACCAGACATACCAGATATATCAGAAACAGAACAGGTCTAGGTTGCATCCATTCGCCCCCCAGAACATATCATAATCAGAGTGTCACATCAGAAAGGTCAATATCAGAAGGTCAATATCAGAAGGTCAATATCAGAAGGTCAATATCAGCAGGTCAATATCAGGAGGTCAATAATCCAGGTTCCATAGTAACAGTTCATTTAAAAAGGTTTCTAATTAAGAGTCCATTTAAATAATCTCTTAATAATGATCTTCATAAAATGATCTTTCAAAATGGTTTTTCATAAAGATAACCTTTTAAAATGGTTTTCATAAAAGTTAGTAAAATCCCAATTAAAAGAGTATTGTATCACATTTGTAAACATCATTTTAAAATAGCTTTTTCTCAAATCATTTTCAGGTAAGAATTAAAAGGCTTCACAGTTTAGGTTCATATAATAGGTCAAAGATTCAAGGCAAAGGATTCATAGCAAGGTATCAAATGTCAGGTATCATATTAGGGTTCATGTCAGGGTTCATATCAGGATTCAAGATAGGAGATAAATGCAGGGGTTCATTATCAGGAGGTCAAGTCTCAGGTATCAAATCAGAGGCTAAACAGATCAGAACATGAAAGAGGTCATAGGAAACCTTACAGAGAAGGTCAGAATATCTGTACCTTATTCTAAAAGCAAATACAACTCAGAAATGAATAAGATGAAACAGAATCAGGTCCTCTCCTTCTTCACACCGAGAGAGGTAGAAACGAATCACAACCCTTTCCATTTTAAGAAGGTTTCCTCTTTTTAGCTTTTAGATTCCTCAAGTTACTCTTTTAGTCCTTTAGGTTTCATAATTTACACTTTATACCCCTTTACTTATCAAAGTTACAAAATGAAACCCTAGATTTACATAGTTTACATTTTAACCCCTCTCATTAATTTATTAACACATCATGCATTTTATTTTCCAATATTACAGAGTGTACCTTCAAATTAACTTATTATACGAATTATACCCTCAAGTTTCACGATTCACAATTTATAACCCTTAGCTTAGGAAAATAACAATTTACACCCTTTTTTACATGTCTTGACAGTTTTCAGGTATTAACTGGACTCGTTTTGAATAATTTGTAAACCATATTAAACCTTTGAAATAAAATCTATAAAAATTCACAGACGTTCCCCAGGGTCTTGAGTATTTTATGTAATTTTTCCAGATTTTATTAAGTTGTCTAGATACGAACTAAAAATCCTTTTTCCCAACCTGTTCCAGAACCGGATTAATTAAAAACACCCGACCATTTTTCATCTTCTTTCCCAGTCTAGAAAATTTATAAAATTCTACAAAACTTCCAGTAATTAGCTAACATGTGATATATTACTCAGCTAAAAGGAAACATCCTAATTCGTTATGGTTTGAAAATGATAAATGAAAAACCCGGACTGTTTTTCCAGACTTTACAAATCCGATCAGACACATAATTTTACAAAAATCGAAAAGTAACCTTCCAGGCCTCCAAAAATTACAAACTAAATTTTACCAGGTAGCCACTTCATTGAACTTAGTTTTAGACTCAAAAACCATTACAATACCCGTTCACATCATTTATTTACAGCCGGTTAAAGTCGGACAACTTTCCAGCTCAGAAACTGTCATCACAGAAACATGTTTATATTAGGGTTTTTATCATTCCTTTCATTAGTTCTTGACATAAAACGTTTTTTGATGAGTTCATCCATGATTAGGTCGACTTAATACAGGTCAAAACATATTCAAAACAATTTAAAAACCTCACATACTCCCTTGTCGATTTACATATATTAGATTTTAGGGTTTCTAGAATTCATGATTTTATGTGATCACTTATTGTGGTTAATTCGAGTAGAACAAATAGAAAACAAGAACAAGGATTGAGCAAAGACAACGCGATACCCTTGTAGACCACGAAGAACACGAACACAAGACCAAAGCACCACACGAATTGGATCTTTTCTCCTCCTTCTTCCTTCTTGGATCGCACAGCAGCAGCAAAAACAAGAGCAAGAACACGATTTTTTGATTAGTTTTTGATTCACAATTTCGAATGGATCATTATATGTATTACGTGGTTACCTTGTGATGAATGAGACACGAATTAAGATCAAGATTAAGCCTTCCTTTTGGGGTCTTGAGGATCGACAGCAGCAGCACACAAGAAGAGCCGACACTTTTGGTTTTAGAGAATTAGGGTTTGATAGTTTTGTGATATTCGGTATAACAAAAATAAAAAAAAAAAACCGAGTGGTGGTTTAGGGAGAGGTTATGGACCGAAATATAGGCTAGTTAGGAGATATTGATGGGCTAAGCTATGGAATGGATGGGTTTAATTTTGGGCTAGAACCCAACAAGTTTCATGCATTCTTATTTAATAAATATGGGCCGACAATCTTGTGTGTAAAACACATCAAATGGGTCGAATAGATTAGTGTTCGCTGGAGAGATTTTATTTGTACATATTATTTACATAATGTAATGTTTGACTTAATTTACTTATTAGGTAACTTAAGTTAAGTTCAAATGACGTCACAAATTAAATTTCCATAAGTTCTTAAATTTTGATTCGAGGGTATTTTAGTCTTTTTGGATTGTTTAAAATTTGGGGTTTTGCAATATATATATATATATATATATATATATATATACACGATAATATATATTACTTACGCATTTTGCGACGACAAACACAAAGCACGGAAGTTCCGTCGCATGTATTTCACCGTACACTTTCACCATGAGCCATCACCAAAGAGTCTTATACGATAAACTGTTTTGAAATGTACCTTACCACACAACAAGCAAGAAATACACGAGCACTGGTCACACGTAAACTTTTCAATTGAGTTAAAACATTTAAAACACAAATATTTTGCTAAGACTTACCATACTGATCTTGGTCGCGTGTCGGAGCGGTTGCACTGAGTTGTTGTTGATTAGCAGATTTCTATTATTTTTAAGGTGAGTTTATAGCCCCATTTTTATACGTATTGTTTTTATAAACCTTGGGGTGAGAAACATGCAAAACTATTTTCATGGACCAAATTGAACTTTGTTTTTATACACACTTGTAAGCGGAAACCTAAGTTAGCTGAATCCCATTGCGCCCACTATCATCAACCGGCAATTCCTGCTAGGAAACGCGTGTGATATAAATAGATCTATTGGGGGTGACTTCCCCGTTCGGTTGGCCTGGCATGGTCAACGAGAACGTATACCATATCGAAAATTGCCGAGTGTCTAGGGATTAACACTCGCGGGCACCCTTTATTTGCTATGCCAGCTTGGTATTTTGTTTGTCTTGTTTTGGTTGGATGAGCTTAGTGTTTGCATACCAAATTAGTGTGTTTATTAAATTATTTTCTATGGTCCATATGTGCTTATTTACTTTAAACCTATGAACTCACCAGCGTTAGCTGACTTTTAGCATGTTTTTCTCAGGTATTTGAGAATGTGTTTAATGAAGGCAGGGCATGGCAATGGTCATAAGTTTGTTGGAAATGTTTTTGCTTATGCATTAAACTCTGAATTTGGGACCACTTTGTTTAATGGGCTTCATTTTATTTGAATTAAACTTGATGTATGACAATATGACTTTGGAAATGTAAACTATTTTAAAACAGATTTTTTAATCCGTTCTCTATATCTTTGTGTTGTGATTATCGATTTAGTAGCACCCAAATATGTATGCTTTCACGAATCTTGATTTTGGGGGTGTTACAACATCCTTGGAGTCAATTCGGTTAAAGGATTTGCTATCTTGGAATACCTTCGATAAATTTCAGGTAACGTCCAGTAATCCCTAGGAATTGACGTATCACATTCGGAGTTGTAGGGGTAGCCCAGTCCTTATTAGGTTAAATATTGGCGATGTCTAGGTGAATACGATCCACGTGACCAAGCAATCCCACGGTTATAATCCAAAACTCGCACTCAGAGAATTTTGGCATATGGTTATTCCTTCACTAGTGGCCTTAGGGTTATTCCCAGATGTTCGTCGTGATCCCCCTTTACTATTCCGAGTGGTTTGGGACCTTGTGGTTGGATACTATCACAACAAGTCTGATTTAGGGTTCACACACGCGGTTCATGGAGTTCAGGAAGGCAGTCGAGGTGTCAGATAACCAACATGCCTAACTAAGGTTTTATAATAGTCACAACGGGTGTAATGCAGCCTTCGGGATTTTCTCTTCCCGAACCATCTCTGCTTGTTGTATCCGAATCCCGGGTCGTTCCTTAACTAGTTGCTAGAACCTTGGAGCTGATCAAAAATTGTCGGTTCTCTATAGAGGGCATCGACTCTTCACAGTGGTCGGCTCATCGTCCTATACTATGTCTAAGCAGTTTGAGTCTTATCAAGTAGAGGTATAAGAGTAGCTGACAAAAAATTTTCGTGGGTTCCTTCATCAAACTAAGCGGGTGTACATCGGTTCCCACTAACAGTCGACTAGTCTCAATGGTATAATTACTTCCTAACGTGGAGGGTAGAATCTGGGAGATCTGTGTTGGTTGCTACTAGCAATCGGTCGGTCAAATCGGTAATTGTTCTAGTGCAGCAGGTATGAAATCAAAATTCAACCGTCGCAGTGGTTTTCATAAACGCCTTAAGCAGTATCTGCCTCAGTCACATCTGAGGTTATGAATTCATCAGGTAGTTGTCCAACTCACAAATTCGTCAAATCGACACACAGGTTCTCGGAAGAGGAATAGATAGAGTAACGCGAAGCACTATATGGCGGAGTCGTTGTAGGACGGTAGATGACATAACGTATCCTTTCGGATTAGAGTGTGACACCAGATAAGGTTGGATTCACGGAATGGAAGAAAGGTAAAATTGATCAGGTCATGATCTTTCAACAATAGGATGAGAAATTCAATTCTCGGTGGAGGTTTGAGCAACCATTCCTAGCATAACATGATTCCTACCTAAATTGTACATAGGTGGCCAGTCTTTGTATAATTAAGGTCCAATGATGTAATGCTAAGTTTAGTTACAGGAAGCAGATAATAAACCTTTTGTGGGTTTAGGGCATCATAACGCGATAGTAACGCAGACAACTGGTTGGTGATAGGAGTACAGATAATCGGGGGATAAAGTCAAGTACTTTGTTGGGTAACGACGAAAATGAGAAGTGCAACGCGCAGGTCTCGTTACATAGGACAGTCATTCCTTGACATCGCGATTAATTCTTGGTTTCCTCCGACTTCTCGTTTTCCTCGGTTGTTTTATATTTCCTTAGTTCCTTAGTTTCCATGTGTCCACGGTTCTCAACGCTCAATCTTGTAGTGTCCCTTCATTCCCTATCCCAATCATGTGACACTAGCCTTTTGATCCGACCCAGGGGTTGTCTGAACCACTGTAAGGGTCTTAGATCTACGGTCTCTGGCTAAATGCCCAACCTTCGCACCAGTTATACACATCACAATACATCGACTAGAGTGGCAAAGCTTACAACAGTCGTACTTAGGTTAATTCCTAGCGTATCCCTACTTCCTTCCAGTCTCAACGGTATAAGTCTTAGTAACCTCTTGTCGTTTATCCGGGTGGTTGTTGTTTCTTTGAGTGATCCTCATACTTCCTCTTGTCATCAACCACTTTCTTAGTTGCTTCACGTATCCCTAAATCCATCGAACGGTGAGCTAACTCAATGGTATCACGAAGAGTAGGTAGTTTCGGAGAAATCACGTCATTCCGGGTTGATGAGGGCAATCCATCAGTATGGTGCTCTATCTTGAGTGCTTGGATACGAACCATCTCAGAGCACAATAGTAACAGTTCCTGGAAACGACGCGTCTGGGTTGGGATGTCAATGCCTTTCACCTTACGATTCCAGAATTCAAATTCCATCTTTCTCACTTCATCACGGGTTGTTGGGAATACATGTAACTAGTATCAAGTCTTGGTCATTTAATCATCTAATAGGTTACTTTATTACTAGGCTTATATGTTAGTTTAAGGCCCGGTCCATGAAGTAAGCCCATGGACCTTGGCATATGTTCTAGAATATCAAGCTAGGCGTTGCCCTAGCTATTGAACTCTATAAATACTCTTGTAACATCACATAGTGAGGTGTTGGTTCTTTTATGCAAGATTACTCTTTACTTATTATTTCACATAGAAGTTCCATACCACACACACTCTCTCTCTCTACTTTCTCTCACTAAGATATACTTGTGTTTACATCAATATGGTGACCTAACAAGTGGTATCAATCGTCTAATAGTTGCTTGAAGTGTGTGTTTTTTTGGTTACTCGTACCTTCTTTCTTATTTTCTTCAAATTTTTCGCGTTTTTCTTTGTTTCTTACACTCAAATCTTGAAACTTGGAAAGTTTTAAGGTTGATATAGTGTTTAGAAACTTAGATATTGCATAAAGTCTAGTACTTTGTAGTTTAAATATCGTTTTCTTCTAGTTTTTTCACGTTCGTTCCTTCTTACGAATAACTTCAAATTTCGACTTTAGTGTTAAAGGCCTAAACTTTATTGTTCTTTACGTGTTTTTGAAGAGATTTGACCAAAAGAAACTTGTGGAAATCGTATCTTTTATGCCTAAAACGTATTTTGAAAAATTTGGTCATTTTACGCATAAGTGTTAAAGTTTACGAGTAAGCAGCAAAAACCCTTAGTTTACGCATAACTTTGGTCAAAACCCTTAGTTTACGCATAACCTCAGTCAAAACCCTTACTTTACGCATAAGAAGCAAAGTTTACTCATATGTCTACAGTTTACGGATAAGCGTGAATCTTCAGTTTCGTCAACGAGCAAAGGTTACTCAGTACTTCCCTAGCTTGGATAAGCTTGTGGAATACTTCGACTTGTGATATCTTTCAAGCTTGGATAAGTTTGAAAGGTTTATTTGGTTTTTTCTAAGTCTTACGACTAAGGACCAGAAACTTACGCGTAAGAACCTAATCTTACGAGTAAGGCCAACGTTTACGCGTAAGATCATAGTTTACGGGTAAGATCATAGTTTACGCGTAAGACCAGGGTTTACGACTCAAACCAGATTTTAATCTAAGGAACTCACATTTCAGTTAACTGCAAAGATCCATCATCTACACTAGTAACAACACATAAAAAAATAAGAATAAGAAAAAACAAGAACCTGATGAGCCAGTGGTCTACAAAGAAGCTCATGTAAGTGAAACCATGACTACTGTAGAAATGAGGAAAAAACAAGAAGAAGATGATGAGATGAAGAAGAAATCATTTGCTGAGCTTGACAAAGAAATCGACGACTATTGTGCGGAAACGGAAGATGAAACGGAGGTTGTCAATGAGAAGAAGTTGAAGCAACCGATGACGGAAGAAGAACAACAGACTGAAGATGACATGGACTTCGGGCTAACAACTGAAGAAATAAATGAAAGAAGTATTAAGATTGGCCTTCAACAAAGAAAAATAACGGCATTTGAAGGACAACAACCATCTCCTCTTCTGGTTAATCAACCCAGTGAGGAAGGGGGTTCCAGCAGTATAGCTCAACCAATCATTACACCTAATCCTGAACTGGTTAATCAACCCAGTAAGGAACAAGGTACAGACACGGAACACCAAGAGTCTACAATGATTGTCCATGAACAAAAGGAACAACCAGAGGATGAGGAAATGCATGATACTGAAGACCAACATGATGATATAGGGGAGAACTTATTGATAACTGATGATGATGTAAGAAAGGCTGCAGAAGAAGTCGCCATAAAGGAAATAGCTAAAGAAGAAGAAGAAAGGAAACAGAAAGAGATTGAGGATGCCAAACTAGCTGAAGAAGAAAGATTACGTGATGAAGCTGATAACTACATCATAGACAATCCCGATCACAAACCTGAAACTTCTCCTCCTTCACACAAAGACTTAGAAAAAAATATTCACAAAGACACTTCGGCCATTCTCGAATCATCAACACAATCATCACCTCCACCAACACAAACAACATCAAAATCCACTTACAAATAAATCAAGAAACCAGCTGACACATGGATGTCTCAAGCCAAAGTCAAAGTTCAAAATGCCGTAAAGAAAGCTCGATTTAAAAATCAAAACAAACTTGAAGATAAAGTTAAAATACTCACGAGCCTTGTCACTGGTTTAACCAATCAGATGATTGATCTACAACAAAACAAGCAAAGGGTTGATGAATACTTGTCAAGAGATGTCCAAGCCGATATGGATACGCTGATTATGAAGTACACTGAAGAATATCTGATGACAAACCTAGTAAAAGTTACTTCAAAAGAGTTGAAACATCAGCTCAAGCCGTTGAAAGAGCAACTCCATCAAACTATCAGACAAATTGTCAATGAAGTGATTTCTTCTACTCCCCTCACTCTTCACTCAGTTCCAGCACCAAAGGAACTCACACTTGAAGACCTTCAAATTAAAATATTTGACAAATTGTCTGATAAGACAACCATGAATCAAGAAGAAATAGCAATCATGGATGCTATCTCGGCAAATTTGCCGAAAGAATCATGCAAGGAGGCGGCTGACACTCAAAAGAGACCAAGAGAAGATAAAGACCCCGATCCAAACTCACAATCAAAGAAACAAACGTCCACTGGTGGTCCTTCATCTTCTCATAAGGAACCGGTCAACCCTTCTACTACCACAACAACTCAGAATCAACCAAAAGCATCCAAGTCAGCACCCAAAGTAGATGATCATTTTGAATACATCGGTGCTGATAACTTGGAACAACATGATCCTCAACCTCACACCATACCTGGACCATCATCAACCTCCAAGAGCAGAACACATTCAAAAGACAAACAGTCAAAAGTTGTCGAATGGCTTGACAATGACAACACAGCCGAATACGGATGGTTTGATGAAATGGTCAATGCTCAACCACCACTAGCTGAAGATCAAGAACCGGTGGATGGACGAACTGTGGAATACATTTAGAAGATAAAGCATGACTTCCGCATTAAGAAACTCAACAAAAAGGAACTCAAAAGGATCAAGAACACAATCTTCAATCTTCTAAAAGATCGATCCGAGAGGGCAATCGAACTTGAATATAATCTAGAAAACATTTGCTCGTGCAATGTCCAATGATATCGATTGGCTCAATCCTGAGTTCAACGTGGATCACACTTCCAAGAAATCTGGACCATATTACACAGATTGGACCAAGCCACTACCAATGGTGAGAAAACCATAGCAACCAAGGATTCCGTTTTTCTTCTTTTTCAACACCGACTTGGAATTCTTGCAACATGGAAACACATCCGAAAGGAAGTATGCAACCTCCCTGACCCTTGGAATCCCAGCTGCAAGGTACTTAAACACCATAATAGAAGAAGATGCAACACATCTATTCGTTGATAAGCATGTGGTGTACGATAGAGATGCTGTGTACGGGATTCATCACTTGAATGAAAGGCGAAAGCTCTTCTACCGCAGTAGCAAGCTAGAACAAACAAAGGGGGATGTCATGCATAACCAACGAATTGTTACCATCCAGTTTATATCAACAACTACTAAATGGGGCTACTCCTTTCTTAAGAAGATCGTCGTCAAGATGAAAAGGAGTATGAATTCTATGAAGCTGACTTTCCACAGTTGAACCTAAATGACATTGAAGACATGTACCTCCTCAAAGTCCAAGGGAAGCTGCGTAATCTACCAATGGATATTCAACTTCTATTCATCACTTATCTTCTGATCTTCATAAGGAGCATCATCATTCGGGAACGCGTTGAAGATCTTCAATTAGGTGTTGAAAGTTATCAGAGGTAGCTGAACTTGACAGCACCACTTCTTCACTTCAACAACATCAATCAGAAGTCACAGTACACACTAATGAAAGAACCTGCATTTGGATTCATCTACAAAAGTGGCTTTGCTCACAACTGCTTCATGGAGTACGACGAGATTCATAAGTTCTATGATGACACCTTAAAGTCAGTTCATGATGGTCTGAATAGCCTCTTAAAGGACTTAGACCTCTTCGGGAGCAAAATATGGAATTCAAAGGAAGCTAGAGAAGTTCGCAGGTTCATCACCAAAATTGAACAGAGGTTGAAGAGTAGGGATCAAATCAGACGGTTGGAGAGCTATGTTGGTGGAAGACCGAGCTTCCCAATCTTGAAATTCCAACGACCAGAATAATTGATTAGTTTGTGAGTATTTAACATTCTTGATTGATTGTTTTCTTGTAACTTGAATGGCTTGTGCACACATAATAGTGCACAACCAGTTCTTTGTAAAGAAAGGACCCTGAGGTACGCTTCAGTGCCTCAATCCTAATATAAGGAGCGAAAGCTTCTTACTTTTGAGTAGGATTAATCAAATTTCTTAAGTTTTTTATAATTCTGCTCAAAAGAACAAGTATTCCCTCTCGTAATAAAAAAAATTAAATAAAAAATAAAAACTCAAAAGGTTATTTCACTTATTGAGGAGGAGTATTTGAAACAATCTGTGTTTATAACCATATGTTCTTGTTCGTTTCTTCCCACAAACCTCAAAAAGCATATTTTAATCAAAATGTTCTTCAAAACCAACAGAGATATGCTATTTTTGAGGGGGAGAAAAACAAAAGTGATTAAAATATGGTAACTAATGTGGAATCTCATATGAGCTTGACTCAGATTTGACCAACGAATTGATGAAACTATAATGTCAGTAATCGAAAGGACTTGTCCTGGACGGGTAATAATTTCAAGCTGGTCTAACCAGTGATGTAAGCGTGTCTCGAATAGGACTTGTCTAAGTAGGGTGTACCATTTCGAGAGATTCTCCTTGAATATGACCAGGACGGGTAATAATTTTAAGTTGGTCTAACCAGTGATGTAAGCGTGTCTCGGAGCGGTCATGTTCACTGAGAATCAATCAATTCAAAAGTGCGAACTACACCCAACATGTGTAAATTTCTAATTTTAACTCATGAGCACATGTGAAGGGGAGTATTTCTGAAAATTCCAAAACTCTCAAAGTGTTAACAAAATGTATCTTATATTAATAAACACTTTGAGAAATTTTCAAATGAATGGTTTTATGGAAACATAGGATAATCATGGAGTTATAAGGTGACTAAGGTTAGGAAATACGTCCTATGATCCGCCAGAGCCGAAGGGATCTTCCCAAAGACAACACCAAATAGCTTAGTACTAGAAAGTCCTTAGGTATGATTGAAAAAAGGATGTGGAAAACTAGAAGGGGGATTGAATAGTTTTACCGTTTTAAAATTCTTTTGCTTTGAATACTTAACGTGATTTCAAGTTATGCACACAATAAACAATATATAATAAGTAAGTAGAGAAAGAAACAATCAAACCACAACACGGATGTTTATAGTGGTTCGGTCTACAAGGACTCTCTTCCTTGCCCTACTCCACTCCTCGAGCCTCTAACTCGAGAGTTTTTCTTCACTAAGAAACAAGCTCCCTTCTCGGAGGAGAAAACATTGATACACATCGCTTACACTTTTTCCAGTACAAAGCTAAATACCGAGTTCTAGTTCGAGATAGAACCAACCTAACGTCGCTTACACTTTTTTCCGGTACAAAGCTAGATACCGAGTTCTTTTTTAAGGGCACAACCACTCCCGACACTCTATGTATTTTAAGGACTAAAATACTAACCGATCACAACAGAGGTGTATGAATGTTTGGTAGAACAATGATGTGTGAAATACAACTAAATCACACAGTAACTACTCTAACAAGTCTTGCAACGGTATGTTGAAGCTTGTGATGCTTTGATCTCTTTGCTACAAAAGAAAGATCACTAAGAATGAAATATGTAATATGAATGGGTTAGTAATGAATGAAAGAATGTATACTAATGTTTATGCTTATGAATGATGAGTAAACAAGAATGAGTGGCCTGCTATTTTTAGGCAAAATGATAAAACAGGCCACGGATTGGGCGGAACCAAATCGAGGGTTCCTTCCTTTATGTGATTTGGTTCCGCCAGTTCCCTGAAAGCAAATCTCCAAATATCTTTTCAAATCTATCTAAGATATTACCATATCCAATTCTTTGCTTGAAGATCTTTCCATGATATTCTCAAAATCTTCAAGATATCCTAAAGATATCAATATGATGTATGCAATGATGTCATGTACATATTTCCATTTTAAGAATTAAAATGTAAACTATGTACATGTAATATTTATATCCTAGTGATCATGTTATGATGTTATGAGTTTTAAAAGCTTATTACTATATATGTAAAATACTTTAACTTATATTTATGCTTCGCTAAAGATAAAGTTTATAATTTTCATTAACAAAATATAGCAAAGATCGTAAAATATAAATAACGTTTTTAGGACGATATTTGTATTAACAATCTCCCCCTTTTTGTTGATGACAAAACATAAAGTTTATTTTTAAAGCAATGAAATAAATAAATTGCAAGTCTTTTAAAAATATAGATTAAACTAGTTTTATGCAAATTTTGAAATCTATTTAGGCATAAAACATGTAATGAATGTAATGTATGAGTTTAATATAATCTCCCCCTTTTTGTCGAAACAAAAAGAAGAAATGCATAGCGGAGTATGGTGAATGGCCCTTGGTGATTACTCCCCCTAATTTGGAGTACCAAGTATGATGATTCTTGGATTTTGAGTGCTTAATAGCTCCCCCTTGGACAATACTCCCCCTAATTGGAGTGCCAAGTTTATGATGCATGAAATGATAAATCTACAAAACAAAGGTTAGTGCTTGATAAGCTCCCCCTTGATCAATATTCCCCGTTGCTAGGGTACCAACGTATATGATGCAAGGATGAGAAAATGCTACAAAACAAAGGTTAGTTGTATATGATTCAATCCAACCAAGTAATATGATGCATGAGTAATGAGATCTACAAAGGTTCAACCAAGAGTAGTAGTTCAACCCGTTTGACCAAAAAAAGTCAACTAAGTATAATTGTTCAAACCAAGTTAATAGTTCAAACCAAACATATAATAATGCAAATGTTAGTAGTTCAACCCAACCAAATATAATGCACAATAAGTGATCACACACAAGCATTAACATAACATCCTTCATTTGAAAACTATTTGTGACCGAAGTCACAAATTAAGATGTTACAAACTAAATGAAATGGAAAATAACCTAAAATAGAAGTCCTAAAAATCCTATAAAAAAAACAATAGAGAAACTCCTAGCGTCTATTGTGGTGGGTGTGAAAGAGCATTTAGGCGCTCTAGGATGTGGTTCAAAATGAACCGCATTTCATTTTGTAACTCGTGAACCAAAATGTTGGTTCGTTGAGTTAATGTTGGGATTCGACACACGGTTAAGGTGGTTAAACCTTTTGTACTTTGTGTGTATGATATATTGAGTGAATATGATTAAGTATGCGGAATCTACTTAATCACACTTAGAAGGTTATTATTGTTATGGAAATGGAACGGTTATGATTAGTTATATGACAATAAACAATGAAAGCTTTTCACCAAAACGATTCAGTATTATTAATAATAATAATACGAGTGATCTTGAGATATCACTAGGGTTACAACCTTGAATCTTAAGTTCTTACACCTTATGATATTCTTGTGTTTGTTCTATGTCTTAACAGTTATGAGTTCTAAAAATAACATTAATATCTAGTCTAAGATCTTCTTTTATAGTCCAAGAAGATCTTTTCAATATTGCTTAAAGTCTAGTCGAACTACTTGCTAACTTATCTTGAGTGTGTCAGTACATAAGATACAACATGTATCTATGTACACAACTTGTTTAACTAAGCACATGGGAAAAGATATTATCTACCGTATATTGTTGACCAAAATATACATAATATCTTTTCATACTTATCCACTTAGCAGCAGAATGTACATTAGCAGCAGCAATGAGTTATCGCTAGCAGCAGAATCCTTCAGCAGCAGAATGTTAAGCCTAGCAGCAGAATCATTTATCGCTAGCAGCAGACTCAAATGTTCTAGCAGCAGGAACAAACATTAACAGCAGGAACCAAATGCACTAGCAGCAGAATCACACTTAGAGTATTTCTTTGAATAGAACCCGATATTAAACTTCTTGAATATTTAATTCCCAACAATCCTCCCTTAAACATGTGAATCCATTTCAACATGTTTTTGAATTAAATTATGGATTGTGAAGATCTTTCAAACACTTCTGTTCTTCAAGATTGAATATCTTTCTCAGTAATTCATCTGCTTTGTTCTTTGACTTTAACAATATCAACACATTGCTCCAATCTTGGACTAAAAGATGGTGCAATTTCCTTGGATGGAGGAATTATAAGAGGCAATGATGCTGTGTATCTTGGATGCTTGTTTCAACAAGTGAAATCATCTATCAGCATGTCTTTACAAGTGATGAACAAACGTGGTAAACTGAAATTGAAATTTTTCTTCGTTTGACCTAGATAGAACTTTCTCCTTTGGAATGTTCTTGTCATTTTCAACCTCCATGTCATCATCTTGTATGCTCTTGTCTTTTCCTCCTTTACATTGGGTTTTTCTTCCTTTCTTGGGCTTTTATTTCCTCCCCTGAGATGTTTTCCTCCCCTGAAGCAAATAAAATTTTTATCCTCCCCTTGTTTGGAAGATCTCTCACCATCATCCCATCACTATCTGATCTACCAATGTGAACTTGTTTTCAGACAATGTTGTACATGAAGCCATCAATTCCTTAAGAGTTTAAGTTGCTGCCCTCATCACTTCTAGGTGTGTTAACTCCTATGAGAGGTGATTCATGGGACATTTGATTCATGGTCCATCAATGAATGGTTTTTGTGAATCCTTTGAAAATCCTTGTTTAAGAAATTGTTTGACTTAGTAGTATGTTCATGATTTTAGAATTGAAAAATCATACTGCTTTCAACCATTTTGAAGGGATTAAGTGTATAACAGACACTTAATCAAAATTTCAGTTTAAAGCAACCTCTGGTTGTGTGAGAACCAATGTTTTCAGTTATAAATAACTGCCTGTGTAAAGATAAACTCATTCAAAGAGTGTTCCTGACATGGTTTCCAGCTCATAGTAATTGTTGCCTCTAACACAAGTGTTAGATTCACTTTTACTAGCTGTTCTTTCTATCAGATGTCCTTAGACTTGCTCATTATACTTGAAAGTATAAAATGATAGAAAGTGAGTTGCATCAGTTACTATCTGATCAACTAAGTCATCAATTCAATGTGAAATTTCATACTTAGGTTTCAAGAAAGAAGTTTTAAGGAGTTTTAAATTCCCAAACTCAGTCCATCATAAACCTAATATGTCAGCAACTAATATTTCAATTCTGCTGCTTCCATTTCACTTGAAACATCCTTTTGTGTTCACATGTTCATACCTGAAATTGTTAGTCTAAAACCAAAAGAACAATGTACAAAGTACTTGTCTTATATTAGAATAATCATAGGACTAACTGTATGAATAACACAATTTAAATTTGTACTAGAAGCACAAACTTTTGTAATAGCAGTAGTATCTTTTAAAACTAGCAGCACAATCAAAAATTTATTTACAAAAACACAAAGTTTAAAAATCATTGAGGATTAAGCATTCCAATACTTGCTACCAAGTACTGAAACCTTCCAACATCAAAAGCTTTGGTTAGCAGATCTGCAAAATTGAATTCTGAAGCAATTTTAAGTACTTGAATTAATCTTTTCTCATTGCAGTCTCTTATAAAGTGATGTCTAATTTCAATGTGTTTTGTTTTAGAATGTTGCACTGGATTTTTAATAATACAAATTGTACTACTATTATCAATATGAATAACAATGTTTAAGAAATTGTACCCATAGTCAAGGAGTTGGTTTTGAAGCCATAGAACTTGACCACAGCAACTTGCAGCAGCTACATATTCAGCTTCAGTTGTTGAATTAGCCACCATTGTTTGCTTCTTACATTGCCATGAGACAAGTCTACACCCAAGGAATTGACATCCTCCAGTTGTTAACTTTCTTCCCAAGCTAGCACCAGCATAATCACTATCTGAAAATGCTACCAAGTCAAAAGGTGATTCCCTTGAATACCATAGACCCAACCTTGGTTGACTCTTGAGATATCTAAAAATCCTCTTGACTGCAGTTAAATGAGAAACCTTTGGAGTAACTTGAAATCTTGCACAAGCACAAACAGAGAACATGATGTCAGGTCTTGATGATGTGAGATACATCAAAGATCCTATCATAGATCTGTATGTGTGTACATCTACATTTTCTCCATCTAAGTCTTTTAGAAGAGGCTTCTCAGAGTCCATTGGTGTGCTTGCCATTTTTGAATCAGCAAATTGAAATTTTCTAAGTATCTCTGCAACATACTTGTCCTGAGAGATAAAGATTCCTTCATTTGATTGCTTAACTTGCAGACCCAAAAAGAATGTATGTTCTCCCATAGAACTCATCTGAAACTTATCATGCATAAGCTTCTCAAACTCTAAACATATCTCCTTCCTAGTAGATCCAAAGATAATGTCATCCACATACACCTGCACTAATAGAAGATCCTTCTTGTGCTGTTTGATGACAAGTGTCTGATCAATCTTTCCTCTTTTAAATCCATTTTCTAATAAGTAGGAAGCTAGTGTTGCATACCAAGCACTTGGTGCCTGATGAAGGCCATAGAGAGCTTTAACTACTCTGTACACTTTGTCTGGATGTTGTGGGTCATTGAAGCCTGGAGGTTGTGAAACATACACCTCTTCTTCAATTGTTCCATATAAAAATGCACTCTTGACATCCATTTGATAAACTGTGAAGCCTAAAAATGAAGCATAAGCTGAGAAAAGCCTAATTGCCTCAATCCTTGCTACTGGAGCATAAACCTCATCATAGTCTATTCCTTCTTCTTGTGTGTACCCTTGTGCTACTAATTTAGCCTTATTCCTAATTACTATTCCCCCTTTCATCCCTTTTATTCTTGAAAACCCATCTAGTGCCAATTACCTTTGCATTCTTAGGTAAATCAACTAGCACCCATACCTTCTGAATCTTGAACTGAAGAAGCTTCTCTTGCATAGCTTCTACCCAACTTGAATGATCTAAGGCTTTTAGAATGTTCTTTGGTTCATCTTGTGAGAGAAAACATACAAACAAGCAAGAGTTTGAAAACTCATGCTGCTTTGAAGCATAAAGGGCATCAAGAAGCCCTTGTTGGTCTGAAGACATCAGTTGTTGTCTTGTCTTCACACCTGACTGTACATCTCCAATCACATTATCTAGGGAGTGGACTTTGTAAATTCTTGTTTGTGGAGTAGAAGGAACTTGATAATTTGATGGAAGATTGTTGAAATCCACCTCATTATCTGAGAATTCTGCTTCTTTCGTTTCTGAAGGGCCAGCAGCAGAATCATTTGGCCTAGCAGCAGAATCAGTAAGCCTAGCAGCTGAATCACCAGCAGAAATAATTTGTTGTTCCTGAGTTCCATCTTCTTTCCTTTCATCTTCAACACCTTCTTTAGCTTTGCTAGAAGAAGATTCATCAATTGTTGAAGTTGATTCCACACTTGTACTTGACCATATTGGCATCCATACATGATCTTGGTTTGTCTCCTTTTCTAACCTTGCCTCATCTGTTGCTTGTGAACCTGAAAAATCATTAGTTTCAACAACAACAGGCACATAATTCATTGATTTGGTTAGTGTTTCAAGATCAAATAGCCATTTTGGTCCTTGACCTTCTACATTGGATTTATCTTCTAAAAACTCCACATGTAGGTTTTCTTCTACAATCATAGTTCTTATGTTGTATACTCTAAATGCTTTGCTATTAAGAGAATATCCAACAAAGAATCCTTCATCTGATTTACCATCGAATTTTCCTAAATGGTCTAAGGTATTGAGAATTGTCACATGACATCCAAAAGGTCTAAGAAATCCTATTGCAGGAGTTCTACCTCTAAAAAGTTCATATGATGTTTTATTGTGAGGCTGTATAACTAAAACTCTATTTTGAACATAGCAAGCAGTGTTGACTGCTTCAGCCCAAAAAGTTATAGGTAGCTTAGAATCAGCTAACATAGTTCTAGCAGCTTCAATTAGTGTTCTATTCTTTCTCTCAACAACACCATTCTGTTGTGGTGTTCTAGCAACACTAAATTCTCTCCTAATACCTTTTTGTTTGCAGAAATCATCCATAACTCTTTTCTTAAACTCTGTCCCATTATCACATCTAATGACCTTCACTTTCTTGTCTACTTGGTTTTCTATCTGAGTAATAAATGTCTTAAGGATGCTTGTAGTCTCATCCTTAGTAGATAGAAAGAAAACCCATGTAAATCTAGTATAGTCATCAATTATAACAAGACAAAATCTCTTATGCATTATACTACTTACTGAAACAGGTCCAAATAAGTCGATATGCAGCATAGACAATGATTGATTGAAAGAGTTAAAAATCTTGGGCTTACAAGTGGCTTTGTGTTGTTTGCCTTTAAGACAAGCAATGCATGTTTGATCATTTTCAAATCTTTTGTGAGGTAAACCTCTTACCAAACCATTCTTAATAATTTTATTTATGGTTTTGAAGTTAATATGACCAAGCCTTCTATGCCATTTCATTGATTCATCCAATGTGGCCTTTGCAACAAGACAAGTTAAATTCTTTTTAGGAACAATGTTCTTCATGTCTACACTGTACATATTGCCCTTTCTAGGAATTCTAAGAAGTACTTGACTTTCATCAGGCATCTTAAAATCAGGAGAAAGTATAAGACATTCAGTCTCACAGAAAAGAACATTGTTCTTTTTGTCACACATTTGTGAGACACTAAAAAGATTATAATTTAGCTCTTTTACATAGAACGCATCTTCAAAATCTAAATTTCCAGTTTTAATGGTATCTTTACCGAAAATTTTGCCACCAACACCTCCTCCAAAGGTAACATAGCCTCCATCTATTGATTGAAAATCTGAGAGATAAGACTTGTTGCCTGTTATGTGCCTTGAACATCCACTATCTGAGTATCCTTGATCCTCTTGCTGATCATTTGAATGTTCCTGCACATAAATGAGAAGTATTAGTTTCTTTTGGGGACCTAAGCCATTACTGACTTGGATCTGCCTCTTGCATCAATGTAATTTAATATTTTAAGGATAGTTGATGCAACATTGGATTTTAGAATCCAACATGCTGAGGCCTTAACAACATTTGCCCTGTTTCCCTTAGCAGCAGATTGAACTGATTGCTTAGCAGCAGGAACTGCTAACTTTTCAGTTCTACCATTTGGTTTCCAAACTTGTTTTTGAACCACTGCTTTTGTTTGAATGGGCCTTAGAACAGTCTTTGACGCATATTTGAAAAATGTTTTTGCACCCTTAGCTGTTGATTTTGGGTTAACAGTCATAGATGGTCGAGCAGCAGGAACAATTAGTCTAGCAGCAGGAACCATTTGTCTACCAGCAGGATCAGTGTTTGAGATAGACTTGTTTGAGACTGTTCTGGGTTTTGTTCTATTAACACTAGAACTAGAGTGAAAGTGAGTTTGAGGAGTTTGCCTTTTGAAGTTCACCCTATTGTTTTCATACCCAGTTACCCAATGGTTGCAGAAAGCTGCAAGATGGTCAAAACTACCACATGTGTAACAAGCTTTGTTATAAAAAGCAAAGTCATCACCTAATTGGTTAGACTTGAGGTTGTTCCAATTCCTTTGGTTACCTCTGGGCTTGTTGGTGGTTCTATATTGCTCACAATATCTAACTGGTTGCCTAACATGCTTAATGTTTGATTTAGGCTTAGCAGTATTGTGTTTGACTATCTTAGGAACACTTGTTCCTACTTTCTTAACCACTTCAGGTTTAGACATAACCTGTTTATAGCATCTAATTTCTTAACAAAGGACACCTTGTCCTGATAAAGTAAAGTTTTATCTAAACTTTTACTTACTTTTTCTACCTTAAGACTCTCAGTAGTCTTAGAACCATATTCCATTATTGGTTCTTGAAACTCAGGTAAACCTGAATTTCCTAGGTCAATCCCTGGGGGTTTTGGGATGCCTCTATAAGGAGGTGGGACACTCTTATATCCTACTCCTGACTTAGCTCTATTAATCACCTGACATTCTACTATGTTGTGCACACCTCTAGAAGCATGTTCTAGTGCCTCAGTAGTCAAGTGAATGTTTTCATTTTCCTTTTTGACCCTATCATAAGCTTCTCTTAAAAGCTTGATTTCAGCATCTCTGAAGAATATGTCCTGTCTTAGGAGAGCTTTGTCATCAGAAAAAGATAATTCATTTTCCTTATAGTGTGTGATTTGTTTCTCTACAGTCTCTAATCCACACTTATAGTTTATAAAGTTTTGAAAAGTCTTGCTTAGCTCTTTCTTTTGATCATCATATTGTTTGATTAAAACCTGTAGAGCATTAAGAGCAGTGCAAGTATTTGAACAAGCTTTATGATTTTGTACCTCAGTAGCAGAGAAAGCTATAAGTGCCATCTGAGCAGGAGTTTCTTCCTCATCTGCCATGAAGCTCCAATCAAAACCTAAGCCATCAATAGCTACCATAGCTTTTGGCTCAATAACCTCCTCTGTTTTGAATTTGCTTCCAAAACCTCTATTCTTGCTATCTTGCTGCCTTGGTCTTCTGCACTCTCTTGAGAAATGACCCATCATGTGACAGTTATAGCACTCTATCTTTGACTTATCAAAACCAGCAGCATTAGTGTTGCTGATTATGAGCTTCTTCCCCGTCTTGTGATAGAACTTCTTGGCTCTCATGCTAAGAAGAGAAATTTGCCATTTTAGATCCATTTCCTCCAGATCATCTTCATGGATCTCTTGGAGGTCTTCATAGGAGAGCATGGACCCATTATTCTGACTTGTAAGAAAGGCACAACAAGTCTTTTCATCCAAAATACTTATGGTACTGCTTGATGAACTAGCAGCACGAACATCATCAACAACTTTCACCTCTTCACTTGATTTTGAGGTACTAGGAGTTGACATAAATGCCTTGTTCCTAGTATTAGTACTAGTACCTCCATTCTTCTTCAAATCTTGCTCCACAATCTTGAAGTTGCTATACAAATCCATCAGTTTCATGGTGTCTAAGTCTGGCTTGTTCTTCCAGACAACAACATGCATAGCCCACTCTTCTAGTAAGCTTCTCAGAAATTTTGAGTTCAAATCTTCTTGAGGCATTTCAATCCCAAGAATAGCAAGTTGGCTCACAATATTCTGAAGCCTATTAAACATGTGGTCAAGAGATTCATTGTATGTAGAGGAGAAGTTTTCAAACTGCTGCTTGAGCAGTGTCTTGTGGGTTTTCTTGGTGGCTTCATTTCCACCATACCTGGCAATAATAGCTTCAAATAATGACTTGGCATCTTTGAACTTGCTGAAGTTTAGAAGTTGATCATTGGAAATGGTCATCATCAGCATGCTTCTTGCCTTCAAGTCATTTTTCTTCTTTATTCTATCTTCTGCAGATGATGGCTTTGTCTGCAGAGTTGACACCACTTTGCCCTCAACTGTTGATGTAGTGGTGGTAGGCTGGTAAGAGTCTCCATCTTCAATGATTTCCCAAAGTGCATAATCTTGCACTTGGAAATATTGCTCTATCCTCAGCCTCCACATCTCAAACTCATTTTGTTTGAGCATGGGAATCTTTGCAGCAACATTTGTCTGAATAGATTCAACGTCCATTTCTTCAACTTCTTCTTCTAAATCAATAATATCAGCCTGCGCTCTGATACCACTTGTTAGGATTCGACACACGGTTAAGGTGGTTAAACCTTTTGTACTTTGTGTGTATGATATATTGAGTGAATATGATTAAGTATGCGGAATCTACTTAATCACACTTAGAAGGTTATTGTTGTTATGGAAATGGAACGGTTATGATTAGTTATATGACAATAAACAATGAAAGCTTTTCACCAAAACGATTCAATATTATTAATGATAATAATACGAGTGATCTTGAGATATCACTAGGGTTACAACCTTGAATCTTAAGTTCTTACAACTTATGATATTCTTGTGTTTGTTCTATGTCTTAACAGTTATGAGTTCTAAAAATAACATTAATATCTAGTCTAAGATCTTCTTTTATAGTCCAAGAAGATCTTTTCAATATTGCTTAAAGTCTAGTCGAACTACTTGCTAACTTATCTTGAGTGTGTCAGTACATAAGATACAACATGTATCTGTGTACACAACTTGTTTAACTAAGCACATGGGAAAAGATATTATCTACCGTATATTGTTGACCAAAATATACATAATATCTTTTCATACTTATCCACTTAGCAGCAGAATGTACATTAGCAGCAGCAATGAGTTATAGCTAGCAGCAGAATCCTTCAGCAGCAGAATGTTAAGCCTAGCTGCAGAATCATTTATCGCTAGCAGCAGAATCAAATGTTCTAGCAGCAGGAACAAACATTAACAGCAGGAACCAAATGCACTAGCAGCAGAATCACACTTAGAGTATTTCTTTGAATAGAACCCGATATTAAACTTCTTGAATATTTAATTCCCAACAGTTAAGTGGGCGGTCCTCTCACACATGGAACATCCATGTCTAGGGAAGTTGGGTGGAAGGGATGGTTCATTATTTGGTGGTGGTGGTGGTGGTTGGTTGTTTGATGGTGGAGGTGGTGGAATATAGGTGGGAGACATGATGGAAGCTAGCAAAGTGGATTGTAAATCCATACCTTCATTTAGGTGGGAATTCACCATGTTGGAGAAGGCGTAGAGGCGGTCAAGTTCCTCATTGATCTCGCCCTGGGTTTATGGTTGATTTATCCACATTCCCTCATCAATGGCTTGAAGGGTGGATGTTGGTGAAAGGGGTTGAGGTTGAGGTTGTGGTGGAGCTTGCTCATGGTAAAGAGGACCGTGAATGTCCCTATAGATGGGTTGAAAGAGGAGTGGTTCTTGAGCCTCAAAAGGCATTGGTGGTGGATTGGTGGACCTAGGTGGAAGGTCTTCAAGAGTTTCCAAGTAGGGATGTGGTGAGGTTGGTGGAGTAGCAAATAACTCCATGGGTTGAAGTTTGGGTGAATGAGGAGGTGATGGTGATCTTGTTGGTTGAGATAGTGCGGGTGGTGGTGTGGTAGCCACTGGTGTTATGGTGGGTGGTGGAGTGGTGATGGTGATATGGGGTGGTGTTGGAGTTGATAGAGTACGGAAATTTTCATTGGCAATGGGAGATGAAATGTTCAAGGGTGATGATTCTTCGGATGAAGAGTTGAGATTAACGAAACAACATGGTCTAACACTCATTCTTGATGTCCTTCTATGAGGTCTGGATGTGGATGAGTTGTTTGACTTAGGCATTGTTGAGAAGAGAAGTTATGGTGATATATGCAGAAGTTGCTATTAGAAGTAATGGTGAAGGTGTGAATTGTGATCATCCTAAAGGTTCCAATTTATAGACTCCAAAATTTATGGAAGAGTGTGTTTGGATGTGATGTTGATCCATAGAAAGATGTTGGTTCCTAATGATTTGTAAGAAGAAAAGAAGCTAGTCACATCATCTAAGTCAATCCATAGAGATGGAGTTGAGTAAGATGAAAAAGATATGTAGTAAATGCATAAGGGTGAGTGGGAAATATAGTGATCTGATTGATCCACGGATTGCAAGGAACCATTTTGAGGGGTCCTTGCTTATTAGAGAAAGGTAACTTGAGTGGAATTTTGAAATTTCAAAATTTGGTGGGAAATTGTATTCCTAATTGTGTAATGTTGCTAAAATGATCCTATTGTGATGAAATATCAGTAAAGGAATCCTAATTCAAGAATCAATAATAGAAAGTGCGGGATTAGACGAAAAATTTAAAAATATGACTGTTGGTTCGCGGAACCAATCGACAAAACAGGCGGAACCCTGTTTTTGGTTCCGCGGGATCCGTTGGTTGAATTTTGGCGGAGCCAAAATTTTGGACAGACGGAACCATAAATTTGGTTCCGCCATATCCGCCAATCAAAATTTCAAGACAGAGGCCTTTTTTAAAGACCCGAAACCCGTTCAAATCTCGAAAATTTTCCTAAATCATATGTAATTAATTAGTTGTGATTGATTAATAACAAAGACACAGGTACTAACACATGTTAACATATAGATCAAAACGAGGAAAATGAACTTACTATTAATGGAAGTTAAGCCAAACAGTGGCTTAAACATGGAAAATTGATAACATCAAAGTGTTATCGTCCTGCATGGTCAAGTTAGTTTTCATAGGTGTTTAACAACAAGATAATATTCTAAAATCATAACAATTCAACACATCATTGTTTCAAATTGATTGTACCAAACACTCCTAATCCCCTCACTGCTTGTCGAGTTTCTTGTTTATCTTCATTAGCCAACACCCGATGTTCTTGAACATTCCTCTTGTCTGTTTGAACTCTTCACTTTGTTGCTTAATTGGTGGAAGTTGGCTCAAATATTCCGGAGGAGGAATCCTAGAATTAGGGAGTCCGTCATCCTCACTCATGGATGATGATGATGAGGAGGTTGGAGGATGAGGGCGTTTTCCTTTGAACTTAGCTACTTTCTTGTCACTTAGGGGTACAAAAGTATGGGGAACGAGAGAGTAGTCTGGGCAGAAACCTCTAGCGTTAGGAGGGATGGGTGCAAATGCTCTATAGAGACGGGTGAGAAGCATCCCGTATGGCATAACAGTGGTTCCTAACACCGGAATGTTGGCTATTCTCTTGGCGACATAGTATGCAAGGTTGAAAGGTTGGTGGGTTGACATACAATAGAGCATATAACAAAGGCTAGCATTGAGATGATCCCTATTCCTTATGGTGCATAAAACGTTTGCCCGAAGAATTTCTTCCAACTTCTTGAATTGGGGCCTAAGCTCGTTTAGCTCCATGCCAAACGGGTCTCTATCAATCTCATGACCTTGACATGTTGTCCTAGTGTGGGTGGTCCTAGGGAGGAAGAGATGATCCCGGATTATCTCTTTTGGAGTCAAGGGTGTGTCGTATGGAGGCATACGATCAACAATGGAATCGAGGCTTGACAACGACCATTTGTCGGTGTAAAGACAAGTACCTACACCCGGAATTCCTAAGACTTCCGCGAATTGGTTCAAGGGAATGTTGAATTGGGCTTGATTTACCTTGAAGTGGATGCTGATGAGACCATAATCATTGGAACTAAGAACGACACTAGCATAGAATTCTAGCAAAATCTAGGACATATAGGTTCGTCTATGTCCAAAAGACAATCAAAGTTGATGGTAGCTAATTGTTGGCGGATGTTGGTTTCTTCTAAAAAGGAGGGATCTATGGTTCTACCCTCGTGAACGTACCTCTTTTCTAAAGCCTTAAATATCTTAACTTGTTCGGTTGAAAGTCCCTTGGTCTTATGGTATTTAGGGAGGTAGTTAAGAGTGTCTTTGTGGTCGTAGTAGGTTGCGGGAGGCATGATGTTATCCTAGACACAAAAATTACATAGTTTAGTTAAAACAAACAAAAGTATATATGTAATGTTCTAGTGTGTGCCTATATGGGGACAATGTGGAGGTGTAGTTATCTCGACTCCTTTTAATGCATGAAAATTTTGTTTTGCAAATTTTGTAACAAAACGAGAGATAACCCAAACGCTCCTAATTCAATGTAGCTTCGATTGAATGTACCCAAAAATACATATTAGTTATGTATTCCCTTTAGCATTCAAGAGACATTATGCAAATGATGTTTAAACATAATGTTTTTATTTGTATGAACAATGTGAAAAATTGTTTTTCCTAATAGTGAGAAGATTTTTGCAAGAATTTGACATGGGGTTTTTGGTGAATTGTGATAATGCCTTATGATATGCAATTCCTAACTAAGGGAAACATGATTATTTATGTAATTTAACAAATATGCTTCATGATTTTACAAAAATATGCATAAACCCCAGGTTTTGATTTTGTGCAAGAAAAAGGAATCCTAGACTCAGATCAGGAATGTAGATATAGTTAGGATACTTACAGTGTGGATTAAAGCACAAGTTTGTTGAAGGGGATGACCTAAATTCTGAGAATGGGGTGCTATGGGTCGAGTTTGTGTTTCTTTTATGTTTTTGGGGAATGTGAGAAGAGGGTGTTTGTCTGATATATTTAAAACCTAATCTCAGGAACCCACGAATTTGGCAAAACCAAAAAGTGGGTTCCGTCCTTGTTATCGAATGGTTCCGTGGGAACATTTTGGCAGTTGGTTGTTTTTGTCGTGTTTGGTTAAGCTAAGGTTTTAACTACACATTTAGTTCCATTAATCCTAAACCAAGTCTAAGAAGGTTAAAGGGTTCTCTCTTAAGAGGTTTATTGAGAATATCGGCAATGTTGTCTTCTGAGGATACTTTCTCGATTGAGATGTTTCCTTTTTGAACATTGTCGCGAAGAAAGTGATGACGGATTTCTATATGTTTGGTTCTAGCATGTTGAACTGGATTCTTACTAATATCGATAGCTCCTTTGTTGTCGCAAAGAATGGGAACGTCGTTGAGTTGAATTCCATAGTCGACAAGAGCTTGTTTCATCCAGAGAGCTTGTTGGCAAGCTTTTCCTGATGACACGTACTCGGCTTCGATTGTTGATATTGCTAGGGCCGTTTGTTTCTTTGCAAACCATGAGGTAAGACAATGTCCAACAAAAGTACAAATACCACTTGAACTTTTTCTATCGACATAGTCACCGGCATGGTTTGAGTCGGCATACACTATGGTTTCAACACCCGTTCCTTTGGGATACCATAATCCTAAGTGTGTAGTACCTTTAATATATCTAAATATTTGTTTGACGGCTTCAAGATGGGATGTTTTAGGATCTTCTTGAAAGCGAGCACATAGAAAAACACTAAACATAATATCGGGTCTACTAGCTGTGAGATAGAGTAGACTACCAATCATTCCCCTATATTTAGTGTTATCTACGGATTCACATTCTTCATCCTTGGTGAGTTTAGTTTCCGAAGACATTAGTGTTATCATAGGTTTAGAATCTTCAAGACCAAATTTCTTAAGCATATCTTTGATGTACTTAGATTGGTTGAAGAATATCCCATCTTCTAATTATTTTATTTGGAGTCCTAAGAAAAAGTTTAGTTCTCCCATCATACTCATTTCAAACATTCATGCATGATTTTTGAGAAATCGTCGCATAACTCTTGACAAGTTGATCCGAATATAATGTCATTCACATATATCTGAACTATGATAATATGTGATCCCTTTTTTTTAGTGAAAAAAGTGTTGTCTACTAGGCCCATGGTATACTTATGTTCAACTAGGAAAGTCTTAAGTCGATCATACCAAGCTTTTGGTGCTTGCTTAAGTCCGTATAAAGCTTTTTTAAGTTTGTAGACATGATTTGGTTTTTCAAAATCGGCAAAGCCGGGAGGTTGTGTGACATACACTTCCTCATTAATAAAACCATTAAGAAATGCACTTTTAATATCCGTTTGAAAAAGTTTAAAGTCATGTGCACATGCATATGCAAGTAGTATTCTAATTGACTCGAGCCTAGCAACCGGAGCGAATGTTTCGTCGTAGTCAATACCTTCTTGTTGATTGTAGCCTTGAGCTACTAGCCTAGCTTTGTTTCTAGACACTACACCATTTTCATCCATTTTATTTCTAAAAACCCATTTTGTTCCAATTATGGTTTGACATTTAGGTTGAGGGACTAATGTCCAAACATCATTTCTAACAAATTGGTTTAGTTCTTCTTGTATTGCTATAACCCAAGATTCATCTTTAATAGCCTCATTTATATTTTTGGGCTCAATGGTTGAAATGAAACAAAAGAAATTAAATTGGTTTTGAACTTTTGATCTTAAGGTTCTTTCATTAATTTCTCCTATGACATTGTCTAATGGATGGCTTTTAGATTCTTTGACATTGACTCTTTCTCTATTTAAAGGTTCATCTTCTTTGTTATTATCTAAATTTTCTTGGTTTTCTACCATTTGACTTTCAACTAAGTCATCATCTACCAAAGGTGATGTCTTAAAGGGAGGTAGACTTTCATCAAATGTTACGTTCAACGATTCCTCGACTCTTAAGGTTTCTTTGTTTAAGACGATGTAGGCTTTACTATTTTGTGAGTATCCAAGGAACACACCTTCATAAGACTTTGGGTCAAATTTGGTGAGATAATCCTTAGTGTTTAAAATGAAGCACTTGCTTCCACAAACTCTAAAATATCCTAAAGTAGGCTTTTTGCCTCTATAAAGTTCATATGGTGTTTTATTAAAAAATGGTCTTATTAGGACTCTATTTAAGATATATGTGGATGTGTCAACGGCGTTACACCAAAACTTTTGTGGTATGTTTTGTTCATTTAGCATTGTTCTACTCATTTCTTGAAGTGTTCTGTTTTTACGTTCTACTACACCATTTGATTGAGGAGTACGCGGAGCTGAAAAGTTATGTGTTATGCCATTAGCATCACAAAAAGATCCAAATTGAGTTTTGTTATCAAATTCACGACCAAGTATACCTAGAATAATCAAATTTATCAAATGCTTCATTTTTAGTTTTCAAAAACTTAGTCCAAGTATACCTAGAATAATCATCTACTATGACCAAAGTGTAGAAGTTTCCTCCATAACTTTGTATAGCGGATGGACCAAACAAATCCATATGCAATAGTTCTAAACACCTAGATGTGGACACCATGTTTTTAGCCTTGTGGCTATTATGAACTTGTTTCCCAATTTTGCAAGCATCACAAAAGTGTTGGTCGTATTTCAACTTGGGTAGTGTTAGTGCAAATATTACGATATTTAAACTAAACGGTTTCTTTGGTTTTAATAATGACAAACATGTAACTTGTAATCCATAACGTAAAATGTGAAAGTTACTTGTAAACATAAATCATCAATGCATACTTACATCAACACCTCTCGACGTCTCAAATATGTTTCAACAAAGTCGTAGATTTCCATCCCGACGTAAATCACTCAAGGTATGGACAAACAAATCTACTACTTGACAAATGATCAAAGGATTATATTTTTCTCTAAACTTCACATTTTTAATGTGGCAAAATATTTTTTCAAAAATACATTTTACAAATTATTTTTGAATTAAAAAGAACTGTTTTATTTTGAAAAATAAGTTTAAAAATCCCAACCGTCATCCCCCCCCCAAACAGCTCCAAACATTCCCAAATAAACATTCCCCACTAAAAACAAATGGAGGAGCGTCCACGGTACCACTAAAGTATCGACGGTACCACTAAATTTAGTGGTACCGTCTGACAATTAGTGGTGCCGTCCCTCTATAACGGCTAGTTTTCTCTTTGCCTATAAATATTGGACCATTTTACACTTCCAACTTGATTTTTCTAGTCAGTTTTCTCTGGTCTAATCCCTCCTCACTTAGATCACTTTCTTTGATCATTTAGAGAGTCTTAGTTTTTTTAAGAGTGATCCTTTCATCCCACCAAGAGATCACCTTCATTCCTCTTCTAGTGCAAGAGAAGAACACAAGGTATCCAAGTAGATACAAAGTGTTGTAGTGGTAGTTAGAGCACTTGTAACACTTGTTACATACTTGTTGTATCTTTGTATACATCAAGTTCATTATTCTTTTGAGAGTTTGTGAGAGAAGATCATTGTGATCTTATAGAGATATTGAATATCTCTTGTTGCTTGTGAGCTAGTGTGTTGATCAAGTTGATCAAGGGTAGATAGGGTAGATTGAGTCAAGTGAGGGTTGATCATTGTGATCTTGTCGAGATCTTGGAGATCTCTTGAAGCTTGTGGGCTTGTGTGATTGATCAAGTAGATCAAGGGTAGATCGGGTAGATCGAGTCAAGTGGGAGTAGATCATTGTGATCTTGTTGAGATCTTGGAGATCTCTTGTAGCTTGTGGGCTTGTGTATTGATCAAGTGGATCAAGGGTAGATAGTGAGTAGATCGTGTGGATCGTGGTAGATTGATACTAGCTAAGATTAGTACTCGACATTTAGCTTAGTGTCGGAAATAAGGATAAGCGACGTTGTACGGTTTTCTCCGCCTGAAGGGAGCTTGTTGATTAGTGAAGTAACTCTCGAGTTGGGTACTCGGGGAGTGGAGTAGGGCAAAGAGGAGCTTCGTGACCGAACCACTATAAATCATCGTGTCCGGTTTGCGCCTTCTTACTTATCTTTTTACTTTTATTTTATTATTTATCGCTTTATATTTATATTTGCATTGCGTTTATGTTTGTGTGGCTAGTTGCTTATGTTATGTTGATTATATTTTGTCATGGTTTGAAGTAACTCTCGAGTTGGGTACTCGGGGAGTGGAGTAGGGCAAAGAGGAGCTTCGTGACCGAACCACTATAAATCATCGTGTCCGGTTTGCGCCTTCTTACTTATCTTTTTACTTTTAATTTATTATTTATCGCTTTATATTTATATCTGCATTGCGTTTATGTTTGTGTGGCTAGTTGCTTATGTTATGTTGATTATATTTTGTCATGGTTTGATTGTCCTTGTGTTGTAGTTTACTTTATACCATCTCTAGATGTTATATGATCATTGTTGACACTTTTCATATTACGTCACACTTGATCGGGTGTTTGGTACAAAAAGTTTTTAAGTTTTTAATGGAAACGTATTCACCCCCCCCCCTCTACGGTTTCCACAATTGGTACCAGAGCCACGTCGCTCAAAGTTTTAAAACAAATGATTTTCAAAATTGAGTAAGATCCATGTATCAAATTACTCATGAAGGGCGATATAATATGAAAAGTATTTACTTGCTTAATACTTACAAGTTTTGTTGTTAAGTATACTTTTTCATAATAGCTTGAAAGTTTTCTTAAACAAATAGAGCTTGTAAGTTTTCGGTCATGTCTATAGAACGAGTCGTAAAGTGATGCGGTTGGTTTTGTTCAAAACTGTAATAACAGGTCACGGTACCGTTAAATATAACAGACGGTACCATTAAATATGGACGGTACCGCTAAATTTAACGGTACCTTCGTCTGTTTTTCAGAATTGGGTAATTTTCAAAAATTCGTATAAAATCAACCGTAAGTGTAAAACCCTAAAATCTTAAACGTGTAAAAAGACCAAAATGCCCTCATAACTTAAAATTTTAATTAAAGCTTATATAACTAACAAATAGATTGCAAAATCTATGTAACTAAACCATATATGATATGAAATAATTATGAGGCACCAAGTAATATTTGTACAAGCCATCAAAAATATTTGCAACACATTATAAGTCACATATGGACCAAAAACTTTATATGTTATGTATTTATATGATTTTAAAGTATTAAATATATGAGATAAGATCATTTAAAATAAGAAAAGGATCAAGGTTGTTAAGAAATTGATTGGGCCTCCTTAAAAACATATGAAGAAGTCCTCCCCCCTCCTAATCAATCGGCAATCAATTCCATATATTTCTCCTTTCAATCATTTCCCATTTTACAAACCGAAACATTAAGAAAACCCTAACTAAATTCACCACCTATCCATCCGAATTTTTGGAGCTACAAGGCTATTTTTCCTGTGATCTCTAGCATCCATAGAAGCCTAGAAAAATAAGTTTGGATTTTCTCTTGGCCTGATTCGATCGGTGTGAAATTCTTCCTTGTCGAGTGCCATCTTTGAGGTATAATTCGTTTTGATCTATTCGACCTTCATAAAATTCTTTTGTTATTTTTCCCATGTCCCTCACATCATATATGATCTGCGAAAAATAGATTTGGGGCCGTGCCTTGCTTGATTTGAGCGTGGTGAAATTATTGTCAATTCGTGAGGTATATTTTCAAATAAATCATTCGAACTCTATAAAATTCGTTCATCATTTTTCTCATACTCCTTATAATGTATATACTCTGTGAAAAATGATTACAAGGTCGTGGGATCATTCGTTCGCTTGTGGAGAATTCTTTGTGTCGATTTGCTAAGTTGAGGGACACAATTCTTTACGCCCATTCCACACGTCCAATATTTGGTTTGGTATTTTTCCCTTGATTCTTACATCATATAAGCTTCATGAAAAATATTAGATTCGAATCATGCATAATATATAATTAATTTGTGATTTAACCCTTAAAAACGAATTAAAACCTTAAATAATTATATACGAATTTTCATGGCATGATAATTATTTTATTTGGACTCTATATTATACATATGATCTGGGAAAAATGTTAATTCGAATTATGGGAGCTTATATGAGTCGTGGCTAATTTAATTTAGAATCGGTTTATAAATAAATAAAGAAAAGAAATAAAAATAAAAAGAAAGGAATTAGGGTTAGGGTTCCATGTGTTAAATCTGGTCAATTAATGCATTTTAAGGTAGTGGTAATGATTGTCTCATGATGGGGAATTTTAGGGTTTATTTTTGTATAATAAAAATGTTATACGATTTACATTTTAAATAGACAAGGGTGTGTTTTGTAAATTATGAAACTTGTGGGGTATTTTTAGAACATTATTAAGATTGGTACTAAAGTGTTAAAAATATAAGTTGAGGGTGTCATGTGTAAATTTTGCATTTAAAAGGTTTATTTTGATTAATTAAATAAATATTAATTCGATTTATAATTAAATGAAAGAGAGGGACTAAAAATGTAATTTCTGGAAACTTAAGGTTGATTTGAGTAATAAAATATATTCAGGGGGTTATGTGTAATTTTGGTAATTTAATGGCTTAATATGTAATTATTAATAATTAAAGGTTGAAATTGTAAATTAAAGGACTTAATATGTAACTTAGATAACTTGAGGGACTTGATGTGTAAATTATAAATATTTGAGGGTGTATTCGTACAACATATTAAAATAAGTGTATATTGTGTAAAATTGGGAAATTAAGGGTTTAATGTGTAATTATGAATGCCATAAGGTTTAAAATGTAACTTATGTAATTATAAGGGTATAAAATGTAATTTATGAATTCTAAGGGACTAAATGTGTAATTCTGGATAACTTAAGAGTTAGAATGAGTAAATTGTGATATTTTCCATTTAAACCCTTATCTTTGGTATATTTACATTTAAAACCCTAGAATATGAAAAGTTGTCATATTTAACCCTAAACTTTTGTGACTTGCTAAAATATACCCTAATGCCATAATATGATTAAATAATGACTTAACCAAAATGAGGATAATGAAATCTTACTAATTATGGAAACTTTCTAAATAAGGAAACTTTCTAAAAATGGAAACTTACTAAATATGGAAACCTGCTAAAAATAGAAAGTTACTATAATTGGAAAGGCAAGCTAAATATGAATTTAGAACCATTTGTAATCCTCTTCTACTCCTTTAGGTGTGAAGAAGGAGAGGACCTGATCTTTTCATCTTATTTCGTTCTGGTTGTGTTTGCTTTTGGAATAAGGTACAGATATTCTGCTTCTTGAATGAGGAGCCTTCGCTCTCACTTTTATTATATTAGGGTTTCCCATGCCATTGCTATGCTTCCCTACACTATGATTATGGACCTTTGATATATGAACCTTTTGGCATTTGGGACCCTTTGGCATTGAACTTTGGATTTTGAACCTTTGACATTGTGAACCCTTCTGATATGAACCTTTGATATGAACCTTGAGCATTTGAACCTTTTGACACTTGGGCTATGACATGTGAACCTTTGCTTTGCTATGACTTTGACCCTACTTCAGTTTGATACCCGAGCCAAATGTGTTTCCTAGCCATGAAGGTAACATGGCCATGTCTTTGATGCACCACTGACATGACTCGTGTGTGGTTCGAGTGATTAGCCACACCGTCCCCATTGTGATTATGATATGCGCGCTTTATATTATTATGGCCAATGTGATTTATGTGGGGGGCGTATGGATGCATCCTAGGTACGTTGTGATATGTGATATGTGATATGTGATATGATATGTGCTATGTGGTGACTGATGATGGGTGCAATCCACGTCTTTCACAAAATGTGGGAGCTGATCACTCCATTGGATACATGAGGACACCCCTCATATTATCTGGTTACTAAGAGGTATCCCCTCTAGATTATGCAGGCTTATGTGATGTGATATATGTGGGCTCGTGGTGGATGACTGTCCTAACCTTTACTCTTGTACCTTATCTATTATCTCTTTCATTATGCTTCATTTGTTCGTTTCCGTTTATTATATATATCTGTTCACTGGGCTTTTTAAGCTCAGCCGCATTTCTTTTCCTGCGGCAGGTTTTAGTAGGAAGCCAGGAGCTTGGGTTTGCTTTGGGATGAGAGATTAGCTTATGAAGACGATACCTTAGTTTTAGTATTCATTTATGTATGACTACGTAGATTGGTATATTTTCTTTGTAACATTGTAAACCATTTGTATTATGTAAGTCGTATGTTATGCTTGCCTTTGATATGTCACCATTTGCGTGACACTTCTACCCTTGCCGGGTTGGGGTGTTACAATTATGGTATCAGAGACAGGTTTACGACTTGTAGTACATCTACCCTTGGCCTGTGTAAGTTAGGACCCCTAAGTTTCCACTGTAGGCGCTCGTAGGATAACCTTTGCGAAGTTGCATAGGATTTTCCCATTGGAACGTAAGTCATAACCGGTGAGGAATGGGTAGTCTAGGACATCCATGTGAGTAGTATTTGCTTCCGCATCACTCTGAATCTTTCCTTTGTCTTTAGTCATGCCTTATAAGAACGTTTGTCGCAGAAGACGAGGAAGTCTTACCTCCCTTCATTTTCATGATGAACTTGTTATGTTAACCAATTTCCTTTGGAAGGATTGATGTTGACATTTGTCCAGTACGGAATTGTTATCTGAGCATGCCGATGTTAATAACTGATATTCCTTACATCTCAACTCTGACAGTTAAACGATGTTCGTATTACTATCGGTGCACACCCTACCATTCCTATGTTATAAGCTAAACAAGATTCCAATCCTTTGAACTGTTCACAATTCTAACCTTCAATTTGATATATTTGACCTTGATATATTCTAATACTCTCCCATCCCACACTTTGATGAACCATGTACCTAAATTTGATATGTGAACTATCCGTATGATTTGACAACCACATTCGCTCTGAGAATCCGTTTCCCTTTGGATGTATTTCACTTTGAGGTCTCTTGACTATGGATTGGTGGTTTTTGTAAAGCTATCATGGACTGCAATATTTGAAATGCGACCTTTAACAATCTGCTTCACCATATTTTGATATGATATTCTCAATCATTTGAATCTGTTAAGATTATTGTTGCTATGAAGCACATACTCCGATCTCTTTGATTTCCAATTTTCTCCTAACGCCTGTTAATATCCACTCTTGAAAACTCCAGCATTTGAAAGTTTTGTTGTACGAATTTCTGGTGTTCCGATGAACCTTTTGAGATCCGTTGGGAAGTGAAGTTTGCATTGACCTGAAGAAGTTAAGAGATTGTAGGAACTGATGGAATATGAGTTTGTTCACTCCAGTGATCTCTGTGAATGCTCCTGTTCGTTTATGAAGAAGAAAGAGAGAAGTATACGGCGGCGCACCGACTATTGTGAATTTTAACCGTAATCATTATTCATTTCCGCGTATCAGTATTTGATTCGATTTGTTCCATCTTTGTGAAGAGAAAGATCTGTGATATGAAGCTTTTCCCTAAGAAGATTTCTTGAAGCTGTTTTAGTACTCGTGTGACCACTATGAGTTTGAATGATGTCAATTGTATTGGCTGGAAGAAGCATATTTTCGCAAGTAGCTGGACAATTGTCATAGTATGACAGTGTGTTTATGCTCAGAGACGAACGAGGAACTCGTAGACCGTTTGTTTGTATTTTGTGAACCGACCCTTTGTTCTGGAAGAATAGTTTTGATTTGCGTTCAGAGATTGCAGCAGACAACACCACCAGGTATCCGATGACGACAGAGCTTCCACAGAAAGGACCAAGACTGAAGACCATGGTTAGAGTTAGAAACCTTGTAGAAGATTGGTAGGAGATGTTCGTGACCGGCGTTACCAAGAGAGAAGCATGAGAGGAGAAGACAGATTGAGATGAAACTCGATTACACCTCAAGTAGCACGTGGAGATTTCAATTGAGCATCAAGACAACCAGACCGTAGAAGATGAGCTTTCAGCACATAAACCAGGAAGTCCACAGCAGTTTGAGTTGGCGAATTTTAAATCATGCTAGGAAACCTGTAGGAGACACGCAACTTTGTTTCTCTAGTCATTTTAGTTGTACTAAGATGAATTGAGAGCTGAAGCAGACTCGCAAATGGAGGAATGCACGGTGATCACGTCGGAGATTCACGCTACCACACCGAAGTGTCCAGAAGAAGTGTCGAAGACTTGAGGAACCAGACTCAAGTTTATGATTTCCTTTTTCCCCTATGATCATATGATTAGACAAGAGAGCGACTACTTGGAATTTGAAAAGATTCGAGATCATGAAATTGAATGAATGAAATTTTGTAGTAAACGTTTGGATTTGGAAGATTTGAGTTTTGTAAAGGATGAAGATATTGAAGACGTAATTCATTTCCTCTTAGACCACTTAAGTTTCCGTTACCTTTCGATAGGATCTTTTGAATGAGCCTTACCCTATAAGAAATTACGTTCTGTGTTCGTTATGCATTTGTTTGGATGATGGTTTCGTTATGAGAAGGATGATGAATTGTGGAAGACCTAACGTTTCGACGACGAGTTTCATTTTGAGGTGTACACATTCCGTTACGCTATTTGTACGTTCAAATTCCTCCGATTTAGAATCCGTAGTGATGTTTGTTTTGGACCAACCTTAGGAGGTAGAAAGACTGATAGGTGGTTAAGATAAGTAGTTCTGTTCGCGACTTGAGATAAAGTATGACCATCATGATGGTATACTCATATGATGCTGGTATTATGACGAGTAGCTAACGTGATAATACTTACGTCATATGACGTACCCTCATTGTGTTCATAGGATATTTCGAGGAGTACTTTAGAAACCTTATAATGTTGATAGGAGATGTGAAAATTTTTGCATTTGTAAGATTTAGGTTCATTCCACCTATACGCTTAATCTGTTCGCCGTTATACGATCTGATATGTTCGATTCTTGACACGCATTCGTTGATCCATATACTTCTGACAAGAATCATAAGATCTGCTGTGAAGTTTTCTGTCATTTGATGTCACCAACAATCTATGTTCTGTACGATCTCATGTGATTTGCTTAATCAAATTCTATGGACGGCATATCCGTCAAAATCCTATGTATTCCTTGTATCTCTTCCGAGAGAACGCGCTAATCATTTGTCATGTTGGATATGATCTTTGCAATCTGAAATTCAGTATAGTATGTCTTTCTGAGAAACCCGAAGTTATCTTAGAACGACAACGAAGAGTCATGAGAAACAAGTCTTTTACATTTCAGTTCACTGTCCGTTGTGTCTTCTGGTTCGTTTCATTTCCGATCGTTGGGATTTTTCATTTCCATTTGTAAAGATTCTTTGGAAGAACCACCCAGAGCGGGAGGCTACCTGGGAAAAACCGAGGAATCAATACGAGCTAGTTATCCGCATTTTGTATTCTGATCTGGTACGTCCCTATTTTGTTTTCGATCCTTTCACTTCTGATTCTTTGCAAATTTCGAGGACGAAATTTTTCTGTTAGAGGGGAAGAGTTGTAAAACCCTAAAATCTTAAACGTGTAAAAAGACCAAAATGCCCTCATAACTTAAAATTTTAATTAAAGCTTATATAACTAACAAATAGATTGCAAAATCTATGTAACTAAACCATATATGATATGAAATAATTATGAGGCACCAAGTAATATTTGTACAAGCCATCAAAAATATTTGTAACACATTATAAGTCACATATGGACCAAAAACTTTATATGTTATGTATTTATATGATTTTAAAGTATTAAATATATGAGATAAGATCATTTAAAATAAGAAAAGGATCAAGGTTGTTAAGAAATTGATTGGGCCTCCTTAAAAACATATGAAGAAGTCCTCCCCCCTCCTAATCACTCGGCAATCAATTCCATATATTTCTCCTTTCAATCATTTCCCATTTTACAAACCGAAACATCAAGAAAACCCTAACTAAATTCACCACCTATCCATCCGAATTTTTGGAGCTACAAGGCTATTTTTCCTGTGATCTCTAGCATCCATAGAAGCCTAGAAAAATAAGTTTGGAGTTTCTCTTGGCCTGATTCGATCGGTGTGAAATTCTTCCTTGTCGAGTGCCATCTTTGAGGTATAATTCGTTTTGATCTATTCGACCTTCATAAAATTCTTTTGTTATTTTTCCCATGTCCCTCACATCATATATGATCTGCGAAAAATAGATTTGGGGTCGTACCTTGCTTGATTCGAGCGTGGAGAAATTATTGTCAATTCGTGAGGTATATTTTCAAATAAATCATTCGAGCTCTATAAAATTCGTTCATCATTTTTCTCATGCTCCTTATAATGTATATACTCTGTGAGATATTGTGATTGTACATATGATCTGGGAAAAATTATTTTATTTGAACTCTATATTATTTTATTTGGACTCTATATTATACATATGATCTGGGAAAAATGCTAATTCGAATTATGGGAGCTTATATGAGTCGTGGCTAATTTAATTTAGAATCGGATTTATAAATAAATAAAGAAAAGAAATAAAAATAAAAAGAAAGGAATTAGGGTTAGGGTTCCATGGGTTAAATCTGGTCAATTAATGCATTTTAAGGTAGTGGTAATGATTGTCTCATGATGGGGAATTTTAGGGTTTATTTTTGTATAATAAAAATGTTATACGATTTACATTTTAAATAGACAAGGGTGTGTTTTGTAAATTATGAAACTTGTGGGGTATTTTTAGAACATTATTAAGATTGGTACTAAAGTGTTAAAAATATAAGTTGAGGGTGTCATGTGTAAATTTTGCATTTAAAAGGTTTATTTTGATTAATTAAATAAATATTAATTCGATTTATAATTAAATGAAAGAGAGGGACTAAAAATGTAATTTCTGGAAACTTAAGGTTGATTTGAGTAATAAAATATATTCAGGGGGTTATGTGTAATTTTGGTAATTTAATGGCTTAATATGTAATTATTAATAATTAAAGGTTGAAATTGTAAATTAAAGGACTTAATATGTAACTTAGATAACTTGAGGGACTTGATGTGTAAATTATAAATATTTGAGGGTGTATTCGTACAACATATTAAAATAAGTGTATATTGTGTAAAATTGGGAAATTAAGGGTTTAATGTGTAATTATGAATGCCATAAGGTTTAAAATGTAACTTATGTAATTATAAGGGTATAAAATGTAATTTATGAATTCTAAGGGACTAAATGTGTAATTCTGGATAACTTAAGAGTTAGAATGAGTAAATTGTGATATTTTCCATTTAAACCCTTATCTTTGGTATATTTACATTTAAAACCCTAGAATATGAAAAGTTGTCATATTTAACCCTAAACTTTTGTGACTTGCTAAAATATACCCTAATGCCATAATATGATTAAATAATGACTTAACCAAAATGAGGATAATGAAATCTTACTAATTATGGAAACTTTCTAAATAAGGAAACTTTCTAAAAATGGAAACTTACTAAATATGGAAACCTGCTAAAAATAGAAAGTTACTATAATTGGAAAGGCAAGCTAAATATGAATTTAGAACCATTTGTAATCCTCTTCTACTCCTTTAGGTGTGAAGAAGGAGAGGACCTGATCTTTTCATCTTATTTCGTTCTGGTTGTGTTTGCTTTTGGAATAAGGTACAGATATTCTGCTTCTTGAATGAGGAGCCTTCGCTCTCACTTTTATTATATTAGGGTTTCCCATGCCATTGCTATGCTTCCCTACACTATGATTATGGACCTTTGATATATGAACCTTTTGGCATTTGGGACCCTTTGGCATTGAACTTTGGATTTTGAACCTTTGACATTGTGAACCCTTCTGATATGAACCTTGAGCATTTGAACCTTTTGACACTTGGGCTATGACATGTGAACCTTTACTTTGCTATGACTTTGACCCTACTTCAGTTTGATACCCGAGCCAAATGTGTTTCCTAGCCATGAAGGTAACATGGCCATGTCTTTGATGCACCACTGACATGACTCGTGTGTGGTTCGAGTGATTAGCCACACCGTCCCCATTGTGATTATGATATGCGCGCTTTATATTATTATGGCCAATGTGATTTATGTGGGGGGCGTATGGATGCATCCTAGGTACGTTGTGATATGTGATATATGATATGTGATATGATATGTGCTATGTGGTGACTGATGATGGGTGCAATCCACGTCTTTCACAAAATGTGGGAGCTGATCACTCCATTGGATACATGAGGACACCCCTCATATTATCTGGTTACTAAGAGGTATCCCCTCTAGATTATGCAGGCTTATGTGATGTGATATATGTGGGCTCGTGGTGGATGACTGTCCTAACCTTTACTCTTGTACCTTATCTATTATCTCTTTCATTATGCTTCATTTGTTCGTTTCCGTTTATTATATATATCTGTTCACTGGGCTTTTTAAGCTCAGCCGCATTTCTTTTCCTGCGGCAGGTTTTAGTAGGAAGCCAGGAGCTTGGGTTTGCTTTGGGATGAGAGATTAGCTTATGAAGACGATACCTTAGTTTTAGTATTCATTTATGTATGACTACGTAGATTTGGTATATTTTCCTTTGTAACATTGTAAACCATTTGTATTATGTAAGTCGTATGTTATGCTTGCCTTTGATATGTCACCATTTGCGTGACACTTCTACCCTTGCCGGGTTGGGGTGTTACAATTATGGTATCAGAGACAGGTTTACGACTTGTAGTACATCTACCCTTGGCCTGTGTAAGTTAGGACCCCTAAGTTTCCACTGTAGGCGCTCGTAGGATAACCTTTGCGAAGTTGCGTAGGATTTTCCCATTGGAACATAAGTCATAACCGGTGAGGAATGGGTAGTCTAGGACATCCATGTGAGTAGTATTTGCTTCCGCATCACTCTGAATCTTTCCTTTGTCTTTAGTCATGCCTTATAAGAACGTTTGTCGCAGAAGACGAGGAAGTCTTACCTCCCTTCGTTTTATGTATTTCCGGTGAGTTTTAGGTATTTCCGGCAAGATATTTTCTAAAAAACAACTTGTAATAGACTTAAAAAGTTACTATAAGTGATCAAAATAAGTTTACAGTTAGTTTTGGGTACTTCCGGCAAGATTTATAGGTTTCCGGCAAGTTTGACCACCATTGACCGCCGTTGATCGCCGTTGACCACGATTGACCTATTGGTTTGACCCAGTTACATAAATCGGCAAGGTCGGTGGCCTTGTAGCACCTAATCGGCGATTAATCGGCCTTGTAGACCTTTTTTTGCAACACTGCTTAATACACAAAATGACGATAAGTATTTTTGTGTGTTATGTTAAATGACTATTTGTTTTCTTTGTGTCTTAGTATTGTTAGTTAATATTTTTGTATGCTTATTGTTATCTTTAGTTGAGCTAATTTTATCTATAAGCATAAGTGTCTTTCATGTCTTGTTGCTATTTGTTTATTATAGTTTTCCGGTTTATGCGTTTATAAGGCTCATGCTAAATCTCTTGCACTATATTGAGTAATTAGTTTGCATTGCATATAGGCATAGACCATTTTTCTTGCATATGTTGCAAGTTTTTAAAATGGTTTAGTAACCTTCTTAGGAATGGAAACTAAGTTGGTTGATCATGTGCGTCGAAAGATATTGTCTTACACAATTATTTTTCCAAAGGTTTAAGTGTAAAAAATATATCACCTCAAAATATTTAACACTTTCATTAAATCCGTAACATGATCTCTAAAACATTACATCATCTTGTCTTGTTTGACCATGGGTTGTCTAAACAAGATAAAAGATCATATTAATACATTAGTATTTAAGTAAAAGAAAATGTATTAAACTTGCATTGATCTAACACACATACAAAATGTTTTAAACATTTAGTATTTTACGTATGTTGTATAAAAATAGTTAAGATAATTATTTTTATACTAATGAGGTGTTGAAAAACTAAGAATATTATTCTTAATAATATAAATAGTTTTTCGCAAATAAAAATAAATGACAATATCGAAGTAGTAACTTAATATGTCATTAACCTCACACATACTACTAGTATTAGAATAAATGGAACTCATTCCCTAATTTGTTTTTTTTAAAGGAGTGATCGTGAGGGTCAAGAGAGATTTCGAGTACATATCAATTCATTATTCAAATTATGATTGATATCATTATCGAATCTAATTGACAAGTTTTCGAGTATGGACATGTAATTGGAGTCATTATTTGTCTAGCTTCAAGATAACATCAAAATATGATGAAATATATTATCTTGAATCAACATACTCAATCACACTCGATTGTTATGAAAATAATGACGTCCTCTCAAGACGAAAATAATATGCATCGGATCATAACTCACACTTGTGTTGAAGATGCCATATTGAGTCTTCTTGTCCAATGGTTGTGTTCCAAACATTAAACTAATATGTTTAAAAGATGCATAAAATACAAAACTAAGTAGGATTGACAACTTGGATGTTTCATCCGAAATATTCAAGTAATTTACTTTGCAATGCAATTAGTAAATGTGTCATTTTCGAAAAACCAAACACGAGCAAACAAACAACATATGTAAACTTTGCTCATGAACGACTCAACACTCAAAATCACGTGTCTAGTAAAAGTGTCACACATAATATGTTATTAACTATTATGTAAGTCATCAATCTTTGAGAATATCAAATGTGTTTCTCTTATCAAAAGATTGACAAAGGATAACTTATATTCTATGCATCTTATTTTCTTTGTAACATGAATGGTTATGTTACAAGAGAATACATTGCATCTTGTTAACAAATATAGGATATTATAGTTGAATAATAACCCAATACAACATGTGTCATTGCATAAACAAGTAAAATTGGTCATACACTAAAATACTTGTTTCACTAAGCATTCGTAAGAGTGATAAGTTTCCTCTTAGAAAAGCATATTTGTTGAAATATACAATATGTCTCATTTCAAATATAATACTCACAAGATCTATTGAGGTAAATAACATTTACTAGATTCTTCTATCAAGATATGCTAAGGAGCATTCTTGAAACACTCTCGATGTAGTAGATTCTACATTGTATCACATTAGAGCATCTCTTGGTTCTAGGAAACCAAATCATGTTAAAATAACATGCAACAACTCAACAAACAAAGTTGTTATCCAAGAGATCATAAAATGCACCATTTCCACAAATAACCTCTAAACGTCAAACATGAAATTAAAACATTTCATTTGCCTTTGTTAGAAGTTGTGTAAGACATGTCATTTTCTTAACCGACTTTCTAAGTATGGTTAGTTGAGTCATATTAGGCTATGTATTAGCGAAATAAGCTAATATCATCTTTGCTATACTTGGATAGGCAAATATAGGAATTTGAATTTTTCTAACATGAGAATGACTACTGGAGAACCTAACACACTAGAAATTCAATTTGACCTAACGGTTGAATTGCTTCCAGGAGAGAAGTTGGGTTCGTGGCATAACCCGTAAAAATGGTCATGTTTAGCCTGAATTGAGCACCACTAGTGATAGTCTCATACTCAGTCTCTAACTTGAAAATTTTTCATTCCTACATTTGACTAGAGATAGTTTACATTGGTGAACTTTATCTCCCGGTAGGATTTCATTTTTGTGGAAAACTAGAAGGGGGGGTTGAATAGTTTTACGTCTTTTTAATTTTATTATGAAAGCTTTATTTATCTTTTTAAAAAACTTAGATTCGAATTTATGTGAACTCAACTTTTGAACAATATGAACAAATATAAGTAAATCTGAATAAACAATGCAAGTAAAGTAATGAAATGAAATGAAAGATAGAGATGGAAAGATCTAACCGCGAGACAAAGGATTTATAGTGGTTCGGCTACAAGGACACCTTCCTTGCCCTACTCCACTCCCCGAGCACCTAACTCGAGAGTTTTCTTCACTATGTCAACAAGCTCCCTTATGGCGGAGAAAACCTTACACAACTTTAGCTTACACCAATTTTACGACACAAAGCTAAATGTCGAGTTCTAATCGTAGCTAGAACCAATCTCACAACTTCAATCACAACTTCTTCACGACTTCTTCACAACTTCTTCACACCGGCTTCACGACTACTCCACTACCTAACACTACTTATTTACTCTTCTACTTCTTTACACCTTCACTACTTACACACCTTAACTTCTTCACAACTTCACTACTTACACACTAATCTAGCCTAAACAATTATGCTCACACCTATCTAACAAATATACACAACTTATACACAAATGAATGAATGATTACACAAACAACTTAGGTAGCAAGATGATACTAAGTTGCAATACTTCTTCTTTAGTTGTTGAAGGAGTATTCTTCTTTTGCACTTGAATGGTAGAAGCTTGGATCACTTAGAAACCAATGCTTAAGAATATATGATCAAAGGATTTAGAACAGAAGGTTTGGGGTGCAAAAGGTGAGGAAAAAGTCCAGAGATGAACCAGTATTTATAGGCAAATCTGAGGACCTAGAGGAGCGGGGCGGTCCCCTTAAATAGGTGGCCGGTCCCCTTAATTTTAAGGGGACCGCCTAGTTAATTAAGGGGGCCGCCCAAATCCGAACGTTGCTCAGATTTGTCCTTTTGTGGGGAAGGTTTTTCTGGAACATTTTTGCCATTTTTGGTTGAAAATTTGAATTCATATATTTATAATAGATTAAACATATTTATTTAATACCAAAAATGTTTTTAAAAAAAATATAAAATGTTTGTGACATTTTATAAAAAGTTTAGTGATTAAGAAAAAAAAAATCCTTTGATCATATAATGCATTAAGCATTTGTTTATTCATACCTTAAGTGATTGAGTTGTCAAAATAGATATTTACAACTAAATACTTGTTTACGTCATAATCTTTCGTTTAATGATTTTACATTTTGTGATTATCAAAACGTAGAGATATCGAAAAATATTAATAACGTGTTTAGGCATTATTTATATCAACAATCTCCCCCTTTTTGATGATTACAAAATCTAAACTCATTAAATTGAAAAATTAATTTTTAGACAAGTATTTAGTGAGTTTATATCTACTTCTCCCCCTTTTTGTAGAATCAAAAAGGTTATGCCGACAAGTTTTTAAAAATCAAATTTGTCGGGATGAGAACTCCCCCTTGATGTGTACTCCCCCTCGTTTGAGGGTACCAAGGAGACGAGCTATGGAAATCTTGGCTGCAAAAACAAGTTAAGAACACAAGACATATATATGCATAGCAAAAATATTTAGAACAAACAACTAATCTTATTCATTCATTCAAGATGATCATGTATAGCACATGAATCATCATTACATTACACGATATGCGTAAAACATAAGGGTTACAACATAAGTAAAAGATACTAATGGTCCTAATATTGCCAAAGAGAGCGATTGGACTTGCTTGCGACACAAAAGGGTGAGGGATTTTATTTTGGGGCGGAAAGCTTGTGAGTGGGGCTTAGTTATTTGATGATGAAGGAAATGGAGCGGATGAAGTGGATCTAACGATATTATATCGTTTTAGGGGAGGAATAGGATGAGGACGGGTGAGTAGATATTCGATCCAATAAATATCTTCGCTTAAGTGGAGAATTTGTTTTTGAAGGAAGATGCAACAAGGGCAATAGTGGGTGTGGTTTGTAACTTGATCCAAGTTGAGAGAGTGAGGTAAGTAATTTGAGTAGGGTGAGGATGGAGGTTGTCCCTTGTTGCGTTGTGCAAGGTGCATAGCAAGGAGATCACTAAGATCATGGATTTGGTTAATCTCTTCATGAAACTTTTGCCTTTCCGTGGGAATGTGGATTTGGTCATTTGGTGGGAATGGATGAAATTGGGGTGTGTGGTTTGAGGTAAGGTTTGATGTTTGACCAAAATGATAAGGGTTTTCAAAGGTTTCATTGAAGTTGGTTTGAGGTTTAGAAGTGTAGTTTGAAATGAATGTGGATGTTTGGCCAACATGATAGGGTTTGTGAAATGGTTCAATGGAATGAGGTTGAGATCTTGGAGAGTAGTTGGGAATGAATGAGGATGGAGGTGTTGGTTGTCTAGTCACACCATTTGTGATGGACTTGTTGTAAGGGTGAGGTTTTCTTTTCCACCCGGGTTTTATGGTCATCCTTGCTAGCCTTGAGGTTTTTGGTTTTGGGTTGATGGGAGAAGACATGATGAGATGAGTGTATATAGTGAGGAATGAGGATATTTATAGTGGAGGATTGATGTGATTAAGGATGGATAAACTTGTTGTGGTGATCAGGACAGAATATGTTTGTGAATTTAGGGAAGGGTAGGATGAAATGGGCTAAAAAGCAGAAAAAGATTCTGTGAACTCATCCTGTAGATGGCCGGTCCCCTTAAATAGGGTCGGTCCCCTTAATAATTAAGGGGGCCGCCTTATGAATTAAGGGGGCCGCCCATCTGATGGTGTTCTGAGTTCCAGAAATGGGTTTTTCTGCAGGAATAGGTAAGGAGGCCTATGTTTTGAGTTTTTGGTTTTAGGCAAGTCTCACTCTTTGAGGCAATAGAGTAATATATTAATAATTATGCATGCAAGACATATTAATTAAACACATAAACAAGCAATAAATTATATCTAGCAATCAAAGATTAATCATATAAGGCAAGGATAATAGAATAAAGGCACTAGAAACTAACAAGAAATAGGTGATGGAACAAAAGTGGAGACGTGATTAGCAATTTTGTTCTAGTGTGTGCCTATATGCAACAAATGTGGAGATGTGATTGTTTCGACTCCTAGATGCAAAAATTTCCTAAGAAACAATCCAAAGTCTCCTTGATTTGATTTTGCTCAATATATGAATATCAAAGATATATATTAGATTATATATTTTGACAATTCATGTGAGATTTTATGCATGAAAGAAAAGTGTTTTTAGCATTATTTAACAATGCAAGGAAAATGATTTTCATGTGTTTTCCTAAATGTGAGAATGATTTGAAGAAAGTAGATTGGGTTTTGTATATAAATATATTCATGCAAAAGAAAATTGTTTCCCAATCTTTAGGTTTGTGCAAAACAGATTCCAAGACACAGATGAGAGGAAGGCAGAAAGGAAGAAAAGAAAAAAAATGTCAGACGATGGTCGGTCCCCTTAATGAGAGGCCGGTCCCCTTAATAATTAAGGGGGCCGCCTTTATAACATTAAGGGGGCCGCCCATCTGATGGTCCCAAAATGCAGAAAATTCAGTCAATTTGTTCCATCATTCCTAAGCCTAAACGTAAGTGGTTGAAGAGTTCGCACTTAAGGGGTTTAGTGAATATGTCCGCTATGTTATCTTCCGATGCAACCTTTTCTATAGATATGTTTCCTTTTTGAACATTATCGCGAAGGAAGTGGTGACGTATTTCTATATGTTTAGTCCTAGAGTGTTGAACGGGATTTTTACTTAAATCTATAGCACCTTTGTTATCGCACATAATAGGGACATTATCTAACCTAATGCCATAATCTACGAGAGCTTGTTTCATCCATAGTGCTTGTTGACATGCCTTTCCAGCGCTTACGTATTCGGCCTCTGTAGTAGAAATAGCAAGAGCGGTTTGCTTCTTCAAAAACCAAGATGTTAGGCAACATCCCATGAACGTGCATATACCGCTAGTGCTCTTTCTATCCATGTAGTCTCCCGCATGATCCGAATCCGCATAGACAATGGTTTCTATGCCGGATCCCTTAGGATACCATAATCCTAAGTGTATAGTGCCTTTAATGTATCGAAAGATACGCTTAACCGCTTCTAGGTGAGAGGTTTTGGGATCCTCTTAAAAGCGAGCACAAAGGCAGACACTAAACATGATATCTGGTCTACTTGCCGTTAGGTATAGTAAACTACCTATCATCCCTCTATACTTAGTGTTTTCTACGGACTCACCTTCTTCATCTCTTGTGAGTTTTACTTCCGTAGACATCGGTGTTTTCATAGGCTTAGAGTCTTCTAATCCAAACTTCTTAAGCATCTCCTTAATGTACTTAGATTGATTAAAAAATATTCCATCTTCTAATTGTTTTATTTGTAATCCTAGGAAGAAATTAAGTTCACCCATCATACTCATCTCAAACTCATCATGCATGATTTTAGCGAATTCATCACACATATCCTGACAAGTCGATCCAAATATAATGTCATCTACATATATTTGGACAATGATGAGATTTGGGCTTTTCTTTTTCTTGAAAAGAGTGTTATCTACCATTCCCATGGAATAATCATGTTTAATAAGAAATGCTTTTAATCGATCATACCAAGCCTTAGAAGCTTGTTTGAGTCCATATAAAGCTTTCTTGAGTCTATAAACATAATCAGGTTTTGCGAAGTCAATGAATCCTGGAGGTTGTGCCACGTATACCTCCTCATTGATAAAACCGTTAAGGAATGCACTTTTCACATCCATTTGAAATAACTTAAAGTTTAGGGCGCATGCATAGGCAAGGAGTATTCTTATATATTCTAATCTAGCTACGGGGGCATAAGTTTCGTCATAATCAATTCCTTCTTGTTGATTATAACCTTGGGCAACTAACCTAGCTTTGTTCCTAGTAACAATTCCATTTTCATCTAACTTATTTCTCTATACCCATTTAGTTCCTATGATGGTCATGTTCATGGGATTTGGGACTAGTTCCCAAACGTCATTTGTCTTAAATTGATTATTTCTTCTTGCATAGCCATAACCCAACTTTCATCTTTTAAAGCCTCATTTATATTTTTAGGTTCTATTGTTGAGAGAAAACAATAGAAATTATTTTTATCTTGAGCTTGTGATCTAAGAGTTCTTTGATTTAGGCTTCCTATTATATTATATAGTGGGTGTGATTTAGATTCCTTAACATTTACTATTTCATTTTCTCCTAGTGTTATATCTTCATTATCATCACCTAAGGGTTTAGTTTTACTAACCTCAATAGCTTCTTTTTCAACTAGGTCATCATCTTCTAGCGGCAATGTCTTAGGTGGTGGTGGAGTTTCATCAAATGTTACATTCAAGGATTCTTCTACTTTCATAGTGTGTTTATTAAGTATTATATACGCTTTACTATTTTGCGAATACCCTAGAAAAATTCCTTCGTACGACTTAGGATCAAACTTAGTAAGGTAATCTTTTGTATTGAGAACAAAACATTTGCTCCCGAATACCCTAAAGTAGTTTAGATTAGGTTTTCTACCTCTTAATAACTCATATGGGGTTTTTCCTAAAATTTGCCTAATTGAGACTCTATTTATTATATATGTTGATGTATCTACGGCGTGGCACCAAAATTTTTGTGGGATAGATTGTTCATTTAGCATTGTTCTACTCATTTCTTTTAAGGAACGATTCTTTCTTTCTACTACCCCATTTGATTGTGGAGTGCGAGGAGCGGAGAAATTGTGAGATATTCTATTTAAATCACAATATTTTCCGAACTGCACTTCGTTATCAAATTCCCGACCATGGTCCGTCCTAATAGATACTATAGAACATCCTAATTTGTTTTGAATCATTTTACTAAATATTTCAAACTTATCAAAGGCTTCGGTTTTATCACTTAAAAATCTAGCCCACGTGTATCGTGAATAGTCATCTACAATTACTAAGGTATAACGGTTACCTCCGTAACTTCGCACAGCGGATGGACCAAAATGGTCCATGTGTAATAATTCTAGGCATCTAGTAGTGGAGACTATATTCTTAGCTTTGTGACTAGCATGTGCTTGTTTTCCAATTTTACAAGCATCGCAAAAATGTTGATCATATCTTAGGTTAGGCAAATTTCTAACTAATTCCTTAGAGGCTAGAGATTGTATTTGTTGCATATTTGCATAACCTAATCTCCTATGCCACAGTGTAGAGTTTTCATCTAAGGTTGCTAGACATATTTTATCTTCAGGTTTATTTCCTAGTTTCATGACATATACGCCACCTTTCCTAATTCCTCTACCTATGACCTTTCCGTCCTTAACTATTTCGCTATCTTTATCGGTAAAGGTAACCCTACACTTATTATCGCATATTTGTCCTATACTAAGCAAGTTGTATGTTAAATTAGCTACATGCTCAACATTTTCAATAGTTAGGGAGTCTTGAGAAATCGTACCTTTGCCAATGATTTTTCCACGCAAGTCACTACCGAAAATAATATTACCTCCGTTGTATGCCTTGTAGGAGGAAAATAGCTTGCGATTCCCCGTCATGTGCTTCGAGCATCCACTATCCTTAATCCATTCGTCGGGCTCCAAATTTATTCCTAGACATATTTCATCGGTTGCTTGAGCTACAAGACATTTTTTGTCTTTTGCTTTGTCCGCTTCGTCTTTGTCGCTATCGCTCCATTTTCCACTAACAAAGGCGCTTTGGTAATCATAACCGGGTGGCTTTGAACATTCGCCAACGAGATGGTTTGCGCTTCCACATCTAAAGCACTTTCTTTTCCCGTAGTTATCATTCCTATTTCTTTGAAGTGATCTTCTTTCATCTCGTGGTTGTCTTGTGAATCTTCCTCGTCTCTTGAAAAATTTCTTGAACTCTCTTACGGCCATTGCATATTCTTCGTCTTCACTATAGTCACTTGAATCGTCATCATCACTAAGTTCCTTTTTGGCTTTTAGCGCAAGACATTTGATTTGATCTTTCTTGCTCTTGACCGTTTCCGAGTCTCTCTTTATAATTTCTTCATGGACCTTCAAGTTGCCGATAAGTTCATTGATGAGTGGCCTTTTACTCATCATTTTATACCCGAAAAACCCCACAAAAATGACCAAAAACACCAAAATGGACCATATAATGTTACAAATATCCTTGGATTGTGTTTTATGTGTTTCAGGTACAAAAGGATTGAAAACGGGGCAAACATGGACAAAATCGAGCTTAATATGGGAAAGAGCCGAAAGCCGAAGCCGGAAAAGACATTATTCATTCGGATTAAATTCAAGCTCGAAAAATCCCAAAATGGCCCTTGGATTATTTTTACTTGGCAAAATTTACCCTTGAATTAACTTTGAAGAATGGCAGATTTGGTCCTTGATGTTGACTACAATTACAAAATTGGTCCTTGGTTTCTATCCTTAACTAACCCTTTAAATCCCATTTATCCTACAAAATAAAACCCATCCGGATCCAAAAGCAATTAACCCAGCCCATCACCTAAAAGCCCGACCCACCTTTTATAATAACAAACACGGGTCAAACCTCCAATTTCACTCAGTCAAAATCCCTAATCCTCAAACACCGGTCATCTTCATCTCCCTAATCTCCCGCCATTAATCCTATAACCCCAATCCCAGTCACTATCTCCTTTCCACCTCCTCCACTACCAGCCAAAGACATCACATGACCTTGTCTTTGGTCTCCTCTCCACGTTGGCAATCCAAAGGGACTACCATCTCATCAACGGCCAAGGTTTGAAGATGTAGGCAGCAAGTTATGATCCAAGGGTCCCAAAAGAAGCACAAGCAGCTCAAAGGGAACACACTCACACAACAAACACATTCAGAACTAGGGTTTTGTATTTTTATTTAGTATAAATAGAGAGTGTGGTAGCAGTAGTTCGGATAGGTTTTTATTAACTTTAATTTAGGTAATGTTCTTTTTTTTTTTTTTTTTTACTTTTTATTTACAGTCATGTAATTTACTTTCAGATTAATGCAAATTTAATTGTTCTTATTTTTATCTTGGTCAACTCTTAGTTTCTGTAGAATCTTGCCTCTTAGGACTTAATATAACTTATTTCATAGTTGTCTTTTCAATTTATAAGCTTAAGATGTCCTGTTTTAGTTAACAACTCAAGTTCAGTTACAAGTAAAAGGGTTTGGCAATAGGCCTTATTTTGACTTTCTGGCTTTTATTTGGACTTTGACTTTTTGGATCATAATGGGTTAGTTTAATGTGAGTGTTCTAAGTTGTTTTCGAGTAGTTGTATGCTATTTTGTAGGAAGTTGTAGGTTTATATGGTTGAAGGTTATTCCAGCTTGTTTTGGTATTGATAAGATAAGCAGCCATGGTCCCTAAATCTGTTATTTCTAAGTGTTTTTAGTATGTCAAAGTTGGTTTTGATTCAAATAGACTTGAGTAGCTTAGTCACAAAAGTTCAAAAGACTACATCAGTGTTCAAAACCAGTCTGCACATTTTTTTTTTAAATTTCCCATTTAGCTTATTCTTGGCTTAACAGCCACTTTCTCAAAAGTTACAGCTTATTTCCTTGTCTTTTCCATTTTTTTTACTGATCTGCCTTATTAAGCTTATTCTCAGCTTTTTTGTGAGTTTTAAAAATGTTTTTCAGCTTCAAAGATGCTTATTTTGTTATTACTTTATTAAAGTTCAAAGAAAAACAACACAAAAAAAATTGTTTCAAAAAAATAGCATAAATGGGGTTCGAACCCCAGACCTTCTGCTCACAACCCCAACACCCCAACCAATCCGCCTTAGGTCCTTTTCAGTTATATTTTGCACAATGTATTTGTTAACCCTTGTTCAATTTTGCTTAATCCGAAACTTATTGCTTTTTCCCTGCTTATTGAAATAAGCTGGGACAATCTTTATATTTTTCCTAGCTTCAGTTTTATATTAAGTATTTTCAGAAAAATTTTCAGATCTTTATTTTACAGTTTAGTATTTTTTAGAATTTAATTAGTTTTAAATAGTTTTTAATTCGTATTTAATTATTTAAATGTCAAAAAAATATAATTCTTTATTTTATCGTTTAGGACGTAGGAAAATTATTTTGGTACCCGTAGGTTCATTTTTCATATATTGTTATGTTTTTACTCGTTATTAGTTTCCATTTTACGTTATTTTCAATCTTCGTTTTATTAGATGTTAGTAACCAATCAACCCTCGTTATTTCAAGCATTTTAATTCCAAACCTCAAACGATATCCTCAATTTCACGCCTCGTTGGGACCTCGACCCGGGTATTCGCTTATCCGGTTATTACAATCGATTTTCGCGTCGAACCGTCGCGAGTTGACTTTTCTTCGTGAGAGGTTTTGACTTGTGATCGTTTTGACACGACTATCAATTTGGCGCCGTTTCCGGGGAGGTGTGTTGCGACAATATCGTTACGGTTTGACGATTAGTGACTTGAAGATCCTTCCTCGTGAAGTTACGTTTTTTCCTTGTGAATATTTTTTATCCAAAAATCCAAAAAAAATTGAAAAAACCTTGAAAAACCCAAAAAGATTTTCTTTTCAAAAATTATTTTCCTTTTTCTTTTAAATGTTTCAAAATTTTAAAAACCCAAAAATACTCTTCTTATTCCTCTTATCCGTTTAATTCTTTATCTCTCATTCCTCTAAAAAGTTTAATTCTATTTTCTTAATCCTCTATATGTTTAATTCTGATGGAATCGTTTATCCCTTGCGTCGGTTGTAGAGAGCCGCTTTTCGGTTTACCGTGTCGTTGGTGTACCTGCGAACGGTGTGGTAATGATATTCGGGACGGAAGTTGTTTGTTTTGTGGTTCGAGGAATTCATTCGCTTATGATCCAAATCCGAATTCGTTCAACGACTTTTCAAATTTTTCCGAACACCCTCCACAACCCCAGCCATCCTCACTCACTCAGCATAATTGCTTTGTATGTGGAGATCCGTTGGGGGATGATTCACAATGTGAACGATGTTTCTGCAAAGGATGTGGGTTTACCCATGGACTTTGCATGTGTTGCAATTCTGAAATCGAAAATACAAATCCAGATTTTCAAAACGATTTCAACCTTCCTCAAGATTCATTTTGGCAAGAACCGTGTTATCAAAACTTCAATGACACATCATTTCAAAATATGCCAAATGATCTTTGTGAGTATTGTGGAGGTCCACACCCAAGTTTTGATTGTCAAACAGGGAACACATTTGTCTATGAGCAAGTTCCATGTAATCAAAACTTCGGTTATGACCAATATCCATATACGTCACTGAATCAATCACAACAATATTATTGTTGTGAGTACTGTGGAGGTCCTCATTATAGCTCCGATTGTCAAACAAGGAACCCGCTTGTCTATGAGCATGGCCCTTGTAACAATTATGACTATTCTTATCATGACCAACCTCCACAGTATCAAACGATTCAAACTCAACCTCAGCCATCTCCTCAAGAATTATTCCAAGATGTATTCCAAAAATTTCAAGATATGAGGAATACATTTAATGATTTGGCTCTTAAAACATTAGCCCAAGAAATGCAAGATGTAAGTGATAGACTTACTGATCTGGCTATTAATCATACCCAAGAAGATCGTCATGAGAAATCTATGGCAGAATTACTAGCCAGAGAACGAGGAGCAAAAATGCGTTCCATATTTCTCAGGGCTGCCCTTCTTGATGACGATGATGATGATGAGGAAGACGACGAGGAGAGTGATATTCCTTTGAATGATACCATTTCTCAACTCCCTCAGTCTATTGCAATCACAAACATCTTTCCCTCTCAATCTAGACCCGAGGACTCTCTCATTATGGGGGATGAGCATCTTAGCACTATTCCTGAAAAGGAATCGGACGAATTCATAAAGTCTAGTGCTGAGAACCTTGTCCCAACCCCAAGTGAGTCTGAGGAGATATTCGACAGAGAATGTGATTCTCCAATTTTTGGAGAATCTCTTGACATCTCTGAGGTTACTTCCGGGATTTTCTCTAACACTCTTTTTGAATTTGATGACGAGTGCTTTTCTAGCAACATTAATCCTCTTTTTGTCGAAGTGTTAGAGAACGATGAGGTCAAAGACTCTACTGTTTTTGATAATATGACCTCAATTGTTAATCCCGAGAATCAAAAAGATATTCTTTCTCCGACATATGTGACATTGCCTTTTGGGGATCGCCCTTATATTAACTTCACATATGTCGTTCGAGTTTTTCTACCTTTCTTCTCCTATAAGGTAGATTGTCCTTCCATTCACTCTCTCGGGAGTGAGGACAAAATCTTTGACCCCGGCATCTCTCATTCTTTTTAGTCGGGTCTATCTCGTCGGAGTGGAACTTTCAAGCACTTCAATGTTTATCCAAACATATTGAATGAAAGTCCGATGGAGATTTTCTCTTCCACTTGCTCCCCCAAGAACAAATGAATTCGGGGCGAGTCTAAGCTATACGACTCGATCAAAAACAAGCATTTCATGGGTGACAACCCATATTTCTGTCTTCTTTCTTATTTCTAACACTAAGTGTGGGGGAATTCCTCTACTTGTTGCTTTGTGTATGTGTGTTTGCCTTTGTTTTCAGGATTCCCGTAGATCGTGATGATTGATGCGCCTGTTTTCAATCCAGCCGCCCAATATCCGATCTTTATGTTTATGTTTATCCAGGGATATCTTATTAATCTTTTTTGTGAAAAAAAGATTTCGTTTCCACACTTAGCTAGTAGTCTTACCTTTTTACGTTCTATAGTGTCGGCTCAAGCCGGTACTTTGAATATTGAGGGCAATATTCAATTCTAAGTGTGGGGGGGAATTCTCATTTGACCAATTTGACAAAAATTTTAAATTTTTTTCACATTTTGTACCTACTAGTCCCCTAGCACCCCCGTTTTGACCAAAAATTTTAAAATTTTTATCGTATTTTTCGTCTAAAAAAAGTGCTTTGTACAATAAATAATAATTTGCTATACATTAATGCTTCGGTATTAGTGGAAGTTTAGACTTGATTAGGCTAGAACAAAGGGAATCCCGACTCTGCTAGAGTGTTGATCTAGCTGCTACCCTTAACGTTTAGGCTAAGTTTTTACGAATTGTGCAAATGAAAATGCTAAGCGTGGAGTAGTTGGTTCTCTTTAAAGCTTATATAAGTAATCTATGGCTTTTCCTCCCAGAAGATCCTAACCTGACTAAAATTAGTGCTATTTTCAAACTTTTGAACGCAAAAACCGTTTTTGTTAAGCAAATAAATTTTTATACAATCTTGATTTAGAATACTAGTTCAAAGTTTTATTTAAATTTTGGAACAAGCATACTTTCTTAAAAACATAATAAGAATGCAAAATGAAAGTGAGTCGTTGCTTGAAAGTTGCAAAAATGAAAGTTTTAAGTATGAATAAATAAGTCCTAACCTTCGGTTCGAGATCGGTCCTTGGATCCTTATTTCAGGAAGGCGTTTAGGTCTTGGCTACCCTCTTGCACCGGCCCTTGGACCTCTAGTTCAGGAATGTGTGAGGTCTTGGTCTAACCACCTTGGATCCTCATTTCAGGAATGTCTAGAGTCTTGGAACTCTCCGTTGTAACGGCCCTTGGATCCTTTATTCCGAAAGGTGTAAGGTCTTGGAATTTCCCCGTGAAGCTCCGTAGTTTATGGTACAAGAATGAGTTAAAAAAAAAAAAAAAAAAAAAAAAAAAAAAAAGGTGAAAAAGTGATGAAAAATGAAAAAAAATGTTTATGTTTGTTTATGAATAAGTGTGAGAAACTTGCTTCTTCTTAAATTTAAATCGAAAGTTGAACTAGTGTTCGTCAAAATTGTCTAAAAGTTGGACGGTGATTTAGAAATTGTTGACTTCAAAAATCCCGTGAGCTCCGATACTATTCTCGAGGGTGTAAAAACCTAGCCTCCTAAGTTTACTAAGGACAAGCTGAGAAGAAAGTCGCTACATGGAGTGATCTCACCTTTGAATCTCTAATTTCTAAATCATTGTCGGTTTTTAACCCTAATAAATGTCGATTTTTACGATCAAAACTTTAAAAACAAGCACACACACCTAACTTATGAATAATTGTGGGAGTGAAAAGTTAAGTCTCGGCTTACATAGGTTGCTAATATAAGTAGTGTTAGCATTTTACAAAAACGTTTGCACAAGGATTTTAGACTTAGTTGGGGAGTATAAAAAGAGGATGACGATTACAATTCCCCGGAGTCACCCATTTTGTGTGATTCCCGTTCTATGATGCCATTTTTGAAAATCAAGCATGATGTTTACGTTTGTTCTCGTTTAAATTACTTGCATTTTATAATAAAGTCAAAACGGGATATTCTTGGTAATTTTGATCCTTTCATTACTTTATATGATCGGATTGCTAGGGACTAGCAATTGTTTAGTGTGGGGGATTGATGAGTGGCCTTTTACTCATCATTTTATACCCGAAAAACCCCACAAAAACGACCAAAAACACCAAAATAGACCATATAATGTTACAAATATCCTTGGATTGTATTTTATGTGTTTCAGGTACAAAAGGATTGAAAACGGGGCAAACATGGACAAAATCGAGCTTAATATGGGAAAGAGCCGAAAGCCGAAGCCGGAAAAGACATTATTCATTCGGATTAAATTCAAGCTCGGAAAATCCCAAAATGGCCCTTGGATTATTTTTACTTGGCAAAATTTACCCTTGAATTAACTTTGAAGAATGGCAGATTTGGTCCTTGATGTTGACTACAATTACAAAATTGGTCCTTGGTTTCTATCCTTAACTAACCCTTTAAATCCCATTTATCCTACAAAATAAAACCCATCCGGATCCAAAAGCAATTAACCCAGCTCATCACCTAAAAGCCCGACCCACCTTTTATAATAACAAACACGGGTCAAACCCCCAATTTCACTCAGTCAAAATCCCTAATCCTCATACACCGGTCATCTTCTTCTCCCTAATCTCCCGCCATTAATCCTATAACCCCAATCCCAGTCGCTATCTCCTTTCCACCTCCTCCACTACCAGCCAAAGACATCACATGACCTTGTCTTTGGTCCCCTCTCCACATTGGCAATCCAAAGGGACTACCATCTCATCAACGGCCAAGGTTTGAAGATGTAGGCAGCAAGTTATGATCCAAGGATCCCAAAAGAAGCACAAGCAGCTCAAATGGAACACACTCACACAACAAACACATTCAGAACTAGGGTTTTGTATTTTTATTTAGTATAAATAGAGAGTGTGGTAGCAGTAGTTCGGATAGGTTTTTATTTAGCTTTAATTTAGGTAATGTTCTTCTTTTTTTTTTACTTTTTATTTACAGTCATGTAATTTACTTTCAGATTAATGCAAATTTAATTGTTCTTATTTTTATCTTGGTCAACTCTTAGTTTTTGTAGAATCTTGCCTCTTAGGACTTAATATAACTTATTTCATAGTTGTCTTTTCAATTTATAAGCTTAAGATGTCCTGTTTTAGTTAACAACTCAAGTTCAGTTACAAGTAAAAGTGTTTGGCAATAGGCCTTATTTTGACTTTCTGGCTTTTATTTGGACTTTGACTTTTTGGATCATAATGGGTTAGTTTAATGTGAGTGTTCTAAGTTGTTTTCAAGTAGTTGAATGCTATTTTGTAGGAAGTTGTAGGTTTATATGGTTGAAGGTTATTCCAGCTTGTTTTGGTATTGATAAGATAAACAGCCATGGTCCTTAAATCTGTTATTTCTAAGTGTTTTTAGTATGTCAAAGTTGGTTTTGATTCAAATAGACTTGAGTAGCTTAGTCACAAAAGTTCAAAAGACTGCATCAGTGTTCAAAACCAGTCTGCACATTTTTTTTTAAATTTCCCATTTAGCTTATTCTTGGCTTAACAGCCACTTTCTTAAAAGTTTCAGCTTATTTCCTTGTCTTTTCCATTTTTTTTTACTGATCTGCCTTATTAAGCTTATTCCCAGCTTTTTTTGTGAGTTTTAAAAATGTTTTTCAGCTTCAAAGATGCTTATTTTGTTATTACTTTATTAAAGTTCAAAGAAAAACAACACAAAAAAAATGTTTCAAAAAAATAGCATAAATGGGGTTCGAACCCCAGACCTTCTGCTCACAACCCCAACACCCCAACCAATCCGCCTTAGGTCCTTTTCAGTTATATTTTGCACAATGTATTTGTTAACCCTTGTTTAATTTTGCTTAATCCGAAACTTATTGCTTTTTCCCAGCTAATTGAAATAAGCTGGGACAATCTTTATATTTTTCCTAGCTTCAGTTTTATATTAAGTATTTTCAGAAAAATTTTTAGATCTTTATTTTACAGTTTAGTATTTTTTAGAATTTAATTAGTTTTAAATAGTTTTTAATTCGTATTTAATTATTTAAAAGTCAAAAAAATATAATTCTTTATTTTATCGTTTAGGACATAGGAAAATTATTTTGGTACCCGTAGGTTCATTTTTCATATATTGTTATGTTTTTACTCGTTATTAGTTTCCGTTTTACGTTATTTTCAATCTTCGTTTTATTAGATGTTAGTAACCAATCAACCCTCGTTATTTCAAGCATTTTAATTCCAAACCTCAAACGATATCCTCAATTTCATGCCTCGTTGGGACCTCGACCCGGGTATTCGCTTATCCGGTTATTACAATCGATTTTCGCGTCGAACCGTCGCGAGTTGACTTTTCTTCGTGAGAGGTTTTGGCTTGTGATCGTTTTGACACGACTATCATTCATCAAACGATAACGTCATCAAGTTCTTCGATTCTTCAATAGCCGTGACCTTCGTGCGCCATTTTGGATGTAATGCCCTAAGAAATTTCCTTACACAATTTTTGCTAGAAAAAGTCTCATCAAGTGCTTTTAAACTTGTGATAATGGTGTTAAATTTAGCAAATGCATTATCAATAGATTCCTCTTCAAGAATTGTAAATTGTTCATATTGTTGAACAAGAAGATCTATTTTGTTGTCTTTGACTTGACTATTTCCTTGGTGAGTGATTAATAAAGAATCCCAAATTTCTTTTGTGGTTTGACACATAAAAATTCGTTCATATTCTTTGTGTGGTAATGCATTATAAATTACCATTTTAGCCTCATTATTTTTTGCTAGTTTCCTTTTCAAATCATCATTTTGTTTTTCAAAAGGTACAATTTCATCTATTTTAGTTAAAGGATTATTTTGAATAGGGGGAAATCACCATAGGTAATAACATGCCAAAGATCAAGATCTTTTGATTTCACATAAGTTTCGAATCTATTTTTCCAATAAAGAAAACCATCACTCTCGAATAGTGGTGGTCTTTGCATAGATTGCCCTTCTAAATATTTTCCGGATTCCATAGATCGTTTCAAGTTTTAAAACATAATTTATTTTAAAAATCTTGTTTGACGTGGCTCTTGATACCAATTGTGGAAAACTAGAAGGGGGGGTTGAATAGTTTTACGTCTTTTTAATTTTATTATAAAAGCTTTATTTACCTTTTCAAAAAACTTAGATTCGAATTTATGTGAACTCAACTTTTGAACAATATGAACAAATATAAGTAAATCTAAATAAATAATGAAAGTAAAGTAATGAAATGAAATGAAAGATAGAGATGGAAAGATCGAACCGCGAGACAAAGGATTTATAGTGGTTCGGCTACAAGGACACCTTCCTTGCCCTACTCCACTCCCCGAGCACCTAACTCGAGAGTTTTCTTCACTATGTCAACAAGCTCCCTTATGGCGGAGAAAACCTTACACAACTTTAGCTTACACCAATTTTACGACACAAAGCTAAATGTCGAGTTCTAATCGTAGCTAGAACCAATCTCACAACTTCAATCACAACTTCTTCACGACTTCTTCACGACTTCTTCACAACTTCTTCACGACTACTCCACTACCTAACACTACTTATTTACTCTTCTATTTCTTTACACCTTCACTACTTACACACCTTAACTTCTTCACAACTTCACTACTTACACACCAATCTAGCCTAAACAATTATGCTCACACCTATCTAACAAATATACACAACTTATACACAAATGAATGAATGATTACACAAACAACTTAGGTAGCAAGATGATACTAAGTTGCAATACTTCTTCTTTAGTTGTTGAAGGAGTATTCTTCTTTTGCACTTGAATGGTAGAAGCTTGGATCACTTAGAAACCAATGCTTAAGAATATATGATCAAAGGATTTAGAACAGAAGGTTTGGGGTGCAAAAGGTGAGGAAAAAGTCCAGAGATGAACCAGTATTTATAGGCAAATCTGAGGACCTAGAGGAGCGGGGCGGTCCCCTTAAATAGGTGGCCGGTCCCCTTAATTTTAAGGGGACCGCCTAGTGAATTAAGGGGGCCGCCCAAATCCGAACGTTGCTCAGATTTGTCTTTTTGTGGGGAAGGTTTTTCTGGAACATTTTTGCCATTTTTGGTTGAAATTTGAATTCATATATTTATAATAGATTAAACATATTTATTTAATACCAAAAATGTTTTTAAAAAAAATATAAAATGTTTGTGACATTTTATAAAAAGTTTAGTGATTAAGAAGAAAAAAAATTCCTTTGATCATATAATGCATTAAGCATTTATTTATTCATACCTTAAGTGATTGAGTTGTCAAAATAGATATTTACAACTAAATACTTGTTTACGTCATAATCTTTCGTTTAATGATTTTATATTTTGTGATTATCAAAACGTAGAGATATCGAAAAATATTAATAACGTGTTTAGGCATTATTTACATCAACAATTTTGAACAAGCAGTAATTAGGATCTTCCTTAGCAAACCTAGATTGCTTGCATCCCACATATGTGTTTCAAAATGATAACATGTTCTCATAAGATATGATTAAAAGTCTTCATGATCTTAAATGCTAAATGATTATCATGCTTTGCATGATGTTTGCATTTATTCCTTATGTGCATTTTACATGATTTGCCTGTAAATTTTTCACCCACACTATGTTCTTTTAACACATTAGGAATTAGGTATGCCTATCACTATGAACCCTTAGAAGTCATATAGTCATACACTTGTGTCAAAACCTATAAGTTAAAGTAGTCGCGAAGTTGTCCTAATTCCCTGGTCATCACTTCATCTTCTTCCAAGTAATACACCCTTTTGTCATGAGAAGGTTAGATACAAACCTAGTAGAACTCGGAGTCAAACCTACTAAACACTACCAATGCTTTCGCAGAATAGATTCTATCTATCTTCTGATTCCTTAGCCTTTTCCCTTTCTCTTTCGCATGGTACTAAACACTACCAATGCTTTCACATCCCACTCATCTTCCACATACTTCAAACGAAGAACCGCTAGGATATGTTGAGATAACCTTTCTTCATCAACATAGATAACCCCACTAGAACCTTATCATTAACCCCACAACATTGAAAATTTTATCTTCTTAACCCTTAGGATATCTCAACGTGATCACATGCCTCATCACATGAATGTTTTATGAATATTCACAATGATTGAGAAGAGCTACGTGACTTCAAAGGTGAAGTTTATTGTATGCTATCCACCACTTGTCATGACGTTACTAAGCTCATCGCTTTCGTCAACGTCTGTTTTCCTCTTTATTTTTTCTTTTCACATCTTGTCCGGATGGTCATAGATTAAGGGGGAGCGAAAATACACTCATATAGTCTTTCAACAAACACTCTCAAGAACACACAAATGTGGTTCTTATTCCCTAGAAAACTTCCCTTTAGCTGCCCAGAACTAGGCTGCACAGGAAAATTCGTGACTTCCAGGTCACGGTACCGTTAAATAGGCCACGGTACCGTTAAATTTATCTGTACCGTGTGGTATTTAGTGGTACCGTGCCTTTGTTTGACAAATTTTCACTGTTTCCTCTAGATCCCTGAATCCCTAACCTCAAACCTGCAAAATTTTGCAATCTCGCATACACCCTAAGATTCCCTCACTACACCATAGGACACTACCACCAACTTTAATTCGAATCCCACAACTCTTGCATATATAAGGCCTCACCATTGCAAGCTTATCTTGCATCTCATCTTCAAACCTCACATTAACATCATTCATCATCAAACTCAACCCTTATAACTAAACTTCACTCTTGACAGTGATATTTAGTTTCAAAACCTTCAACCCTTATATCAATCCCACTCAAACCTTTTAGCTACCCTTCACTCTTGACAGTGATAGTTAGTCTAAAAACCTTCAACCCATCGATCATTACACTCAAACCTTACAACTATTCCTCACCTTGGATAAGTGATAGTTAGTTCAACAACTTTCAATCCTCACAAACACACGAAACCCTTCATGCACCAAATTATCTCTAACACACAACTAGGATCATCCAAACTAGAAATCTAGAACTTCGTTACCTCAACCCCGTTAGAGATATCCACCAACAATCCTGTTAGGATCACATGCACCTTTTCTTTTCCTCTTTTGAAATATATCATGCATCTCATTGTCAGTGCAAACGATATATTAATCTAAACCATTTTTCCCCACCTTTCCTCAAAGGTCAAAACCAACACTTTCCCATCTTATGGAATCATTTCCATTCGCATCTAGGTGCATATCGTTCTCATTTTCATTTTTTGGTATATCTTCTATCGAGTCTACTTTATGGCATGACTTGTCATAATAGTAATCATTTATAGTATGTCTTATCAACAAACCATCCTTAACACCAATCATCTTAGGTAGATGATTATGTCGTTCAAAAGTTACTTGTAAACATAAATCATCAACGCATACTTACATTAACACCTCTCGACGTCTCAAGTATGCTTCAACCAAGTCGTAGATTTCCATCCCGACGTAAATCACTCAAGGTATGGACAAACAAATCTACTACTTGACAAATGATCAAAGGATTATATTTTTCTCTAAACTTCACATTTTTAATGTAACAAAACATTTTTTCAAAAATACATTTTACAAATTATTTTTGAGTTAAAAAGAAATGTTTTATTTTGAAAAATAAGTTTAAAAATCCCAACAGTCATTCCCCCCCCCCCAAACAGCTCCAAACATTCCCAAATAAACCTTCCCCACTAAAAACAAACGGAGGAGCATCCACGGTACCACTAAAGTACCGACGGTACCACTAAATTTAGTGGTACCGTCTGACAATTAGTGGTGTCGTCCCTCTGTAACGGCTAGTTTTCTCTTTGCCTATAAATAGTGGACCATTTTACACTTCCAACTTGATTTTTCCAGTCAGTTTTCTCTAGTCTAATCCCTCCTCAATTAGATCACTTTCTTTGATCATTTAGAGAGTCTTAGTTTGTTTAAGAGTGATCCTTTCATCCCACCAAGAGATCACCTTCATTCCTCTTCTAGTGCAAGAGAAGAACACAAGGTATCCAAGAAGATACAAAGTGTTGTAGTGGTAGTTAGAGCACTTGTAACACTTGTTACATACTTGTTGTATCTTTGTATACATCAAGTTCATTATTCTTTTGAGAGTTTGTGAGAGAAGATCATTGTGATCTTATAGAGATATTGAATATCTCTTGTAGCTTGTGAGCTAGTGTGTTGATCAAGTTGATCAAGGGTAGATAGGGTAGATTGAGTCAAGTGAGGGTTAATCATTTTGATCTTGTCAAGATCTTGGAGATCTCTTGAAACTTGTGGGCTTGTGTGATTGATCAAGTAAATCAAGGGTAGATCGGATAGATCGAGTCAAGTGGGAGTAGATCATTGTGATCTTGTTGAGATCTTGGAGATCTCTTGTAGCTTGTGGGCTTGTGTATTGATCAAGTGGATCAAGGGTAGATCGTTAGTAGATCGTGTGGATCGTGGTAGATTGGTACTAGCTAAGATTAGCACTCGACATTTAGCTTAGTGTCGGAAATAAGGATAAGCGACGTTGTACGGTTTTCTCCGCCTGAAGAGAGCTTGTTGATTAGTGAAGTAACTTTCGAGTTGGGTACTCGGGGAGTGGAGTAGGGCGAAGAGGAGCTTCGTGACCAAACCACTATAAATCATCCTGTCTGGTTTGCGCCTTCATACTTATCTATTTACTTTTATTTTATTATTTATCGCTTTATATTTATATTTGCATTGCATTTATGTTTGTGTGGCTAGCTGCTTATGTTATGTTGATTATTTTTGTGTCATGGTTTGATTGTCCTTGTGTTGTAGTTTACTTTATACCATCTCTAGATGTTATATGATCATTGTTGGCACTTTTCATATTACGTCACACTTGATCGGGTGTTTGATAAAAAAAGTTTTTAAGTTTTTAATGGAAACGTCTTCACCCCCCCCCCCCTCTACGGTTTCCACAGGTAGGTTCCTAAATAGTTTCTTAGATGATATAGATTGGATTAGTCTCATATTGGCATGACCTAGGCGTCTATGCCAAAGAGTTGAGTTATCGTCTAGAGAGGTAAGACAAAGTTTGTCCTTAGATGTTTTATCTAATTTCATAACGTATACGTTATTTTTCAAAATACCTTTAACTACGGTTATACCGTCTTTAAGTATTTTACTTCCGTTTTCACTGAAAAGGATGTCATACTTTTTACGGCATAGTTGACTAATACTAAGCAAGTTAAAACCTAAGTTATCTACATGAGCAACATCATCAATAGAGAGAGAGAGAGTCATGAGAGATTTTACCTTTTTCGACGATTTTACTTTTAAGCTTGCTACCAAACGTAACATTACCTCCGTCGTATGGTTGGTAGGTTGAGAAAAGGCTTTTGTTTCCCGTTATGTGCCTTGAACACCAGCTATCTTTAATCCACTCGTCTGGTTCTAGCCCGACTTTCAAGCATACCTAAGTTTAAGAAAAACTCAAGCATTTGGTCCCCAATATCTCATGGGTCCATTTGGGTTAAACATCCCATTTACTTGATTCATGTAAGGAAATTGTGGATATGGTTTCCATGGCATGTAGTTGGGACTTTAATAGTTCCTAGGAATGTTTGGGTTCCAACTATTTTGATAATGATGTTGTGTGTTGTAATTACTCTTTGGAAAAGGGGCATTTGGGAATAGTAGTCCTAGGTCTTTGTTGAACAGTTTTAGTTCTAAACTCATTTTTAGCTTGTCCTATTCCTATGGTAACATCTTGTTTCTGTTTGTTTATAGTTGAACTAGTGTTAGATTTCCTAGTTACTTTAACAAATTCCGTACGAGCCGATGTACTAGCTTTTTGTTCAGCAACAGTACCCACGGATCCATTTTCCAATACTTGCGGATCCAAATTTTTGGTTCCGCCGGATCCGTGAGTTTCTGAAGCTGTTGGAATAGTTTCTTGTACTTTAGAGGCTTGTTTCTTAAAACTACTTAAGTGTCCTAGTTTCATAAAGCCTAATCCAGTTTTATCATGAGGTAACTTTTGAACTTTCATTATCTCATCTACACAACTGATATTTTTATCAAACCTTTTAAATTTAGAGTTTTGTTTGATAAGTTCTTCCTGTGTGGTCTTAAGTGTTTCTAATTCTAGTTTAAGTTCTTGACATGAAACACATGTTTCTTTAATGGCTTTACCCTTTTCTAATCGTATAGCTTTTTCTTTTAACCAATAAACTTCGTTTTCTAAAAATTCCTTTTTGGTTTTTAAAAACTTATTTTTGCTTATGATTTTTAAGGTAAGTTCACACAGTTTGTTATATTCTATTTCTAAGGTGTCATCATCAATAGAGGAGTAAGATGAGTCAGATTGTACCTTGTTAGAGTCATGAGCCATAAGAGCAACTTCATCATTCTTAGGCTCTTCGTCATCATCTTCACTGTCACTCCAAGCACCACTAACAAAGGCTCTTTGAGTCTTGTTCTTGGGTGGCTTCGGACATTCTCCTATTAGATAACTAGTATCCCCGCACCTAAAGCACTTCCTATTTACTTTTCCTTTCTTATCATCATGGTCTTTTCGGAAGGATTTCTTTTCTTCTCGAGGTTGTCTTACGATCTTCCCTCGTCTTCTAAAGAACTTCTTGAAATCTCTTACGGCCATGGCATACTCTTCATCTTCGCTACTTGAACTAGACATTTCATCATCACTTGAATCTACCCTAGCTTTTAAGGCAATGGACTTGATCTTTTCCTTTTTGCCCTTGACAATCTCTGAATCTTTTTCCATCACCATCTCATGAACTTTGAGATTTCTTATAAGCTCGTCAAGTGACATGCTTGAAAGATCCTTGGATTCTTCAATGGCCATCACCTTTGCTCTCCACTTCGGATGAAGTGCTCTAAGAAATTTCCTGACAAAGTTCTTACTAGAAAAAGAATTGTCAAGTGCTTTAAGAGAAGTAATAATAGTATTAAACCTAGCAAATGCACTATCAATGGTCTCATCTTCAGGGATAACAAATTGCTCATATTGTTGAACAAGAAGATCAATTTTGTTATCCTTGACTTGTGACTTCCCTTGATGAGTGATAATCAAGGATTGCCAAATATCTTTAGCGGTTTTACACATAAAGACTCTTTCATATTCTTTCCTAGGTAAAGCATTATAAAGCATCATTTTAGCTTCATTATTTTTGGCAATTAATTTCTTTTGCTCATCACTGTGACGAGTAAGAGAAATATCCTCATCCCGATCACTTGATATACCTTTAATTATGGGTTTATGGTCACCTTCTACAATAATGTACAATAGATCTATATCTTTTGACTTCACATAAGTTTCAAAGTGGTTTTTCCAATATATAAAACTATTTGGTTCAAATAGTAGTAGTCTTTGCATAGATTGCCCTTCTTTGAAATTTTGAAAATCCATGGATCGTTCCAAGTTTTAAAATACAATATATTTTAAATATCTTGAGTAACGTAGCTCTTGATGCCAATTGTGGAAAACTAGAAGGGGGGTTGAATAGTTTTACTGTTTTAAAATTCTTTTGCTTTGAATACTTAACGTGATTTCAAGTTATGCACACAATAAACAATATATAACAAGTAAGTAGAGAAAGAAATAATCAAACCACAACACGGATGTTTACAGTGGTTCGGTCTACAAGGACTCTCTTCCTTGCCCTACTCCACTCCTCGACCCTCTAACTCGAGAGTTTTTCTTCACTAAGAAACAAGCTCCCTTCTCAGCGGAGAAAACATTTATACACGTCGCTTACACTTTTTTCGGTACAAAGCTAAATACCGAGTTCTAGTTCGAGGTAGAACCAACCTAACGTCGCTTACACTTTTTTCTTGTACAAAGCTAGATACCGAGTTCTTTTACAAGGGCACAACCACTCCCGACACTCTATGTATTTTAAAGACTAAAATAGTAACCGATCACAACAGAGATGTATGAATGTTTGGTATAACAATGATGTGTGAAATACAACTAAATCACACAGTAACTACTCTAACAAGTCTTGCAACGGTATGTTGAAGCTTGTGATGCTTTGATCTCTTTGCTACAAAAGAAAGATCACTAAGAATGAAATATGTAATATGAATGGGTTAGTAATGAATGAAAGAATGTATACTAATGTTTATGCTTATGAGTGATGAGTAAACAAGAATGAGTAGCCTGCTATTTATAGGCAAAATGATAAAAACAGGCCACGGATTGGGCGGAACCAAATCGAGGGTTCTGTCCTTTATGTGATTTGGTTCCGCCAGTTCCCTGACAGCAAATCTCCAAATATCTTTCCAAATCTATCTAAGATATTACCATATCCAATTCTTTGCTTGAAGATCTATCCATGATATTCTCAAAATCTTCAAGATATCCTAAAGATATCAATATGATGTATGCAATGATGTCATGTACATATTTCCATTTTAAGAATTAAAATGTAAACTATGTAAATTTAATATGTATATCCTAGTGATCATGTTATGATGTTATGAGTTTTAAAAGCTTAATACTGTATATGTAAAAGACTTTAACTTATATTTATACTTTGCTAAAGATAAAGTTTATAATTGTCATTAACAAAATATAGCAAAGATCGTAAAATATAAATAACGTTTTTAGGACGATATTTGTATTAACAAAGGAGAAATATGAGAAAGGAGAAAGAAGGGGTTGAATAATTAAAAAGAAAAGCTATGAAAAAGGGTGAAAATAAATAGCCCTCCAAATGTTTAACCTTAGGGCAGAAACCAGCTTCAATTCATATGCTACTGGTTGTTACTAATGTGACACCGGTATTGAAGACAATGACGTCATGGACCCAGTGACGCACTGCACTTAACCTTCTAGCCACTTAAGTTCTCTCAAAAGGACTTGTTTCATTTCTCACGGGGAACCCTGCATAATATATGGACCTCTCACGACGAGTTGTGTTGATATTGAAACAGGAGACACCGCTCCAGTCTCCGACTACTAAAATCAAAATGCACTTATCGAGTCTAGAGCCATGAGATTCATCAAAAGATCTCTTAGGAACACTAAAATATTTCTACACTTGCTGTTCAACATTAAGAACACTTGTTGTAAATTTCAGAGTCCTACGCAGATCCTAGTAATCTGCCAAGAACATTTATGAGAGGATTTACAAATGTAATTCTCAGTGATTGAATGGAAATACCTGCCAAGGTCAACATCAAACAACCCTGACAGCAGGTCACTTCAGTAATCCCTTGTGGGTTACGCTTAGTGTTCGCAGTGGTTTCAAACGGTCTACAGTCATGGAGTGATACTTTGGTATACTCCAGTGGCTCACCTGAATCGTTGATATACTTCGGTATATCTGTGTAAGCTCTCTTGAGGGTATCCGATTCAGTAACAGCCTTTGTAAGGATAAGAGAGAGTTTTCACACTATGCTGTTAATTATCTCGAAGTCCAAACTGTTAAGTGCTGGGAACTTTATTGCTAATTGTTTTCATGCAGGTACTCATGGAGAGCTGGAGTTCCAGCTAGCTGTGACCATCACTACCACCATTATCATCAACAACATTCCATCTCCACATGCTCATACCAACATCAGAAAATCATTCAAAGATCAAAGAAAGTTCTCATCAAAGATCGAAACAAAATTTCAAAGGAAAAAGATAGAAGCTAAAGAATGAGAATCACATAATGTACAAAGTTTCAAAATCAAAGAAGTGTGAGCATGGTGGAAAAGACGTAAAGACACCAGAGACAAATACATTGATGAAAGGCAGAACACAACATTATCATATCACACAGAAAAAGAACAAAGAACAAAGATACATGAGACGTCAAGCCAAATGAAGCAATGAAGACGTCAAGCAACCTTTGATGACTAACCCTTAGGGGGAGATTGTTGGGAACGCATGTAACTAGTATCAAGTCTTGGTCATTTAATCATGTAATAGGTTGCTTTATTACTAGGCTTATATGTTAGTTTAAGGCCCGGTCCATGAAGTAAGCCCATGGATCGTGGCATATGTTCTAGAATATCAAGCTAGGCGTTGCCCTAGCTACTGAACTCTATAAATACTCTTGTAACCTCACATAGTGAGGTGTTGGTTCTTTTATGCAAGATTACTCTTTACTTATTATTTCCCATAGAAGTTCCATACCACTCTCCCTCTCTCTCTCTACTTTCTCTCACTAAGATATACTTGTGTTTACATCAATATGGTGACCTAACACGGGTTCAGTGGTTCCAAAGCATCATCACCTTAGACCTTTCTCATGGCATTGGATGAGCCACCTCGATACAGGTAGATCGGAGGAAAATGTTACACCAAGTCAAGTTTTATCCCACAGAGTGAACAAGACATACTTCGCCTTGGATTTCCTTCTCACAATTACCAATTCAGAATATGGTTTCAGTCTTTCCTAACCAAGGTCTCAAAGCAACAACACCTTCAGTCCCGCCAATCCATTTGTCAAACGGTTTTGAAACTCCTTATACGTTCCCTTACGGGCATCGTTTTCGGGGTCTTGAGGTTCCAGGAGAGGTGTTTGAGCGATTTGTCTCAGTTAGCATCTCGGCTACTCATTGGGCCACTAACCGGTCAATCAGAGCTCGCTTCACTGTAGTATGTTTTGGTAGGACATGGTTGTGCATAGTTTGGGTTGAAGTGACTAGGGGTCGATCACGATGACTGATGTTAACAGCAGCAGTAGATCGTGTCCGCGAGGTTCTGACTGGGTTTTTTTTTTGGCACTATTAATCTGAATCTCAGACGTCAATGAGTGATAAGGTTTCGGATATCGGATAACATCGTGCAGGAATTTTGATCATCACTGTTAGAATATTGGAATGAACATCAATCACATTAACAGGAATACTATTTCAATCAGCGATAGAGGGTTCCAGCTCCACATAATAATCAAGTACTTGGATTCATCATGTAACACCCCCAAAATCTGGTATTGCGGAAGCATTCGGGTCATGGTGTGCTACTGAATTCGAAAATCATAACACAAGTTAATAAAGAACGGAATACACACTCCGTTAAAATACATTCAGTGGGATTAAATCAAGTTTACATCTGAGTTTTAATTTAACAAGTAGGCCCAAAGGTTTAGTGGTCTTACAAAAACAATTCTTGAAAATGTGTGAAAACACTTTGGTAAATAGTTTATATCCATCGCCTTGCCATGCCTTACCAATAATGAGTTGCTTAAACACCTAAGAAAAATATGCTAAAAGTCAGTAAAAAGCTGGTGAGTTCATAGGTTTATAGGTATACAGTAAAGTCAATAGTTTGGATCTTGAGTTTTGTATATGAACATTACGATGCATATAATGTCATATAAAAATAGTCTATTACGCTAGCACTAAGTTCATGCAACCGAAGCTATAACAGTGTGCATGCTCTAGAAGCATGTTAAATATAAAGGCCCGATAAGTGTTTATCCCAGACACATGTGTTTCGACATGGTATACGTTCGTTTGCCTATCCGGTCAACCCGAACGGGGACGTTACTCACAATAGATCTATTTATAACATTCGCGCTTCCCAGCAAGAATTGACGGTTCATGAGTTAGGCATAAAGGGACATAATAGGGCTTAGGCTAAACCACATAATAGCATAAATAACAGTTTTGGTCAATAAAAGAGTTTTGCATGTTTCTCACCCCAATTGTAAAACAAGTATAAATAGAGTGGGGCTATAAACTTACCTTAGTAAATAGCAGTCAGACGGTGTAATAGTTCAAATAGTGGTCGGCACCGACACGCGACCTAGATTAGTAAGGCATGTTTAGTTCACAGTTTTAGTTCAAGACTCAACGAAATTTAATTCCAAAGTTTAAAGTATTGTGTTGTTGATGCTTGTGTGGCAGCGTTTAAGTTTGAAAATAGTTTCCTAAATGTTTGTGTGTATTGGCTCTTGGAAGTGCGTAGTATACAACGAATAAGGTATAGAGGACGAATAGTGTTTGGTTTGAAAATAACTGAAAGACAAGGTGCGGAAAGTAGTAGCGATTATGAGTTAGATATTCACGGATCATATAAACCTTATGGTTAAAAGAATTTATAATGCTACGTGCGATTAAAATATCTAAAGAGTTAAGTATCACCTTTATTTCTCATTTGAAATTCGTGATCAAACTTTATCATTGTGGTTTATAAAAATAAACGTAAGTTTAATTTATATTTCTTTCCTTTGGAAAAATGGGCATGACCCGAGCATACAAGCTTGATTCCTCATGGTTACTTTGTGCTAATAAATATATGTTTAGGTAAAAGCCGTTTTATAATCTTATAAAACTTTAGTAGATTTTTATATAATCATTTCGAGTGTGAACAAGTTGATTAGGAGATATAAGTAAATAAGCATGCTTAATATTTACAAGTTTGGTCTTTATAGTTTTGGAATATGTGTCGAATACATATTTAGTTTTTTTAGTTATAAGGCACGTTTTTATAAGCTTCATATAAAACATGTTGTCAATAAAGGTAGCATGAGTCGAAATTGTGTTAAAACAAGCTTCATATAAAACATGTTGTCAATAAAGGTAGCATGAGTCGAAATTGTGTTGCGGGATAGGTCGTATATGGAGTACACGTATGAAATACCAAACAAGTTTATTAGACATTGTCACGTTTTAAAAATACTCAAAGGCTTACAACAGCTACACCCTAATCGCTTGTTTATATGCAGAGGGCTGTGGCCCAAGGTGAAACAACAAACAAGCCTTAGATGGTCTGAATGAGTCATTCAAGTTTAAAGTTGGTAAAAGTGTGTTGAGGTGGGTATGACATAATATTATTACTACTATGAACAACGTTTGCAAAAGTAAAGGTTATGGATCATATGTATCCATTTTAGCTTCATACGTGCGTTTATAACATATATACAAATCAAGGATTTGTTCCAAGGAGTGAACTCGCGGAAAGTGGTAAAAGCAGTCACATATGAGTGATGACGCTAAGATCAAGCCCATGCGAATATTGCATTATGGGGGTTGTTTTAGATGGTGAGGGTTGGGCCCAATGTGAACCCGAAATTGGGCCCTTACAACTTATAGAAAGGGCGTTGGCCCACTGGGAAAGAAAACCCAAATTACCAAGCCATTACTTTAGCTAATCCGAATTTCCCTTTTCAGCTTAAACAAACGAAGCTAACAGCCAATTTCTAAATTTTATATCTGGTTATTTATTTTTATTTTTTGAATTAGTTGTGACATCAAGTGAGTAAGCTATGCGTTCGCTACATCGAACTCGAGTGAACAAGCCAAGAGGAATCCAAACACACTCGACCTCGCGACACGACTCAAACCGACGCACCCTTATGTGATGGACTTGAGGTCCTTTAACCAAGAATAATAACAATCACCACACCTCTCGGGTGTGTGAACTGAATTGAAATCGACCAACACAAACACCCTCTTGGGTGTATCATTTGCCCAGCAGTAGAACCCAACGCACCCTTATGGGTGTTTCTTTGAGTCACACCAAAACAGAACCCCCTCTTGGGTTGTTTTTTTCGTTAACGGAGAACCAAGCAGGAAACTTATGACCTAACTAAGCCTCACTTGTGACAAAAGGCTCAACTCATAACTGAAACAAACATTTTCCTTGGTGTTTATCCTTGGCTCGAATAAGAAAACAAATGCCCTCTTGGGCTGGGGTGTGAGCCGCGACCGTGAACAACAAACAATCTCTACGACAACCCTCTTAGGACTGCCATGGCTTGGACCATGCATCAAGACTATAACCAATTGAATCCAAGTATACCCCTGTGAATCCACAACAGTGGGTTTCGACCTCTAAATCTAATCCTAATTCTTTCAAAACCTTGACTCAAGATTAGCATCACCCATCTTGTCGACTCAATACAAGAAACCAAATAAGACCATAATAACTCTTGAAACACGGCACGAACCAGTAGAAGTTTAAAAACTCAAAACGATGCACCCAAATCCAATTTAAGCCCAATACCGAGCAACATAATCACTACTCAATAAGCCAATACAGTGTTTAGTTGTGAATTAACATTTTGTTTTCCACACAAGCTTAACAATAATAAAAAGAAATCAACCCCCGAATATATATATATACGAACCGATTGGTAAATATAAAACAATACAAGTTTACAAATTGTAACTACAAATTACAATAACAGGACAATATCAGGAAATTAATTAGAATGGAATTTAAGAAAACCTCTATTAGAGTGAGCGTGATTCGTTCGAGTGGGAGACCAGAAACACGACCCCAGGTACAATGTATAACCGAATATCTGATAATCAAGACAACCCAAGATAACCCCGAAATCAGCAAGGCTTTATCCACACTTGGAATCTATTGGAATCTATTGTTTTTGTGTCTTGATTGCATATGAAGGTCATGTGGTGTTCCTGGTCTTCAACAAGATAAATAGAAGGAAAACTTGCATATGTTGACCCCTCTTTCTTAATATTCAAATGAAAGATAGCCATATGAAGCAAAAATTGTTTTCATTCTTCAATCTCCAAATCTTTTCTCACCGTTGACCCCTGGGGAGATGCAAGTGATGGCGACGGTTTCCTTGATAGGAGATAAAGCCGATGAGTCGTATTCTGGGGAGACAGATAAAGTCGATCTAGAATATGGATCTAGACCTCGATTTTGTAATCTTGTGTTTGGAGATAGGAGATACAGTCAAGGAGAGGAATGCCATAAGAGTTTTTGGGGAGAGGGGAAAATATAAACATTTTTATCTTTATGTGTAGGAGTGGGTGGTTATAAGTTTTTATTTTAAAGTTTTGCTTTATTATTAACGAGTGTATCGTGTGTACCCCGTGTTCCATTGAGCTCCAATGAAATTTGAGTTTTCCAGGTTAGTGTGAGGGCGAGAAATTATGATTTATGAGAATGTTTTTGTAAAAGTAATATAAAAACACAATCATTGATTCCGGATAACCAATATTGGACTCATGCCGTTACTAGGGTTGTGTTGGTACGCGTGTGGCATTGTTTTTCAGGATAAGTTAGATAACCTCGCGCTTTTATTATGTTGAAGTCTGTAAATGTCAGAAAGTGGAAAATTCACCTTTTCTGATAAAATCAAATAGTTTTGGTGAGTTACTGTATGCTACAGCGTGCGGGTTTGCTTCCCGAAATAGTTATGCAGGCTCATTAATTCCTAATTTATCATTCTGGTAATAATAAATTAACATTTATTATTAAAATATTTGTGGGAAAATTACCATTTGTCACACATCAAAGCATCAAGATTCGGCAAAAGATCCTCAAAAGTTCAGCTACAGTAGATAGCAAGGGACAAAAGTCTCTAACTATGAACTTCTTGACTTAGAGCACACAACAAACCATTCCATAATTAATCGCGTTCTCGGCGTAGCGGTTCTCACGGTAACTTCTAGGTCTATCAGACCACGTGTTCTTTCGGAATACAATGGTGGAGTGGGACATACTAGGAATATGTTCCGAGTGTAATGGTTTCAAGGCGGGTTTCCAGGTGACGCTAGATCAGGCATTTCGGAAGGATAGGACAAATGTTTAAACCTCGGAGTTAAATAGTGAGGTAACATGAACAGAGATCGTGAACCTAATGAAATTTCATAGGGATGTTATCACAAAATAGTATGAGTGAGTGAGGGTTGGATAGGGAAGAGGCATGGTGCTGTGACAGGCAGTGGGTAGGTTTAAGTGTACTAAGGTAATCAGTCACATAGTGCAAAGCCATATCAAAATATTCTTCCCAAAATCCAAATTATCCCAAATAAATGGTAGGTCGTAAAGATGGGTCATACGCTAATAAATTCCCCCAACGCACTTATCGGGTCCTTATTGGATTCGTCAACCTAATAAGTCTGATAACTATGTCGGTCGGGTCTATTAATGTTAGACCGATCTGTAACTCTCACATAACATAAAATCTTCCAAAATTGTAATAACATATTCCGCAATATTCCTAACAGGCTTCCCAAACAAATACCATATTATTCCAATATATTACCAAAACAGCTACCACATCATCCTAAACATATTGCCAAAACAATTTCCGCATGATTCTAGACATGTTCCTAGGTCAAATACTACGTAATTCTAAGCATCTCCTCAAAACAAATATCGCAAAATTATCATTCTAGTTCTCAAGTATTCCAATCTCACATCAAACAGTTCATAAACTTATCATGTCAGTACTTAGAGTCTTCGACTTGGATGGCAGGCACGTGTCGGTCGTGGGATCAATTTTTGTAAGGTAGTTATAGTCTAGGTTTTTAATAAGTACCCAGTTCTTTATAACCTGGCTCTGATACCAATCTGTAACACCCCCAAAATTTGGTACAGCGGAATACTTATCAAAGCTTCGGGGTGCTACGGGGATTGTCACATATCACAAGCACAAGAAAACGGAATAGCATTATCCGTTAATTAAAACATTACAACCCA